>JAUMHG010000054.1:16171716-16184959 GCA_032359395.1 Enteromius anoplus
GTTTAAGCTGGTCCAGTTGGATATGGTAATATATATATATATATATATAGAAACTAGTTGGAGCTTACCAGTCAGTTTAATTTGTCTTTCTAGTACCTGTAGGTCTCTGTGCTTCATGCATTGTAAAATCTTCTTCCATGTTTTCTTTGTGGTGTACAGGAACACGGAGCAGCTGGGAAGGCTTCCTGGGACCGGTCTTGCCCTCTCAGATCACCGCAGTAACATCACTCACTGCTCCTAGAGTGACCCTACTCACTGGAAACTGGAAAAAGAAAAGAGCAACAAGTAAGATATAGTAACCTGCATACAATATAATACTATCTTAAGCAGCATTGCCACAATTGTTTTTGCAGTGTATGCCAGTGTTATTTCATTAGGTATTTTTATACTACTATTCTAAGGTTTAGGGTCAAAGGGGAAAAAAAAAGAAAACGGTTTCCTCAAAAATATGACACAGCATAATCTTTTTTATTATCATTCTTAAGGCTATTAAGAAATGTTTCTTGATTAGCGAATTATGGATTTATAATCTATATAATTCTAGATTTCTGAGGGATCATGTGACACTGAAAACTGGAGTAATGAAGTAAGAATTCAGCTTTGGGGTACATTTAATTGTATAAACCATATTTTTGATTAAAGAAATGCAGCCTTATATTTTATAAAAAATACCTACTGTATGCACAGATATGAGATATTTTAATTTTAAACATTATTCTATTTGTTCGTTATTAATGGACAGAGCCATCAAATTATATATATTTTTTAGAATAAAGAAGATTTAGTATAAAAAAATTTCTCTTGAAGGCATCATTTTATTCAATCCCAGTCCATTTGAATTCAATTTAATTTAAGTTATTATTGTGCCATCTCTGAAGTGAGGAATTGTTTTCGAAATTGCACCAATTTTCTACTGTGTGATACATTCGACGAGTTTATTCCAAAAATGCCAACCATGCAGGCACTTCTAAAGGAGGCTTTAATTAAAGGACATCTGCCATATAGCCTTTCACATTTATTACTGATAAGGAAGAAAAGAGGCATAAAGCAAAGGATGAAAAAAAGCATTTTTCACTAGCTTTTCCAGTCAAGAAGAAATTCATTGCATTTTATACAAGATTGGAGTCTGAACTCTCTGGCTAAACAGATGCTAACGCGAACAGCAATGTTCCACCATTATAGTCCTTCCTTCTACATTATGGCGTAGTTCTCCATTCCCTGTGTGACACATATTTTGGACATCAGCCTTGTGTTTATCACAGCATAAACAGCATGTGATTCAACTAGTCACCACACAGATATTCTTCTCCATTGTCTTCCATCCATGTAAGATCTCAGAGCGGAAGCGTGCCATGGAAGTGTCTGCTCTGACAGAAACAGATGAATAGTTTGTGTAGGCGTGGATGAGAGGTTTCCCATCAACGCTTCCAGCTCTGTGATGATGACTGATATAAATCAAACAGAATCTTCATTCAGCCTTTATTGCAAAGCAGTTGCTTGCTGTAATACAAAGAGTTGCTATGGGGCCAGAACGGTTTCATCCATCTTTAATGAGGATTTGTCAGTGTTAGTTGTTTTATAAGTAATCTATTACTAGCTCATGCCCTTTTACTCCCGTTGAAAAGTTGGAGCTTTCTTTGAAGAAGAACAACCTGGATCAAGTTTCACAACAGGCTTTGGTATCGGCTTGTCTGGAAGTTTGAATTAACATTTAAAAGCTTGAAGTTTGGAGGTTATTTTTAGTCAGAAAAAGCCAGACAGGCCAATAACAACTCTCATTAGACTATTTCAGACCTTATTCGACCACTAAACCTTTAAAAGCCCCACTAAAAAAAAAACGGAATATGTTGGTTAGGTATGCTATGAAGCTGGGCTGCTGGTCCTTTGCTGGCCTTAAACTAGCCGGACAAGCATAGGACCAGTACATGACCAGCTAAGCACCAGCTTTAACCGTACCCAACCAAAATATGCTGTTTTTTTCAACAGGGTATCCCAAACATTTCAACGTTAGTTGATGCTGAATTCATGTTTTTTTTGTCTGAGTTACACATTTACATACAATGAATGCAGATAGTTCACAGTGCTAAGAAGCAAGTCTATATGATTGCACTACATTCAAGTCCTGTGAAGTCATTTGTCTGCTTTGTGTGAGGAAAAGACTGAAATCGCTTGTATTTCCCGTCAGAATTACTGTAAATGTTTGCATGCTTTGTGCTTAAAGGAACCGTATATAAGAAATGGCCAAAACTGTTCTGCAATCACTTTCAAAATCATGTTGAGCGGTGTCTCCCCTCCCCATTGACTAGAGGTTGCCAGATAAGCTGCAGGATTCCAATACCAATCTTACCTGTCCAGGAGAAAAAAACATTGGCGTCTGTTTTTAAGTTCTTCTCCGCTTTTATCCATCTCCATCGTTCAAACGCTTCACCCTTGCCTTATTTTGCACTTTGTCACGCCGTATTTCGGACTCATAGCAAGGTCTTTTAGGTTTCGTAATGTTAGACTAATGTAATGTTTTAGTAGCTGCTGCAGCCGCGTCACTTGATGCAGAGCAGGCAACCTGGATGCCGAAACACTACTGACTTCGTGATTGGTAGATAGATGGAGGGTGGCGCTTCAGTCCAAAACAAGGGCTGCAACTGCGCTTTTTAAATGAGAATACCCAGGCTGTACTACTACTGTCAGCGATAAGAGTACTTGAAATTAACATGATTTCTTAATGCCTGTGGAACATAACAGGGCCATTTAATGATTATTACAATACTTTTCTTACGTATGGTTCCTTTAACTGTACAGTATATGCAGAATCAAGGCAACCTTTAGCAAACCGCATCCACACCTCCGAGCAAGAGCTTTTCTCCCTGACGTTTCTTTGTTGTTTTTATCCAAAGCTGCTGAATTCAGTGTGCAGCCTGTTTGAGTTTAATTTCATGCAGGACAAAAGATCAAGCAGCGCATTTGATTTCCACTCCACCTTATACTTGCCACATCTAATTTCATACCTTTCCATGGAGATAAAGTGAAAATCATTTTGGGCTAGACTCAGTTTGAGTGTGTTCAAACTATTTAAAGTGACTGACGGTGTAGTGCATAATGGTTTCTACTATTACCGACAGTCTCAGTGTGTTGTTTTCTTATTGATTTGCCTGCCAGCTGGTAGGTACTTGTTAATAGGTTTTAGTCTTATCAATTGATGTTCAGAATCTGTTGCAATGTCTTTTGATAACTTTTTGATTTTGCTTGTAATGTGATTTTTTTCCTTTTTTTTTGAATGCATTATTGATCTTCTGAATGTTCTGTCAATATTCACAAAGAGCAAATGGCATTTCATAGTTTGTACTCAATTCAATACACTGTTTGGGTATTGTAGAAACAATTTTGCACTTGCAAGAAAATAAATAATAAAAATAATAAATAGCAAGCAAAATGGCAAGTAACACACTGAATTAAACACAAAATGGAAGTAGAAAGACTAAACTAGTATTTTCTTGTAAAATGTACTGTTTTGTTTCCAACTTAACACTGTTCAGAATTTTGGGGTCAGCAAGTTACATTTTTGCGATTTCTAATCTAGGTTTTAAGCATCATTACTACAGTAACCATGATACATATTTTCCAGGATTTTTTGATAAATAGAAGGTAAAAAGAATATCTCACACACACAAACACAAATCATCCATATTAAAACTTTCACATCATTTTCACTAGTGGTCTCAGAAAGCTGAAAAATAGCAGTCAAGCAGCGAAGAATACTGTCATTTACACATATCAGCATACTTATGATGAACACATATATTAATTTATGCAAATTAAGGCATCCCTCTTTCCTTGATGATTGCTTTGCTTAAAATAGAAGACAAAATGAAATAGCTCTCAGTATAAACTGATTTGCAGTGTTTTCATTATAGGAATTCATTGATTAATTTGATGCCACAGCCATTTGATTAGTAGATGAAGTGAATATAGGAGTTTACTATTGATGCGGCGCAAATTTTTGGAAGAAACAAAGTGTTTTGCCATTGAGGGATATTGTGCATTTATCTCTGTCTTCAGATAAGATTTTGGAATTGAAGAAGCCATCCTGCACAGATGCCTTAGTTCTCCGCCGTGATCTAAACCCAGAGGCTAAAGCTGAGGTTTGTAATCCTTATCATTCTCTCATTAGCTGCATTTGATTCTTAAAACTATTATATAGGCAACATCGACATAATTGCCATCGTCATAATGTTCATTGATTGCCAGACCTTGGTCCTCGTGGAAATTGTTTTGGATTGTCTTTGAGCGAGAAAGAATATCGAACTGATTTATGGAAAAGGTCAGACTGTGGGCACAATCAGATTTGGGGTCCAATTAAGATTGAGTTAATAATCGCTTTTGTTGAAGAGCGCTGCACTACAGTGTCCCCATAGGTGACGGCTTTTAAAATCTTCTCAGCCAGATTAATTAGAAAAATTCCCCCAGAACGGTAATTCATTTGACCGTAAAGAGTGTGCAAGCCATGCTGCCCGACCTTATGCAGAGAATCAGTAATCTGCATCGTTCGGTCAGGCAGGGACTGGATAATTGGTTGTTTTCGGAGTGTGTGTTCAAGGCTGAACACATCTACATCATTTATCAGGTTGATAATCAACACTATATTTTATTATTAGCCTTGTAACCTGTGTTTGGGGTGAGATAATTGCGGTTCACTTTGCCTGCATGATTACAGAGTAGAAAAAAAAAAGCATATTCACCATTTTAAAGCCTCGCTGTCTGCTGCCGAACCAAGCTGAGTGATTTGATTTCAGACATGATTTGGAATTATCTGCTTATTTTTATGATTGAAAATATGATACTCAAATAAGTATGAGAATACATACAAGTATTGACTAAAATAATCCTTTTTTTATTAGTAGAACTATTTTGACTGATACTTTGGATCAGCTGGATTATTACTAAACATTTTTACATGCTTATGCCTATGCTTTTTTTTATTAAATTGTTCTACTATCAGTATTTTTTCAGCATTATTTATAAAGTATTTCTATTATTACTTTTTAATAATTATTATTTTAGTTTTTAGATTTTTTTTTTTTTTGAAGTTTTAGTATTTTTTTTCATATTAATTTATATATATACAGAGGGTACGGAAAGTATTAAGACCCCCTTAAATTTTTCACTCTTTGTTATATTGCAGCCATTTGCTAAAATCATTTAATTTAGTATTTTTCCCTCATTAATTTACACACAGAACCCAATATTGACAGAAAAACAAAGAATCGTTGACATTTTTGCAGATTTATTAAAAAAGTATTCAGACCCTTTGCTCAGTATTTAGTAGAAGCACACTTTTGATCGAATACAGCCATGAGTCTTTTTGGGAAAGATGCAACAAGTTTATGCCATGTTGTTGTTGTCAAGCCACTCCTTCGATATTTTAGTTGTGTGCTTAGGGTCATTGTTTTGTTGGAAGGTAAACCTTCTGCCCAGTCTGAGGTCCTGAGCACTCGGGAGAAGGTCTTGGTCCAGGATATCCCTGTACTTGGCCGCATTCATCTTTTCCTCGATTGCAACTAGTCGTCCTGTCGCTGCAGCTGAAACACACCCCCACAGCATGATGCTGCCACCACCACTGCTCATCATGACAGGTGATGAGCAGTGGTCATTCCAAAAATCTTCCATTTAAAGATTATGGAGGCCACTGTGTAGGAATCTTAGGTGCAGAAAAATATTTTTGTAACCATGGCCAGATCTGTGCCTTGCCACAATTCTGTCTCTGAGCTCTTCAGGCAGTTCCTTTGACCTCATGATTCTCATTTGCTCTGACGTGCATTGTGAGCTGTAAGGTCTTATATAGACAGGTGTGTGTCTTTCGTAACAAGTCCAATCAGTATAATCAAACACAGCTAGACTCAAATAAAAGTGTTGAACCATCTCAAGGATGATTGACACAACACCTGAGTTAAATATATGAGTGTCACAGAACTGGAGAGTATCTGCAAGGAGGAATGGCAGAGGATCCCCAAATTCAGGTGTGAAAAACTTGTTGGATCTTTCCCAAAAAGACTCATGGCTGTATTCGATCAGAAGGGTGTTTCTACTTAATACTGAGCAAAGGGTCTGAATACTTAGGACCATGTGATATCTCCATCGTTCAAAAGCTTCACCCTTGCCTTATTTTGCACTTTGTCACGCCGTATTTCGGATTCATAGCAAGGTCTTTTAGGTTTCGTAATGTTAGACTAATGTAATGTTTTAGTAGCTGCTGCAGCCGCGTCACTTGATGCAGAGCAGGCAACCTGGATGCCGAAACACTGCTGACTTCGTGATTGGTAGATAGATGGAGGGTGGAGCTTCAGGCCAAAACAAGGGCTGCAACTGCGCTTTTTAAATGAGAATATCCAGGCTGTACTACTACTGTCAGCGATAAGAGTACTTGAAAGTAACATGATGGCTGTATTCGATCAGAAGGGTGTTTCTACTTAATACTGAGCAAAGGGTCTGAATACTTAGGACCATGTGATATTTCAGTTTTTCTTTTTTAATAAATCTGCAAAAATGTCAACAATTCTGTGTTTTCTCTGTCAATATGGGGTGCTTTGTGTACATTAATGAGGAAAAAAAGAACTGCAATGATTTTAGCAAATGGTGCAATATAACAGAGTGAAACATTTAAGGGGGTCTGAATACTTTACATACCCACTGTATATATTTTATATATTTTTTTAAATAGGTCAAGTTGACACATCCTTTTGTTGTGTGTGTGTTTATCTGTGTGCAGGATGGGCCTTTTACAGTCAGTATGGATGAGGACAGCTCACTCAAAGACCAGCGTCCAGTTGCATCTACGCCTATACCTGGATCACCATGGTAACTACCCATTTTGTCTGTGCAAATATGATTGTTTGGCTCGCCATCAATTTGATGCATCTTTATTGCTAATAAATGACTCTCTGCATGCAAGAAAATGACCTATCGATTGTGTTCTCGCCATTGTCTCTGTGTCAACATACACTTTCAAATGCCACAGTTGTAAGTGTGCCGTTTTGGAGTGCATAAATAGCCAATTTGTTCTTCTGTAGTGACATAAAGATGTTTGTTTTATCTCCTCTCATTCTGTCATAAATGTCAGCAGCTTTAGCACCATCTAAATGATGCATGCCGCTTTATAACTGTTTGATGACAGTAATACATGCTTGAATAAAATACAGCAGCGCACATGGCAATCCTCCAGTGCTAAACAGATGCACTGACACCCAATTCAAAACCTGCATGAGGACGACATGTTATGCAAGACTTCCATTTTTCTCTGCCAAAGCAGTGTGGGCTTTCGTTCACTGCAAACAAACACTCTCTCACACACACACACACATTTTTGAAGCCCGCCAGGCTTCATGGCTTATCGCGTTCAGCTTTTGTTGACTCACACAGACTGGCTTTACTGTTTAATGCATTTAAAATGTGGTTGATGACCAGAACTGAAGCTGGTGTGTGATTATCCAGATATGGATGTTGGTTAGATTCCTGTGTTAAAATCCAGTTTTAGGGTGATCGAATGAGACTCTTTAGTGTCTCAAATGAAAATGAAAAATTAAACTGAATGGAGGACAAACTTAAACCATAAGCTTAAGTCTCCAACTAATTGGATATTTCTTATATCTATAGTTCCAGAAGAGACCTCAATAATGCCCCAAACTATAACAGGACAGATGGATTGGTTAAAACGTTCAGATTTTAATTTTTTTGTACTTTTTTCCCCATTTAGATTAATTTGGGCATATAGTTCATTTACAAAGGTCCATTTTCTCTACTTTACTAATTCTGTAAATTGCACAGGAGACCTCTGTATGTTAATTTATCAGTTTTTAAAAATAAAATAACAGATATTTGCCAAATAAAATAGGAGTCTAATAATATAAGAGCCATTTTTTCATGAGAAGACTACATGCTGTATGTTTTTGGTTCACTTTAAAGAACTGGTTCATAAGAGTCATTTACTCGTGAATGGGATTAAACTGGAGGTGCTGTATGTTTTGATCGGGAGTCGTTCTGCACAGGCTGTGTTATATGTTTTTACTGCCTAAAAATAAAAGTTATTACAAATCAAACTACGCTGGTTACATTGATGTAAGTTTTTGATCCAATATGAAGAACATACGAGTCATAAGAGTCATTGTGAATTACATCATGCTGGTTGTTCTGTATGTTTTTACTTCATTTAAAAAGTATGAGTTCATAGGCGTCATTTGCTTGTGAATTGCTAGTGTTTTGCATTTTCCAGGGCATCTGATGCAAGAAGAGCTTATAGTTGTTCTGCATATTAAGCCAGGTTGGAAGAAATGCACAAGAAAAAGGAAAAAAAATAAATATTGCGCTACTTTGGGTCTTCCAACCTCTGAACAATAAAATGGTCCTTTGGGTAGAGCCCTTGCTTCGAAACTTAATTTTGCTGTTATTGTTTTATATGGAGGATGCATAGAAATGATTTAAATCCCTGCAATATTAATGGAAAGACAAATGAAGCATGTGTCTAGTGCTAACCATATGTTTGCACTATGAATAACTGCATATGGGCAGAGCCGATGCTCTGTTTCAAAGATTTTTTTATATCATTAGGTCAGTTTTATGGTCCAGGAAGGCACTGCCGATCTCCCTGATGCGATGGGGTTGCAAAATGAAATGTCAAGATTGGTTTGTCATGGTTGGCATGAGGTTGTATCAAATTACCTCACAGACTACTGCAGAATCCATGAATACTTTATCCGACATGCCCTGAATGAAGCCTGAAATGGGTCTTAAATTATCACTGTAAGGTAAGAATATGTAGTGCGGAACATCTGAAAAATTGGTCACTTTTGGATTTATGGCATAAAACTTAAAGGTATAATAGGTTTGTAGATGCTGAACATATTGTGGAGTCATCCATTTGAAAATCTTCTGTAACTCCTGAAGGATCATTACGAGAAAAAAAAAACATAAAATACCTCAGAATCTGAATAAAATGATCAAATTCAGCCCATCTGTTCTTAGTTGTTCTTAGCTGTCGTTTGTGACCCAGAATCCTCTCTTTGGGTCATTTTGGTGCGTCATCGGGATTTCTTTAGTCATGTAGTGAGAATCCCAATGTTTAAATGCATCTCTTTTTCTCGTTTCTGTAGGTGTGTAGTGTGGACAGGCGACGACAGGGTGTTTTTCTTCAATCCCACCATGCATTTGTCAGTATGGGAGAAACCAGTGGATCTGAAAGACCGTGGAGACCTCAATCGAATTATCGAGGATCCGCCACATAAACGCAAGAAAGACTCTTTAGGTATGATTTGGGCTGGAAATAAAAGATCATTCAGGCATATTTAACATGCTCTTTCAAACATACCATACAATTCGGGACAATTGTAGATGCCATTAAGGATGAATGGTTTATTTGGTATGCAGGCAATGTGGTTTCTGACCCATTCAATAGCACGTTTATTTATAAATGAAATCCAGATGGCACAAAGTGAAACTGTATTTAATTAACATCAAATGTTCAGAAGGTATGAATTATAATTAAAACATCATCAAATTTAGAAATCACACAGACAAAAACAGTTATGGAAGATTCAGTAAATGTGTTAACTGTGTTAAAGAAAAAATGTGACGCTGAATGTGCATGTATATATAGATATATCTGTGTGTGTGTATTTTACAGTTCAGTTACAGTACAGTTCTTTACTGTCACTTGTAAATCTTGTTGAATACAAGTATTCATTTCTTAAAAAAACAACAACAAAAAAAAGACATACTGACTGATACTAATGAGATCGGGTAGGCAAGCCCTACTGTAGCCTCAAGGTAAGCTTAATTTATGTTCATATTAAGTTGCTGAATCAGTGAAGTGTAACTCATGACTTTATGATATGAAATACCAGAGCAGGGTCTGTATAAAGGGATGAAGCTGATTGAAAGTTTAATCCTCACAGTGTGATAGTGATGCTCAACCAAAAGTTTTAATACACCCACCAACTGCAGAACTGATGTTCTCGTGGATTGACTAAAGGCAGTAATCCAATGAAGCAGCTTTGCAAATATTGAATTAGTCTGGATCTTGTCTATAAGTTATTATACGGTTGGCTTGATTTCCCAGAAGGCTTTTCATCTTTATTGATTTAGTTTTATTGCTTTTTTGTGGAGATTATCTATTGATGACCTTAATCTATTCAGTGTCTAAAATGTAAATACGTCCGGGTAAATTTGTTCTTATTGTACTTTTCGGATTAAAAGCCTGGCGTGAACCAGGTGTATCAATGCAGATCAGCTGAGGTTGTGTGCATAAATTTTTACAAGCTTCTTGCGTATTTTTACTAATTGATCACTCATTTCTTTTGATAATCTGTTTACAATGTTAAATCCAAGAACAGTGTAGGATATATACTAATCGACAGCATGATTTACTTCATCAACAGACGATGGCTCAAATGCTGATGATGACGATGATGAAGAGGAACATGGTTTAAAGACCAAACGCTACAAGTAAGTGGGGCTAGTAACCCATGTAAAATATGCCAGCAGATCCAAGTCCATTTAAATTGATGAGGAGAATCTTGTATCAGACGTGTTGTATGTCACTCACCTTAATAATCACAGCTCAACAGGACGTCTCTGGTTTTTGGTGGGCAACATCTGCACTCACAACTGGATGCAAATTTCTCAATCTGTCTCTCTCAGAGATGATTTAAACTGAACAGTCGGATGTTTGAAGTACACCCAGATGTCTGTGTAGAGACGAGAAAACATTTTACATCTCAAGAAAATTTGAAGAGATTTCATGCAGTTTGGATTTGTTTATGGGTTTTTGCTTTGTGGTTAATAGTAGTAAGCGGATATGCTTTTTTTTAATAAGAAAATACGTATATAAATAAATCACAATGAAATTGCAAGCACCATTAGGCAAAAGCTGCGATTGTCATGCACTGGCCAGAGGGCTATCTTGTGTGAGAACTCCAAATACGCCCTGCAAAGAAATCCAAGAAAACCTTTTTCCTGAGTAAACAATGAGCACCGCCATTACGAATTCTAATTTCCAATTGGATGCTCTTCTGTTCTGGTCTCCATAGGAGCCAATTTACTTACGGCACCTTTAGCCTATAAAAATGCCATTTATTTCTGAGTGAGAATTGTTTCTACAACATTTCATTATATTGGAAAAACTATTAACAGAATTACACATTAAAGCTGTTGTATTTCCATTCCTTTGAAGACTGGACCATTCGGTTGAGTGTGAAGGAAAAAATGGATCATCTCTTCGGATGGTTTTACCGCTGGAGCTCCGGATCGGCCACTTCAGAGACATGCTTCTGGAAAGAGGGGTGAGAAATCCAGCGATGATAATAAAACTCCAGCCTTGAAGAAATAAATTAGATAAAAGTTAAATAAGTTGATCTCCCAAAAGAGAACAATTCTACCATTAATTGGCCAACAAAAAATACTTGTATATTTGCACACACTTTTGAATCTTAAAATGAAGTGGTGAAACTGACATGCATTTATTTTGGATGAGCACCATTTAGCCTGTGTGTTTGGAACAGGTGTCCGCGTTCTCCACCTGGGAGAAAGAACTGCACAAAATTGTATTTGATCCCCGGTACCTGCTGCTAAGTCCAGAGGAACGAAAGCAGGTATGACACAAATGTTTCACATCAGCCTCAACCAACCTCAGACATTAATAAAACTTCAAACTGAATTAACTCTACATTTCCACAGACCTACTGTGGTTTTGAAAGTACTAGTAGATGGTGGTAAGACCAAATGTCTTTCTGTATAAGGTAACTGTATACTGTAAATCACATTGAGGATATGTACATTGAAAATGAATTGTATATATTATATATTTTTATATATTTTTAAATAAATATTTCAATTAAAAATAAATAATCTTAATTACTGTTGTCAAATAATTGACTTTTATTTATTTATTTATCTATCTATTTATATGCCCTCAGATTTATGATCAGTTCGTCAAAGCAAGAATGAATGAGGAGCATAAAGAGAAAAAGTGCAAACTCCAGCAAGCAAAAGAAGAGTACAGGAAACTGCTTGAGGAATCAAAAATCACATCCAGGTGAGCTTATGAAATAAGTGTGACTGCTTTTGCTGATGCATTAATAAAATCCATCTCTAAAGCGGATTATTTATTCAGCAAAGGTGTTAATAACTGATGGTCTTTGCCGTTTGGGTCCTTGTTTTTTTTGGGGTTTGTGTATTTGATGATAACCTTGTTTCTTGTTAAAGGTCTCACACAGAACTAAATTCAAGCACACCACAGGGATTAACACTCAGCTTGAAGTTTTGTCACAGAGAACTTCTTTCATTCTTACTCTGTTCTTTACCTGATTCATTTACAGTTAAAGTAACTGAAAAGACGTGAATCTGTGCACTATTATTATGTAATATGTGATATAGATAGGTATAGGTATATGTTTGCATTAACTCTTTCCCTACCACTTTTTCCCAAAATGATTTTTTTCTCCAGCTCTACTTGCCAAGCTCACTCCAAGTTGGACTTGAAATGGAAAATACAAAGGAAGCTAATGATCATTGCCAATAGTGTCAGTTGCTAGTGCTAGGTGAAGTTTAACTGCACAGCTCTTACTAGCTGGCCTTTATTATAATAACCTGCCTATATTTGGGTCAACTCAACTGCTTGCTCAGAGTGGGATTTGAACTGGCATTTCCGGCATGTGAGGCAGACCGTGGATGCACTAACAAGGATACTAAAGGATACTGATCCTCTAGCACCAGTGGGTTAGTGAGGTTTCCCTTTACAGCTCTTACTAGATGGTCTCTGCTACATTTCCCTAAACCTCACTCCCATCTAAGTCATGGGTCCAATGTAACCTACCTGCTCGTTCCGAGTGAGACTCGAACTGGGATTTCCAATTATGGAGGTGGGCATGCTGACAATTGATTCCTTTAGCAAACAGGGGCTCCTAGTGCACCTTGTGAAGCGTCTAACATCACTCACTAGTGCGCCTCTTGAGATCAAGACAATAATGTTCATGTCTTTTTAAAAAGCCTCAATGCTAAAATTACACTTGCATCAGAATACTCTCGCAATTCCCTGAAAACCAGCCAGAACACCAAAGCTATGTGCTTAGGACCATTTTGCAATCCCAAAGTAAAAGATTTGGTAACACTTCAGAATAGGGGGTCAGAATAATGCATTAGTTAAGCATTATTTAATGGTTAATTTGTTCACAATTAAGCATTAGTTGAGCAAAAACACACT
>JAUMHG010000054.1:16233880-16253890 GCA_032359395.1 Enteromius anoplus
TCAGTTTTCTGACCCTTAAACACCTGTTTTTTTTTTTTTGCTTTTAAATAGTCCAGCTACACTCTGCTCATGATTCTAGATTAGTAGCACCTGTTTGAGATCATTAGCTGTCATAAGGACACCTGTGCACCCAGCTAAAATCAGTCCAATGCAGAGTTCAGACTGCACGATTTTCAAAGTAGTCGCGTCACAGATCTTTTCACACAGCATAACTATCTGTGGTATCATTTAATCGCTGCTGTGTTCACACTGCATGATAGATTGGTGACAGGGGCTTTCATACTGCATGACTTTACAAAAGGAAGTAATTACCTTCTTTACCTCCGTAACTCCTCCTCCAACATCCCGCTGCCCTGGATGTTGCTCTCTCATTGGCTGTAGGTCATCGCCGATGTTATTCAGTCAGAACACGTTTCACATGGCATGATTTTGAATCGTTGACAGGTCCAGATATTTAGCATGCCAAATATCTCACAGGTGTTGTCGACACGCGTCTTTAATAGTTCACACTGTGTGATTGTCACTCGCGTGAACAAGCACCGGTTTGTCTATGATTTTTCAAAACCTGTTGGCGAGTCAAAATCGGGGCTAAAATTGTGCAGTCTGAACTCGCATAGTAGCAACATGGGCAAAACCAAAGAGCTGTCAAAAGACACAAGAGACAAAATTGTAGAAGTTCACAAAGCTGGAAAGGGCTACGGAGCAATTGCCAAGTAGCTTGGTGAAAAAAAGAACAACTTTTGCAGCAATTATCAGAAAATGGAAGAGGCTAATGATGACTGTCAATGTCCCTCATACTGGAGCCACACGTAAGATCTCTCCTCGTGGGTTATCAATGATGCTAAGAATGGTGTAGAATCAGCCCAGAACTATACGGAAGGAGCTGGTCAATGCCGTAAAGAGAGCTGGGACAATCGTATTATCAGTAATACACTAAGACATCATGGTTTAAAATCTTGCATCGCACGGAAGGTTCTTCCTGCTTAAGTCAGCCCATGTCCAGGCCCATCTGAAGTTTGCCAGGGACCATCTGGATGATCCACAGGGGTTATGGGAGGAAGTCAGATCTGTGGTCAGATGAGACCAAAGTAGAACTTTTTGGTCTTAACTCCATTCACCATGATTGGAGGAAGAAGAAAGATGAGTATCATCCCAATAATACCATACCTACAGTGAAGCATGGGGCTGGTAGCATCAGCTCTGGGGGTGTTTTTCTGCACAGGGGACAGGACGACTGCACTGTATTAAGGAGAGGATGAACGGAGACATGTACAGTATTGTGACATATTGGGCAAAAACCTCCTTCCCTCAGTCAGAGCATTAAAGATGGGTTGTGGCTGGGTCTTCCAACATGACAACGACCCAAAACACACAGCCAGGAAAACCAAGGAGTGGCTCCGTAAGAAGCATATCAAGGTTCTGGAGTGGCCTAGCCTGTCTCCAGACCTAAATCCAATTGAAAATCTTTGGAGGGAGCTGAAACTCCGTGTTGCTCAGTGACAGCCACGAAACCTGACAGATCGAGAGAAGAGTGGGCCAAAATTCCTCATGCGGTATGATAAAATTATTGACCTAGTCAATAATTGGTCACACAACTTAAGGATTTAAGGATTATTTATATGGTATTGAATAGAAATAAAAACGTATGAATGAAATATCTGTTCTTTGCTGTTCAGTCAAATTAATGAAAATAAAAAATTAAAAGGGCCCTTTTCTAACAGTAACGTAACATTTTTTTTTTACCATGCATCCCTGGAATACGTCACATAAAATCCATTTATTATAACAGTTTAAGATAAATCTAAAGGTTAAAAACAAATCTGAAATACAAGATATGAAATAAGAAGAAAATAACATGGATGACACAAGTGCAATAAAGATAAACTTAACTAAAGAAGCACAGGCTTTCTAGTATGTCTGGGCTCCTGAGAGGAAAAACAATAGGCATACAGCATATATTTGAATGAGTGTATTATTATTATCAAGTTAGGTTTGTGTTCCCAGGAAACTGCCGGCATGTCTTTAGAGAAATTACATGCTGTGAGCAGTAGCAGAAGGAGATTGAGCCTCATAGTTCTGCCTCTTTCACCATGCACTTGGCATTCAAAAGTGTCCCTAAAGAGCCGTGAGAACAAAAAGGAGGCTAGAAGGGAGAGACTCAAACTTGCTTCATTTCGTCTTCGATTATTTCATAATGTCACATAAAACTTTTTGCTTCCATTTTACCCTAATTTGATTATAATTCATATCCATGCAATTAAAACCATCACAGGCTTGCATTTGAGTTAGCTAAATGCATTACTAATCATCAATTTGAGGGTATTCTCAGGGCAAACTCATGTCTCTTTAAATGTTCCTGAAGGTCAACAGATTTACTAAATGGCTTGTCAGCCAATACCATAGATCCACACGCCTACTGGACCATTGTGTCTCGGTCCTAGACTCAATTCCAGTTCACACAGGGTGAATAAGGTTAAATTAGGACACATAAAGGAATACTTTAGCCATATTGTGCCACACTTTACTCATGCCCATTTTGTTTCATAAAGCAACTTTAAGCTAAAATGTGTTTAAAATGTACTTACCTTCAGGTCATAGCCTATATGAGTTTGTTGCTTTATCAAAACAGTTTTAGAGAAATTAAACATTAAAACAACATTAAATCACTTGCTCAACAATGGATCCTCTGCAGTGGGTGCCGTCAGAATCTGATAAAAACATCACAATAATCCAGTGCTTTTCAAACCTGTCCTACAAGCACCTCTTTTGTATTTTTTCCTTGTCAGACACA
The DNA here is from genome assembly GCA_032359395.1 of Enteromius anoplus. Taxonomy (NCBI): domain Eukaryota; kingdom Metazoa; phylum Chordata; class Actinopteri; order Cypriniformes; family Cyprinidae; genus Enteromius; species Enteromius anoplus. The sequence goes on from JAUMHG010000054.1 coordinate 16,236,672, forward strand.
CCCAGTTCAGGTCTTGCAGTCTCTACTAATGAGCTGATGAGTTGAAACACTCCTAATGAGACATGCAAAATGTACTGGGCAGGAGTGCTTGTAGGACTGCAATAATCCAAACAGTTCACGCGGCTCCATCTTACCAATTGAAGGAATAGTTCACCAAAAGAATGAAAATTGTGGCATATTATACTCACCCCCAAACCATCCTAAGTCAGATTTTTATTTATTTATTTATTTTATCCTGGTTCTTCCAAGCAAAAAAAAAAAAACTTTTTTTTTTCCAAAGAAGTATATTGCCATTTCGACACATTTGCCATACTAGCAATGCACTATGCATACACATTGATACTAATATCGCATGCAAAAGAAACTTTGAGGATTGGATGTTGGAACTGCAATTACATTAATTTGTGACAAGACAAAGTAGAAAATGTATTGAAAAATGTAGCATTACCATAAAAAGTGCATCATAGCTAACATAAATGTTACAAACTTTCTGTCTTCCTCCCTCTGAGATGTTTCACACAGGTGAAGATGTGAGCAAGGTACAATGCATTTTGCTGCCATTGCTAATGACGAAAGAAATAAACAGATCGTTCTGTACTTCACCATTCCTGTTTAGCAGAGCAGATATCCATCATTATGACAGCCCGCTGTATTTGACTCCGCTATATAGCGGAAGGTTCATTTGCCCTGGTCAGAAGTTTGACTACCAAATCATTCATGTCTAGCACTTTAAAAAGTCAACAACGCTCGATGTCTCTCATCATTCATTCTGAAATGAAAACAGTTTATTTCCTTTAAGAGTAGAGCACACTCAGGAATCATGTTATTTATTTATTTTCACAGAAATGAATCAAGCTTCTTCTAGTTCATTGATAAAGTGACCTTGTCGCTATTTTATCCTGGGTGAAGATAATTTATATAATATGAATAATAATTTGAACAGTTAAACCTATAATTATAATAATAATAAAGATAATTAAGGTTGTTAAAAGGTGGGGGAAAAACACACGTTATTATATATTATTTTTTATAGATTTAATTAATTAATTTAAGTTCAATTTAAACCTATGCCAGTTATTTGTCAAAGTGTTTATGTTTTATATTTACCATTTATATTTGATTTCAGCTTAAATTAGATCAGCGCAATCATTTGATACAGTTTTAGAAAAAAAGGAAATACTAGAAACAATTTCTGTCAAAATACAAATAATGTTATGTGGCATTTTATGTTTTTTAACTTTGGCCTCTCAGAGTTTACAAAAGCAGAGGACGATGTTTTGGTTGTAAAAGTTACGGTGCAATATATCCAGATGTCAGAGCCAGACCTGCTGCATACAATGCGCTATTTGATGTTTCCACCCAATGCCTCCCTCGATTTATCTCTTTGACAGCCGATCCATACAGATAAATCACCTCGTAAGGTTTTTCTCTCTACACACTCCAACCTGCACTGTATCAAACGATTAGGAGCGCACCAGCCTCTTCAGGGAGAGAAACAAAACCCTTCACTGCAGTAAACTTTCACATAGAGAGTTCTAGATTTCATTGGCCTCTCGTCTTATAGCTTCTCTAGTGACAATGAAAAGTGTTAATGCCTTTTCCAAATAGAAAACAGCTAACTGACCCTAATGGCTCTTCAGAAATGTCCATTGCTGTTCCACTGGGAAAGAGCTTTGTGCAAACAATTGGCCGTCATTCTGTGTCTGTCATCAATGCTCGCTTTATTTGTCTTTTTTTTTTTGCTGGTGCACAATAATGGTTTATCCATTTGTCTGTATGGGTCACCTTTATTTTCCCGCTTTGTCTGAAAGGGTGAACCGGTAAAAAAAAATTCAGAAAAACTTTTTTTCTGAATTGTTCGGTTCGTATGGGTACCGAACCGAAATCCTCGTACCGAATGGTTCAATACGGTTAAGTGTATCGTTACACCCCTATCTTTTTCTTTTGGTTTGTAATTGCATAATAATTGGCAAATAAACCATGCATAAGCCACCTACTGGGCTGGAGTGTGGAGTAGGGATGTAAGAAAAAAACTACTTGTTAACCCTTAAATCCTACTTAAACAGACCTACTTTTCTTAAGTATCTCATTAATGCATTCTATGATAGTTCAATCCATTATGCAGCAGTATTTTAAGTGTACGATACTATACCCATTTCTCTTAATTCATCAGACACATATGCCCTTTCTCTTTCATAAGCAGGACAATATATTAGTACATGCTCTATATTTTCTGCTGAACCATAAATAATGCATCTCCCAGACTTTGGTCATTCTATAGGGAATAATTTAAAGCTGTCAGTCCAAGGCAGAGTCTGGTAATTACTGTGTCTTCTATTTTCAAAACTTCCCTCTTCATCCCCACCTTGATCTTAAATATGAAGACAGGAACATCCTCTTCCCTCTTCATTCAAAGGTTTTCGTAATTTCCGTGTAACTGTTGTAACTTAGGCCTTATCTTAAATTTCACATTTGATCATTTCAGCACTTGCTTTGCCAGATGAACTTCCACATTCCCATTCGCTCCCACATGTGCTGGAGCCCAAAGGATTCCCAATTGATTTACTCTATGAATCTGAGCATAACACTGCATTAAGTGACAGAGTACTATCATCTTGGGGGAAAACTAGGGCCTTTTGAGATGCCAAATCCTTCATTTTGAAAACAGCTGAGAGTTGAAAGACAAAAGAAAAAGAGCCATCGAGTTGGACAGTCTTAAAATTTCACAAATCCGTGTAAGCAAAGGTTTGTGCATTCGAGCATTGATGCACGTTGTGCTTTACAAGAGGTCGGAAATATATAGAATTCTGTAGTTTATACAGAGATCACACACATGATGAGGTAATTTAGACCACAACATTAAGAGACTTGCATGTAGACAATCTTGTCTCTCTGTTACTCAAAAATCGCTGCTGTTCCTGTTGGTTCCTCATTAGATGGCCGTCGTTGCAGAAGTCACACTGTGCAACCAAAAATGATCACAGGCTGAGATACACCACAAAAAATAGACTAAAGTATGATCCTGAAAATGTAGCTTTACAATCACAGGAGTAAATTACATTTTAAATGTGGTTGCACGCGGTTTTAAAGCAGTCACATGCTTTGTTTTGTTTTTCAAATGTCACTCTGAAAAACATTTTGTCTCTGACCCATGACTCTTGACACACCCCTCAGGTCCTTGTGTTCAGTTCACTTGAGCAGAAAAATCGGACATAGGTCAATCATGCTATTTGAAGCAGACAGAGACATCACAAAATATTTTTATAAAATCATTTAATTTGTTCAATAAATATACTGTCATTAAATTATGTTAACATAAAAATATATTTTAAAAAACAGAAAAAAGATATGAAGTATTAAAGGAGATCCAGTAATAATTGAATATATTTGCAGTAGTAACAATTATATTTTATGAAATTATTTAATATCATGTTTTTAAATATGATGGCTTCATTCTAAACACGGTGATTACCTCTACTATAGACTCCCAACACATTGAATAATATTTATCTGAATCTAACTATATCATGTCAACAAATGGAAAAGCCAGCTATCTATGACTTATCATGTTATGACTGTGTGTGTATAGGAGAATTTAAACATATGGCATTTAAACATTGATTTAGGATTTGGAAAACATATATTTTGGAAAAATGCACCCTAACATACCTTTATTTCATACCATTACTTTAAATTGGTCAATAAACACAAACAACCAAATTATAGCCATGTTACATGAAGCTAGTTTCATGTAGGCACAACAAATGTTGAGAATTTCAAGCTGTCTTGGTCATCAGAATTTTTCTGAAGGGTAAAATACATGTGAAACGCTCAGAGATGCTGATTACTGAAGAGAAAAAATGACAGTTCTTACTCTTTCCTTCCTGCAGCCAAATAGCCAATAATGTCCCCTTAAGCACAGGTTGCCAGGACAAAAAAAAGACCTATTTGATCGTTGCCTGTTGTGCTAGAAAAAATCGCAGCATGGCCTGGAAAGAAAAATCATGCACAAAGTGACTCGTCCACACATTTAAACGTTCAGTTAACTTTGCTTGAACTTCAACGCAAAAGTACACACAACTCTGCATGCTATAGAGATCCTTTTTACTTGATGAATTGCTCACCGGATCAGGTTTGGACGTGTGGATCAAGGTATAGAATCTCTGAAGCTGTAGAAAGAAAAACAGTTCCAACTCATGGGTCAGACACTGAGCTAGTATAGAAATATGTATGGCTGTATCTGTTAATAAAACTGCTGGAGACCAGATCTGATCAAAACACAATCTTTTTATGGGTTTCAAAGGGACGGTGCTATTCTTGTGAGAAGCTCAGACGGTCTGGTAGCCTAAATAGAACAGCAAGAAAACAAACATAAAAGCCCTTTTTAGCTCTCAAAACCTTTCTCAGATTAGTTTTTCAACAGACCACCCACACAAAGCCCTTAAAGTGTCCCAAGAGGAATCTCAGCATACACTATGACAGTGGCTCGACCTGGTAATTTTATGTGAGCATGTATTTTGCACCTAAATGTGCATGGTTTTAAAGTTACCTTAAAATGCCCAAACACATTTCCACCTTTTAATATGGTGCATTTGCTTTCAAAAATACAATATTTAGCATAGCTGTTTACACATTTACTGTATGTAAAATATATATTTGACCAGATGCCTACTAACTTTCTAGAATTTGGAACAGAGACAATTAATTTAGTTTTTTTACTAGAAATATGTGCAAGGTCTGAGCATGGTTTCATTTAATTCACCTTCAACCAAGAGAAGTGGGAATGGGAGGAGTTAAGAAGTAAAATTTCACATAACAATTTGTTTTATTAGAAATAACATGCACTAATGAATCATTTAAAGTAATGAGAAACATACATTATGAAAGCAAACAGACTCTATTTTAATATCATGATGACCTTAAGAGGCGTTCATGCTGACACTGATTTGCAGTGACAAAGTCACCAGAAGACATTCATTTTCGAGAAAGCTGAACGATCATACTCTGAGATTCACTGGAGTTAAATGTGTGACAGCAGTCTTCCCTATAAATACATTCATGGTGTCCTCAAGTTCTCCTGTCTCCTACTGTTTACTGTCATGGTTAATCTAAATAAACCAAATTTAATATTACCATAACAGCAATTCTTTCAAATCAAATTGAAGCACATGCATCCTCACAGCTTGTGATATAACCCTAAAACATTCATTTTCGTAGCTTACAGCTATGCCTGGAAAGATGTGAAACTGTTGAAGAACAAAGGCTGTTTAGACTTTAAAATCGTGTCTGGTGCAAAGGGGAAGAAACAGAGGGATACACAGAGGAAGAGGCCTTTCTTTTCATAAGCTGAAGATTCAGAAATGCAGTGTACTTCTCCTGTCTGAAACGAAGCTCATCTGAAAGGCAGTGACACACAAAAAGAAATTGAATTCATCTGTGCTGTATGAGTTGACTTTTTTTCCTCCAAGGTCCATATAATTGTTAGTGAAGGTTCTCCAAAAGAGAGTGAGCGAGAGAATACTTTTATTCAGCTAAGATTCGTTCAATTATTGAAACAAATTATTATTTAGATTTAGATTTCAAATAATTGCTTCTTTTTTACTTTCTAAAATCCTGAAGAAGTTTTAATCAGAAAGATTTAACAGGAAAAAAAGAAACAAATAAATTAATAGAAATAAAAATATATTCAAATTTTTAAAACGTTAAAAATTAAAGTTATTTTAAATTGTAATAATTGTACATTTAATTCACTGCACTTTTGATCAAAAACGACCCCGGTAAGTTGCTAAATCACCTGCAAAGCATATGTTCTATCTAATAATTATCTCAAAGAGTAAATTATCATGCATTCTAATTTAAAACCTACTACAAATCATTCTAGATCTGACAGAGAGCACTTTAGGGACATATTGAAGATGAGAAAACACTCTAAAAATGACTTGGTCCAGATGGAATCACCCACATGGAATAGGTAGTGAATGTTTAGCCACAAAATAAGAGGATAAATAACGTAATTCTTTAAAAGTGACGTGTTTAATTTTAATGCAAACATATCTTTATTATTATATTATTATACTTTATTTTATGTATATTTTACTCTAGTTTATTCCCATGCAGTAGTTTTGTGTGTGGGGGTATTACTAAGTTATTCTTTTTAGGTTTGTTAGCTTGTTAGGACATTAATATTAGGTTGTTTTTCACAGGCATAGTTGTAGGTAGTTGTTTGGGGGGGTGTTTATTGGGGTATTAATAGTATTGTTGATTTGATGTTCTGTGCTAAAATTTCCAATAAAATAAATTTGAAATAATGAGTGCACCTTTAAAGTTATTCTTCAGTGTTTTTCATTTCCCTGCTCATTAGCTGCCTTTTGTGTATAAAATATCCCTCTCTGAATTACTTCAGGCACAAACTTTATACTCTATGAAATATATACGTATTATCTCTGGAGATAGACTAAGTACATTAATGGATTTTGTGAGTGCTCTTTTCCACACATAACTGAGCACCCAAATTAGGATGGTTATAAAACTCTCTCTCATGCTCTTATACGCACACACATACATCTGAAGTGTGACTAAGAACTGGAAATAAATTACGGCAAAAGTGGGAAAAAATATCTTGTCAAACAGGTGCTGAGAGCTCAAGGGAACTAAACTTTTAGTCAAATTATGACTTGTGCAACTCTTTTTTAAACTTCCATCTAGAGTAAAAAAAAAAGAAAAAGAAAAAAACACACTAACAGCAAGAATCATAATATCAGATTTAGTCTCTGTTCCGAATCTGGTCAAATATACATTTTACATACTGTATATGTGTAAACAGTTATGCTCAAATAAAAATTTTTTGGGGGGGTTGATCAAACTTTATGAACCAAAATGTTTTTCAGGGGGAAGGAGCAAAATATTGATAAAAAATATATTTGCTTAAATAGATTTTATATTTTAAATAAGTATAATAAAATATTTTGAAATATATTTTTGGCCATGTTGCTGTTCCGAATCTGTCATGCAAGCCACAAACAGAGCCCAAGTGTTAATTATCCCCTATCTTTACATTCTTCTCCAATGTCACTTCTGTCCTACCTCTCAGAACTCATGGAAACAAAGCATTGTCATCATATCCGGTTGATCTGACTCTCTTCATCCCATAATTAGCCTCCCCGGAGAGCGACGGCGACGGGCCGGCGGAGACAGATCATCTCAGCCCAGTATCTTCCAGCATTATGCAGAGGTGAGACGAGTTCGATCGGTTTCATCTGCTGTAATAGTGGGCTTTGGCCAGGGGAACTATCAGGAAAACAGCATCTCTGAAAAAAAGATCAGCAGAATGGAACAAGGGTTGTAGAAACAGCTCCACTGGGAGCTGCACAACTCACAACCGCAAAGCTTCATTTTGTCCAACGCTCTTTTGATCCTTTTAGCTTTATATTGGCTACACATCTGTAGTGAAATGTTGTCGCACTGCAATACAACCTGGTAAATATGGTTGAAGAACAGTTCCCAAAATAATTCTTACATCATTTTATATTATTTTACACAATAGGCTCCCTTTAAATTTTCCCAGTTTTAGAAAGGTTCAAGGACAACAGTTATTCATCAAATCTAGTGCAATGTGAAGAAGAGGTTTGCATGAATGAAAAATAGAAGATTTTAGCATTGCTTTTCATATCCACAAGCAAATATACCATATTAAAATGTGTGTTTACGGAGCATGCATTTGCATTTCCTTCATTAAAAGAAGCCAAAAAGACTCTATACATGCTAAACTAGACGTGCATTTAATTACCAGCATTCTAATTAATAATAAATGAAAGATTTAGCATCTCTTTAAATTGTTAGTCAAGCCTCAAATCTGGCTTCTGTAAAAGTATGTTTGAGCCAAGAATGTAAATGTTGGAGGATTTAAATATGCATGAAACTTTAATGAATTCACAACACATCAAACAGTCTCTCAAACTCTTGAGATGTTTCCCTCCTAAAGTCCAGGGTTTGCTTTTCAGGCCAGGATTCACCTTGTTATACTGCTATGAACTGCATCCCAGCAACCTAATTTTAATTTTTAGCTTAAAATAGAAATACATAACTGTATGCAGTGCTAAGTAAGTACATTACTTACAATAATTTACTGATACCACATTACAGTACATGGCAAAAATGTATAGCTAGATATTGTCATGATGAGGTGCCTGTGGTGATGCGTGCAGCCGGACCTCTTAGCGAGGGCAGAAAACAGAGGAGACGAGGAACTTCAATTTTTAGGAACTTTACTGTAGACAAACACGCTTACAAAACAAAGACTGACGAGGCAGCGACTACAACAATATAACACAAACAGAATGACAACCACACGAGACGTTAACACCAGATACTGAAACTCAAAGACATGGGATTTAAATACACAAAAACTAATGAGCGAAAGTGAGGGCAGCTGGAAAGCACAGGTGACATGAATTAACTAATGAAACCACAAAGATCGGACTAAACCAAAGAATTCACAGACAGGGGGGTGAAAACAGGACCAGACAGACTTGAAACATAAGACACAAACGAGACATGGAGCGCCTGGGAGCGTGACAGATATATAGTTACATTACACATTTTAGATCATATAAAAATACTACTTTTTATTACTTTTAGATTATTTGTGTGCACTGTCCATTATAATTAAATAGTAATAATTTAAATTATAAAAATTGCTCAAAAATAATAAATCTAAAATAAAAAAACTAAAAAAACATATATATTTCTATACCATTAAACAATGTAATTGAACTGTGAACATACAAATGTGTTATTAATTAATTACAATTCAATTACTTTTAAGATCAGTGTGTGACCTAAATTGTTTGTCATGTCGATTGAAAAAAATTTCACTTCCTTGTTAATAATCAAATAGAATAAGCATAGTTGGCGTGCTGTCTGGGGAGAGGGCTGAGAGCTCAGCGGTCTCCGAGCCCTAGGGATTTTAACCCCTTGGCAGCGAGGGTTGGACAGAGCTTGGCGTCTGGCTTGAACTTGAGCCCCCCAAAAAAATTATAATATGAGGTATAGCAGCCCAACATAGTGTGCCCCCCAAACGGCAATTGAGATGGGGGTGCTGGACGATAGCTATGAAAGTGTAAGAGTATGATAGGATAGGATGAGTAGTAGTGTGGAATTCGGCTAGGGGGATGATACCGAATGATAGATGTAGGTAACGGGGAAAAAGGGGTGGGGTGGGGGTCTCTTGCTGGAGCAGTCCATGCGGTGGGCACAATGCTCCAGTTCGAGTTTACCTACTGTTATGGCAGGAGGGGAGAAACAACCTTCTCTGTTGGGAGCCATCTAGGTGCAAGAGCTCAGACTTTTGAGGTCTGCTGTCCGAACAGAGGTATGAGTGAGCGTCCCCTGCAGGAGTAGTCCATGCGGTGGGTAAATTGCTCCTGTTTGGGCTGTCCACTGAAATAGAAGCGTGAATGGATGACCGTTTCAAGTGGGAGCCGTTCATGCGTTGGGTGTAATGACTTCTTGTGGTCCGCTTGCTGAGACAGTGGCTGCGTTGAAACATCGAGCCATGCTCGGAGAGAGGGCGAAGCCGCTGTGGTGGCTGGTTCACTTGGAGGGTGTGGAATAGCATCGAGCCATGCTCAGAGGAATGGGGAAGCCACTGCCGTGGAGGGTTATCTTGCTGGGACAGAGGAAGCAGAATGAAATCAAGCAATGCTCGGAGGGAGGGGGAAGCAAATTTGGTGGCTCGTTATCTTGCTGGGGCGGAGGATGCAGAATGATGCAGAATGACATCGATCCATGCTCGGAGAGAGGGGGAAAAACTGCTGTGCAGTGGCAAGTTAGTTTTCTGGGATAGTGGGTGCGGTATAACGATGCAATAGTAGGGTTGGATAGTGGGGTCACTGCGGTGGGAGGTTGGAAAGGGGTGCCGCTGGGGCAAATAAAGGCCCGATTCAAAGTCAAAGTCAAAGTCAGCTTTGTTGTCAATTCTGCCACATGTACAGGACAGAGAATTGAAATTGCGTTACTCTTAGACCCTTAGTCGATAACAAATTAGCATTAAATACAAATACAAATCCTTCCCAAGTCAATACCAGGCAACCCCAGAGGATTCTAAATTAATGTGAAGAAAAGTTTCCTGTTGGAAAGCCGAACTAAAGGAGAACAGCTTTGAGGTGTTTTTGAAACCAGAAACATGAAGCTGGCCGATTAGAGTCATCTGTTAACAAGGGGTCGGTTGGGGACGATGACTCAGAATTTCTGTAATGAAGAAAAGCTAGGAGAGTCTGGTAGGGACAGATGGGGGACTGGAATTTGAAAATGTCAATAAAATGGCCATTCTTAAACTGGTCTGTTTTACTTTGTTTGATGAAAAAGTCGTCGGTAAATAGTTGAATATCAAAAGGGGAAGCAAACATGTCACTGTAGAAGATTGATTTGGCGTTCCACTGGCTGAGGAAGGTGATCCAAAGCTGGAGTTCCTGAAGGCATGGGTCGGTTAAGACTATTTGCTCTCCAAGATTGAGGGTGGAAGAAGCTGGGGTGAGCAAATGAGAAGTGAAAGGAAGTTCTTGCACCATTGAATGCCGAAGAGATGGCAAAAGTCGGGGTGTATGGGCATGACTTTGAAGGCTAAGGTTATATCAACCTTTGCAATCCAAAGGTCGAGGCCGATCAAAGGATGCTGGAGGCAAGGTGAAGGGTTGTTGAGCGGAGGTGGCTTGCTGGTCCATTTCTCGGCTACGGGAACAGATGAACGGGCTGAAGTAAATGAAGAGTGAGTGTCATTGAGGTGGTGGTGAGCGAAAGCGGAGATGTCTGGGCAAGAGTGTTGTTGGTTGGCGAATTGGTTTGCAGCCTGGAATAGAAGCTGTGGGCTCTCGTGGAGATCCTGCCGGCGCGGGTGGAGTAATGTTGTCCTTGGTCTTGGAGTTGTGAGAGGAATACTCTGAGACTGACATTTTTTGATGCAAAGAATGAGATATCAGAGAAGGGGAGTTCACTGTATTTAAAGGAAAACCTCTGAGCTCTGATTGGGCAACAATGTGTCAGCCGTGATTAATCATTCGTATGTGCTTCTCCCGAAATTTGTTTATTAACATATATATTATTGTACCTTACTGATACAAAAATGAATTAAAAGGTCCCACTTTATATTAAGTGTTCCTAATACCTGTGTACTTACAAAGTAACTAGATGTATATCTAGTATGTAACCACAGTGTAAGTACAGATTGCTACATAGTATCTACAGCTGGGATATTTCTGTGACTACATACATGTAACAACCCTCCGAATAGTGTGTGTAAGAACAAATGTGTAACAGGACATTGGTAACAACAATTTTTTCACTTCACTGAGTTGTCTTGTAACAGGAATTACATACATACTGTAATTCTACATTTACTACTGCATTACTACGTTTTGTAACAGCAGTATGTTTATGAGTAACTGGAACAGGGGGTGAACAGGGGGTGTAGTTGGGTAGGTTTAGGGGTATGTAAAGTGGGAGGAGTTGGTGCACCTCAGTAATATCAGTGTAAATGCATAGTAACTACTCAGGAACTGCCCACTTAATATAAAGCGAAACATTTTGGACACCAACCACAAATTATATGTAAAGCCTAATTTACTGCCCACTGCTGTGTAACATCAGAGTAATTACATGCTACATCCATGGCAATTGTCTATTTAACATAAAGTGTAACACTGTATTTACCAAAAAGTGCTATTAGTCCTGTAATACATTTGTACTTTCATTACCAAAAAAAGTGTTGTTACCAATGTCCTTTTACACATTTGTACTTACACACACCATTCTGAGAGTTGTTACATGTGTGTAGTTACAGACATATTACAGCTGTAGATACTATATGTGTGTACTTACACTGTGGTTACACTACATACACATACGAAAGTACACAGGTATTAGGGACACTTAATATAAACTGGGACCAATTAAAATATTATATGTAGTAATAAATATTAATAATAGGACACATTCCAATTTTTATTTGTCAACTACCCATATATACCCATCTTTAGATATAGAAAGAGAGAGAGAAACTGTAGATACGTATTTTACAATGTAATATAATCTAATTACAAGTACTTAGTTTTTTTATGTGATTACATAATTCATACATAATGTTACTTTTCAGCACTGATGCATATTATTATTTACATTATTATTTGTTAAAACTATACGCAATACTATTATTTAATTAAAACTACTTTTTTTCAGTTCATGTCAGCTCTTCCCTCCAAGCAGATGTCAAATAGAGACACTTTTCAAAATCCTATCAATTCCTGAAACATTTTCATCATTGATTCATTAAGTTTAGATTAGAAATACAGAACTAAAATGGGCTAATGCCATTTTATGTTGAGTTTAGAATTTCTAATAAATAATATATTTGATCAAATACAACCAGTATGATGCAAAAATCTGCCTCTGTGTGTTGGTGTTCCAGAGAACTGCATATTGCAGCATTCTGTACTTACAATGTTACAGTGTGAACCTTCTCCAATGAGGTCAATCAAACTAAATAATTGAAACTCATGTTCTGTTCAAGAATATAAAAGCACAACTCTCATACCGGCAAAATTAAATTAACAAGTCTATTGATTTTTTCTGCCTCTGGTTCAATAGGTTTCCAATGTTTCTTTTGTGATGTCTTTCCTTGATAGAAAAATCTAATATGGCGAATCATTCGTTGAAAAATATTATTCATTATTTGCAATGAGGTTAAGACATAAGAAATAAGCTAAAAACTTTTTGTTAATCCTTCTCAAATACTGATAAAGTTTTAGAGAACTTCATAAATATTTAAGCTTTTTACCCAATTGCTTCCTTCCTGCCTTGCAAAAATATTTCTGCTATCAATTTATATGTAGAGTTTTGGAACAAAATGCAATTAGAAGACAAGATTACAAAACTGTTGACGTTTGGCTTTCACAAAAGTTCCTGCATTAGTGATGATCTTGTGGAAAAATACAAATATATTTAGGATCATGTAGAGACTTTGTTTTCAATTGTTATTCTCTTATAGTCACCAGGTCTCAGGAGAATGAACAGAGAAGAACCTTAATTGTCTCGAAAACACAAACTAAATTTAGACCTACCTGACTTTTAAATCAGATTTGCTTTTATTTTGACTTCCTGGTACAGAAATAACCAATTAGCCACTGGATGATCTTTGCATCTGCCATAGTTTTAAACATCTCTGGTCAGACAACATGCCTGGAAAAAAACAAACAAGTAAAAAATAAGTTCAGAATAACTTTTAGTATTAACCCCTTAACTGTCACCCCCATTTTCGGGAAAACACATGAAAAAGTACTATACAAGCTTAAAAAGATGTAATTCAGGACATATATTAAAAAAAAAATGTAGGTGTCCCGTATTCGGAACGGTGACAGTTAAGGGGTTAATGTACTGTCACGATCAGCTAGATGGGCCAGCCCAGGCCACTGGATGGCACTCCAGCGCCCAGCGGACTGTGTGTGTGTTGGTCTCTGTTTACTTTCCCCGGACTCTTATTATGAATTTGCCACTCACCTTGTATGTTGTCATGACCACTGATATGGCTCCGCCCAGTAACCTTGTTTGTAAGTGTATTTAAGTTCCGGTTAGCGGTTTAGCAAGTGGCTAGTCATTGTTGTTTGTTTGCCCCTTGTTCCCTAGCTCTCATTGTCTAGCCATCTGTGTTTCTCTTCCTGCCATCGGTGTTTCATGCCTGACCTTTTTGCCTGCCTTTGGATACCCCACGGACTGTGTTTGCTCATCGATCGACCCTCGCCACGTTATTTGGATTACGGTACTAGCCTTTGCCTTGGATGTGTAACGCTATGTTTGCTGCTGATGATTATGAATGGATAACTGTCCATGATTCTGCCTGACTCCTTTTCATGCGTGTATCTTAATAAATGCTCGCATTTGAATCCGATCGACTCCCGTCTCGTAACATGTACTTGCTTGTTTAATTTTCTGTGGTTCTGTGTCGCCATATGAATGCTTGTCCCAGTGGCATTATTCAACTTCCCTTTCCTCATACATTGATTTTCAGCCTTTATGACTGGAATATTTCACATACTGTATATGTTGCCATGTAGTTTTCAAAAAAAGTAATGTTAAGCATTCATTTTTTTTAAGGGAAAGTCTGTGATTTAGTATAACATTTGTCTCTTCTAGAACAAATCTTCTATTCAAGTACATTGCAGTGAATAAGTAGTCATTTCTGCCTTCAAACTCTGAATGTCTTGCTCCATAAACTTTTCACACTTGCGTCAAGTCCTCTCAGTGTCAATGTAAGTGTGAACATTGGAGATCAGCTCATTTCTGATGATTTCTTCTCTTGACAATATGACATCATCAAATAATCATCAAATAATATAGATCTTTGCTGGCGACCTAAAACCCCAGGATGCGCCTGTGGACTAATCACCGGAACCAAATACATAGAAACACACACGTACACATTGTAAGTTCTATTTACACAATCTGACAATGTGCTTAAAATTGAACTGGAAATTAAGTGCTGGGTGTCTGGTCAGAGGAGAACTGGCCCCAACTAAGATTAAGATTAAATATAACGAACAGCGCCAATCCTGATTTTCCAATTATCAAATCCCCCATTGATAACCACGTGGACAGAATCCCTATTACTGTGATGATAAGCTTAGTTAAAAACTATAATGAAAAATGTAATAAGGCAAATGGCCTTTGGAGCTGGAACTGAGCACTTTGACTTAAAGAGTCTAATAGATCACAGGCTGTTATTCATCTTACTGTACCAGCAGTTAACCCGGCTTGATCCTGCTCAAGACATGCAAAGCCATTCCTCAAAAACTACAAGTACGTTATATCCCATTTATTTCCCAAGAGTTGATTTTTATGAAAACTAACAAATTTCAACACTTTTAATTAAATTAAAAGCTCACGTTAAAGCTAGCTCGGAATTTCAACATTTTAATTTATTCATGATACTTTTCAGACATTTTTTCAGGTAATTTTATACATTAAATATTCTACCCTTCTTCCTGACTTCCTTAACTTCTTTTTTTTTTTTTTCATAAAAAAAAAAAAATAATAATAATAATAAAAAGTTGAACTATAACATTGCTCAGTTGTGAATACCTATCTGTAAAATCTATATTGGCTGTGTGAAACATTCAAAAATTAATAAAAAAAAAAATTTAATCATTAATTTTGCATATTTTCCAATAAAGTTGTCATTTTGAAAGAAAAAAACTGAAATGTTTGTAACATAACATTAGTAAATATATTGGTGATTAAACAGTCCATGTGACATTAGTGGCTCAACGCTGAGAATACTGTTGTTTTTTTTTTGAGCAAAGATTAACCCTAAAATTAATAATTTACTCAGACATTCTTCTATCCGAAGTTATATCTCATTACGTCTCAGTTCATTTAGTTTCATATTGGGGTGAACTTAACCTTTAATGGCTTTCTCTTTGGTCTAGGCTGTATATGAGTCAATCAGCTACTGTCACTAGCGTCCAAGAAAGCATTGTGCTCCTGTATTCCCATGTCAAAGGGAAAATGTATGGTTATGTCTTATCTCTGTACAGCAGCATTGCCCTCGTTTCTTAAAAGCGAAACCCGATTTTAGAATCTTATTGTAAGACAGCTTTGAGTCATAAATGAAACCATTACTTCACTGAGCCAGCAAACTCAATGGAAAATGTGATGTCATGTGCTTTTTACTGCAGTAGAAACCAATAGAATACAAATAAAATGTCCCCCATGTTCACATCAGCTTCTGAATACTCTATAGCTCTTTTTCAAAACCTACAAGCTTCCACCTTCACAGCATTGCGAGTCAGTACAGTACAGGCTCCTGATCTGAAAAAAATATCAAATTTTGTCACGGAGAAAGCATTTTTAGAAATAATACAATTCTTCCCCTACACACTTTTTGGAAAATAATATATTACTATAAGTCAGTCACAATAAATTTTCTTTGACACATGCAAGCACCAAATGATGAACCCATAGTAGTCACCAACATCTGCTGTTCAACAAATCAAGGAAACCTTGTTAAAATACTTTGATATAGGTACGTAGGCTCTATCATGTTGGAAATATGCCCTACACCAAATCCAACCCTAAAATGACCCTAAAACTGATCTAAAAATGTATTTGTTTATGCAACCATGTCATTTCAAATCTCTTTTATGTAGATTTGAACTTTTTTGTTGAACCGGAGCTCCTCGCCTCTCAAGTACATCTCTATACTCTGTGAGCTACCAATCAAAGTTTTGAAGTGACATGGTACTTTTCAAGGCACTTAATTAAATAATTAGGTGCCCCCAACCAAGCAAGCCAGAGGAGACAACGGCAAGGAACGTGTGTTTCTATGTATTTGGTTCCGGTGATTAGTCCACAGGCGCATCTTGAGGTTTTAGGTCGCCAGCAAAGATCATCTCTTTATGCTGATCCACCATCTGATTAGGATACTGACTGAGAGACAGAATAAGAGAAAGACAGACTAATATTAGCATAGTTGCCATTCTTTTTTTTTATATGTAACGAGTACATCGTGTGTTAAGGGGAGTGTTCTTGGTTCCGGCTGATCTAATTAATGCAGTCTAACAATCCTTTAACGGATTTGATTAATAGATGTGTATTAGTGTGTCATGTGAAAGCCAGAGTAAAGAGATTTGTCTTTAATGTATATTTAAACTGACAGAGTGTGCCCGCCTCCTGAACAGTATTAGGTACATTGTCAGTGAGTTTGGGTGCTAAATAGGAAAAAGATCTGCCACGCACAGTAGATTGTGATATTCTCGGTATTATCAAATGGCCAGAGTTTTGAGAATGCAGCAAACGTGGAGGACTACAGTATAATGTGAAAAGAGCTCGCTCAAGTACTGAGGAGCTAAGCCATTCACAGCTTTATAAGTAATTAACAAGATTTTAAAATCTATACGATGTTTGATAGGGAGCCAGTGCAGTGCTGACAGAACCGGGCTAATATGGTTCTAGTAAGGACTCTAGCTGCTGCATTTTGAACCAGCTGTAGTCTATTTATCAAGCGTGCAGAACAACAACCCAATAAAGCATTATAATAATTAAACTGCTTTGTTAGATATTCTGAACTCTATTGGGGTTAGACAAATATGCAAAAACAATATGCTAACTTACAGAAAAGCATTAAAAAGGGCTAGATCTGATTACTTTTCGTCTCTATTAGAAGAAAACAAACA
>JAUMHG010000054.1:16253990-16264837 GCA_032359395.1 Enteromius anoplus
CTGTTCTTCTATTTGATAATGTTCAGTGCTTTGCTACAATCTGTATTGTTAAAAGTGCTATATGAATAAAAGTGACTAGACTTGACTTAACCTCGAGGTCATAAACGCATGAATTAAGATGAATAAAAAGCATAAAGAAAAAGCACATTCTGGTACGTTTATGCCATGAGACCAGGTAGATAATGTTACAAAACATTTCTATTTCAAACAAATGATGAACTTTTAAATGTTTTTATTTATCAAAGAGTCCTGACAATTTCAGAATTTCCACAAAAATATTAAGCAGCACAAATGTTGCCATCACTAATAATAATAAAAAATGTTTCCTGAGCAGAAACTCAGCATATTAGAATGACTATCACTCATTTTTGTTAGAATGCTTTCTACACAGATATTAAGGATAGAACAGAGCTAGTGAGCGTCCAATTGTTATTATCCTAAAATCTCTCGCTGTAAAGTAACCGAATTGATAACAGGCTCTCAAATCATGCGAGCACCAGAAACAGCAGGAGAAGCAGCAGGGGTTCTCAAAGATGCCACAGTTGCTTCGACTTGCAGCACACACAATAATTACATCCTAATAATGATTTATGAATAAAAATCTAAGAAGGCCGAAGGCTGGAACAAATAAAGCAAAAATTGTCAGAGGCCACTGGAAAAACTGTACACAGAGCCAAAAAGACCACTCGTGATTAGTTTTCGTTGTGCATGAAAAGGATTATGCCTGTTTTTTACATTTCTTTATTTATTTCTTTTCAGCGCCATTCCTCCAAACTTTTTTTTCATTCACTTTTTTTTATGTTTAATAAGTAACAATGAGCAGCCAACAATGACTTTCTCCTCCTTTCAAACACTGCAAATATGATTCCCGCAGATTCCCGCTCTTGGATTTAGCAGCGGCTGCGCTTCCACTGAACCTTCAAAATGAAGATAAAATAAAAAAGCCTGGAGAAAAGGCTCAGGGTTTCACTGTTGTAGAGAAGAATAACATAAATTGGTGAAAGAACTGGAGCTCAGCTCGCCATACCATCTCAAGAATTTGCCAGGATTTCACTTGCTTTTGAACACTTAGCTAATTTGAATGCAGTTCTGTAGTCAGTCCTGAGAGAAGCAGACTGACAGCACCATAATTAAACATCTTTACAGTAGGTCCTGCAGGTAGCCCTGTTTGTCACAATTACTTTGACCTGGAAATTCACTAAGAATGAATCATGCCCAGTGATATTCATTTGTATGCACTGTCAGTCTCCAATTCCCTTAAAGGCACAGTTTACTTAGGAAAATAAATAAATAAATAAATAAATAAGCATTTTTTTACTTACCCTTGTGTCTTTTCAAATCTGCAGAATACAAAAGCAGAACATTTTTCAAAACCTCTTTTCTGTTTCGCAAAAAGAAAGTAATATAGGTTTTAATGACACAACTGATTATTATTCTCATTTTTGGGTTAACCCCATAATATTTATTTGTTTATTTATTCTTCTTTTGTGAGAACGAACTCACCTTCAGGTTTTTCAACATGTAGCTGAGTTTGTTTCTTCATCAGAACAGACTTTATAAATTTAGCATTATGTTAATCATTTGCAGTGAAAGGGTGCCGTTAGAAATAGAGTTTGAAGAGCTGAGAAAAACAAACAATAAAGCATAATTAATACATTTTTAAACTTAAAACAGTTGCTTCCAATTAAAATTTTAAACCCTTATTTACTATTAACTATTACTTTTGACTCAATAAATATCAAATTTAATAGTTAGTAAGGTAGTTGTTAGGTTAAGGTATTGGGTAGGATTAGGGATTTAGAATAAGGTCATGTAAAATAAGACATTAACGTTTACTAATAAATGGCTATAAAACATTATAGTAACATGCATGCTAATAAGCAACTCGTTTTTTGTTTTATGAGTTAATTTTTGCAAATGACGATTCATGCAGTATGTAATGAAGTGAATGAAAATATGCAGAATTTTAAATCTGAAAGTGCACCGCGTATAAAGTTATTGTTTCTCAAAAGAAAGAGTCGACTCTAAGTCATTGAAATTATAGTCCAAAGCCGTTTTTATGTTGATGTCAAAATGAAACATTAGCATGTTGACTACACACTTGTTGGTCTGAATGAAAATGCAAATTCTTTCTTTACTTCTAGGTGGTGCATTAAAAGCTCACAAACACTGCTTTAAATGACATTGACCAATCACCGGAGGGGTTGGGAAAAAATAATAATTTAATTGTTCAAGAGTCGCTGTACAAATAATGTAAAAATAAATGCATATTATAAGAAAATGAAAGTATTTTTGACCTTGCATGCATGTCAACCTGTTGTTTGGGACTCCCAAAACCAAAATATGAACCTTTCAAAATGCATAAGAGAGGCACTTTAATGTGAGAGGACAACAGGGGATTACATCTTCACTGATTACCTTGAGTTGTGTGGATAACTTGTGAATTACTGTGACGTTTTTTTTTTTTTTTTATCAGATGTTTTGACTTCTATTCTGACAGCACCCATTCGCTGCAAAGGATGCAATGCTCATTTTCTACTAAACTGTTCTGAAAAAAATCTTATCTGCATTTTGGATGGTCAGAGAGTGAGTACATTTTCAACAGCTTCTCATTTTTGGGTGAACTATTTGTTTTTGTTCTGTTTTTGGGGACAATCAATCAAAGGATCAATGATATAGAGAGTATTTCCACCCTGCACACCTCCTTTCCGCATTCCTAAGATCTCAACTTTAAATTCTGAGAAACAATACGCTTCTTTGAAGCCCTTTTGGATCTCCATGGTCCGTTGCACCCGAAACCCTACCGTCCACTCCTCTTACCCACCGGGAGCACATTAGTTCAAGGAGAAGATGTTTCAAAGAGGCTTCTACAGGAAGTGCATGGGAGCAGAACATTAATTGATTTGTTTGTGGCTAAACATTCTTTCCACTGCTCTCACATCATTGTGCTCTCTATCAGCCGGCCCCTCATGTGTCATACAAAGCGAACAGAAATCAGAGTAAAGGAGGTGGACTCGGACTCTCTTTCTCTGGAAAGCTTTAAATTCTCAGTAGGTGTCTGCACACCAAAGATGTGTGGTGAATTCTCACTGGGAATGGAAGAGCACAATCTATGGTTATTTTCTATTCAATGACATGCTGCTGTACCGCCAGCGTGGAACCTCGTGAGCACGGCCTGCACTGGAAAAACAATATGAGGTGAAGCTCTCAGGAAATGCTCTAAAAATGCAACCCATACAAAAGCGAAAATGCATTAAACAGCACATATCAGCCCCAGAATAAATTGCTGGGTAACAATGCACTGGGGCATCGATCATGTAAAAATTACAATTCTGTCACTATTTACTCACCGCTTCATGCTGTACCCAAAGCCATGTTTTTCTTTCTTCTTCGGAGCACAAAAAGGAGAATGTTTATTTCTATACAAGCTGCTTATTTCTATACAATAAAGTAGACGTCACAGAAACACTAATTCAAATGTTTATGGTAAGATTTTCAGCATCATTACTCCAGTCTTCAATGTCACATGATCTTTCAGTAACCAATACATTATGCTTGGTTGCTGCTAAATAAATTATTTCTTTTCTATTACTAACAGTGCTGGAAACAGATGTGCTGCTTAATTTTTCACAGACAATGCTTAAGCCAAACCCTAGACTACAATGTAAGTCTGCTTGCACTGACAAATCTTAAAATATATCAGTGTCTTTGTTTTGTTTAAACATGCACACTATGTAACGATGGTGTCAAACTAGTTTCGAGAGGAGCGTGTTCGAATAATCAATTGCAGCTGGCTCCACTTTCCAATCATCTAGTTAGCCACGCCAAGCATGCTTATTATTATTATTATTATTATGAGGAAGCGCAAACTCTTGAAATGCTTTTTTCTAAGCATAGTTATAGAAATTATTTAAATGTCCTAATTGAACTATGGCCTAATCCTGGCTTGGTCTAAGCCCTGTCTATAAAACCATGCCTTTATGTTCAAACGAAGATAGATTAGATTAGATTAGATTAGATTAGATAGATAGATAGATAGATAGATAGATAGATAGACTTTTTTTCTTTTTACTACTACTCTGCAGCTAATTAATATGTTCCAATTAAAACATTTAAATGTTCAAACAGAGAAATGAGCACACTGAGAAACAAACACACCTCAGGCAGGGAAAGTCTTCCATATGAGGCGCTGTATGACTCAAATATATGAGTTTCACACCAGCTTATTAGACGCCAGATTTAAGCACATGAGAAGCAAGATGTTTTATAATAATAATGTTGTTTTTATTCATAGTAATTCTCGCTTTATATTGTTTTTTCTACAATTATACACCCTCCAGTCTCCTGGAATCTACTTACAGTAGTTGTGCCTAGCAACTCCCCCATGCCAATATTCTGTAGCAATGTCACGTTTTCCATACATTTCTGACATTTTTATTACATCCCCAAACATTTATGCAGTTAGTAAGACTGAAGTGTTTTATTGTCAAACTATGTTTTTATTTAATCCTGAGAAGCGTATTCAGATTTATCACCAGGAATCCCTCTACATAAGAACATTTGTTCCACAAAGTCTCTTATGTAGCATGGGTTGTTTAGGGTTTACTTTTAAGTTAGTCAAGATCCCCTTGACAAAGTGCACAGTGCACCTTGAATGTTTTATGCATAATAAAGAGGGGGTCACTCTTGAAAGCAAGGTACATTAGTTTGCTTTTAACTCAATGTTGTCTGCGAGACTTTTGCAGAGTAAAAATAAACAATGTGGATTTATTTGCATTAGAACAAGAAAAGAGAACGCTGCTTTGAGGATGTGAGCATTGTACAGTTTCAAGGACTTACAAAGGACTTTCTTTTATGATAGAAGATTGTGACGTATTATTACAAGAGACAAAGTCTTTAACTGATAGAACTTTTTGTGAAAAATGGCCAGCATCATTAGATACAAACACGCAGAAGAAATTTTGAATTGTTTAACATTAGGTATATTATTCTTTTTTTTTTTTTTTTTTTTGAGACATTTGGTTGTGCACCATTACAGATGATGTTGGAAATAAACACGTTAATAGGTTAAGTATTCCTATCCTATGCATATAAGATACACAACTTAAAAACTCATGCAATTAATATGCTACTCAATGCTAAATGCAAATTCAATGCACTCAACTATTCAGGCCTAATAGCATAGAATTGCACTTATCAAAAGTTTTCAAAAGTAAGGACAAGAGGCATCCTAAATTGTTTGTTGCCAACTTCAAAAGACCATTAAATCAAACAATGCTTTGTTCCCAATTTCACTCTTTCAGTTTGGTGAATTGGACATAGGTTGCGTTACTCGCTTAACAACCATGAACAAAACTTAATAAGAAATTGAAGACTCTACAGACTACGACATCTAGGATTGCAAGACATCCTCACCTGTGGTAATCAACTTCCCTGTTTACAAACTCGGTGATGATGATGAAGCAAATTCAGCTCGCATAGAGCCATGCCTCTACTGCTCTCTTCAGGTCAGCTTTGGTACTACAGATGATTTGCAGCGCAGTCTCTGGCGCCATATGGTGGTAAGACAAAATATAACAAGAGTTTATAATTCCTTTTACCAGGGGACATAGAAAAAACAAAGCTCTGTTTTTATTATTACTCTTGATCTCCAGCGGGTTTCTCTGGTTCCAATTTGATTTCTGTTAAACGGTTGCTTTACGCTAGAATCCATCTCTCGTCTGAAAAGCAATTCTAGCAAAAGAAAGGAGATGATTGAAATGTAAAGAGGAGAGTCTCCATTGAGGTTATTTTGTGTTTTGAGGGCCACTGATAAAACCAATAACACACACACAAACACGCGAACGCAGAAGGGTGTTAAATAAAGCCTTAATTATTAGCTTTAAACAAACAGATCTGGCACTGCATATAAAGTGGGGAGGGTACTTCTTAGTACTTCTTATCTCTTCTGACCCTAGCAACACCCCTGTGTCATAATAATTTTACATTTAGCAGATATTTTTTTATGCTATTTTTTTATATTGTACTGTTGTTATTGGTTTACATCATTGGTAAAGCTATACACCTTTGATTTGAAGCAGAATAATATATGCAAACTATAAAAAGCCAGTTATTAAAGTTGTGATTCATCTCAGAGCTTGTCTGTTTGTATTTCTGTCTGTAAAGAAAATAAATGGGGAAACTACTTATGGAAGCAAGGCTGCTGAAAATGTCAGCTGTTGCTATACTCCATAAAGGCTTTTTATAGGTGCTTTTTTAGAATTGTAAACATCATTCAGCAATTTGCATTTTAATATGTTTTTCAGCTTTCACATGCAATCTCTTTTATCATGAAAATTACAGGTAATATATCTTGCTCTTTGAACACTGACATTAATCAAAACCATTATTTCCAGAGCAGATTAGCTTCAATTTGAGAAATTATACTGGGTTCTGTCCCAATTTGCACATGAATATAATAAACCACTTACACACAATCAATAATTCACAGTATGATCATACATACATATTTGCACTGCCATCTAGACCTTCAAGGCTGTCTCTCATCTCAAATGATGCTACAAATTGAGGAACAAAACTCGTCGTTGTTTCCTCTTGCCTCAGTGCTGTCTCTAACACATGAAAGGATCTTCAGGGAGTCAGGTATCATTATAGTCACGAAAAGCCTGTGTCCAACATAGGTCATGTCTTTACTTCCTCTAAAGATCAAAGTCACTGCATTGCTGATGGGTTTGTGGAGCTCATTACATGCTTCACTACATGGATCCACATTTATAAGTCAATCATCTGATCGCATTCTAGTCAGCCAATTCTGCTCGGTCAAGCCCAAGAGCTGCCGTCTCTCCACGGTCGTGGAGCTAAACACTGAATTGTATTGGTTCAAGGTAATCCAATCAAAATGAGATGGTACACATTGAGTGGAATTTGTTGCCATTATTTGAGATAATGAAAGGGGACCAAGCATCTCCGGCGAGGAGATAAAAATGCATTTTAGTACCTTCTTAAACGAGAAGAAAATGGAAATATTGATCAGTTCTGCCCCTGTGATTTCGGCTGTTGAGCGTTTGAACAGTGATATTTATGCAGGTGGTTTCAAAGATAGATGTTCAAAGGATGGAGAGAGAAAGAAAAGAGCAAAAGACGTAGCATAAAATGGTCCAGCTACAACTTTTTCTGGCCAAATACTGCTGAAAGTCTGACCATAGAATGTTAACAATTCCTAAGAATGTTTTCTAAAACAAAACAAGCATCCGATTTGTAATTTTAAAGAAAATTAAATAATGGCCAACCATAGAGATTTATTGCTGGTATATTTACTTATTTGTGGTAAAATACGTAGTGTCCTAAACATCCAGAGCCCTTTATGGGACCCCCACACATACTCCATGCCATATATTGTAAATGCTGGAAGTTTTATGAAGATTGACACTACATGAAAAGTAGAAAAAAGTTTTTTTTTTTTTTTTTTTTTTTTAAATATGTGGATATTGTAATTTTCAGAATCAGTCATCACAAACCAGGGGAGACCAACACCATAATCAAACATCGACGGATACGCTCATTAATTGGTGCAGCAATACACATTTAAGCTCTTCAGGCATAATTGTATGCATGCAAACACATGTAACTAAAATCCATTTCTACAAAACACACCACAAAGAAAGCGCTTCCATTAAGTGCAATTTATTGCTTCAAAATAAACCACTATAAAAGATCACAGATTTATACATTAGTCTATATAACAAATTACACAAGGGTACTTTAGCTCTTGACAGATGAAAGTATCATCCTGTAGTAGGAGAGCCCTGGGAAGGTTTGGAATAGCCTGAAGCTTTCTGGCCATAGATGGAACCATAGCTACTCGAGAAAACAGTTGAATCACTGGACTGACCAAATAGTCTACCTTGTAAATCTCCTTGGACACTTGAACTAGGCGATGAAGTCATGGAGTCTGAGGGGTACTGAACTGAAGCACCGTAAGCACCAGGAAGTACATGGCCATCGATTTTGGAGCCAGCAACAGCCTGAGCTGAGAGCTCAGCAGGTCTGAGTCCTACACCAAAGAAACTTGAGGCCTGAGAACTAGGGACAGAACTCTCGGAGCTTTGAGGGGAAGAGCTGCTCTGATGTACAGAGCTCGGAGAAGCATTATTGCACTGACAAGTCACCGTAGGGTCATGATGGTTACAGGAATGAATCTTGAGCGATACCCCAGTAGAAGTGCTTCCTGTCTGAGCAGGCACATAAAGATTAGAACCTGCCTGCGGAGTTCCAGCCATACTCTGGGAGTTTGATACATACACACCAGAAGGACCGCGTTTGGCATATGCAGGAGACCCAGGACTATATGGACTTGAGGGATCTTGAGACAGCCTGGACAAGCCGCTAGTACTTGCTGCATACGCAAGAGTAGGGAACCTGCTGGGAGCCTTGGAGCCTTGAGATTGAGAGCCACTCTGTAATGCAACTGTACCTGAGGTCTGAAAACCTTTTGACCAACTAGAGGTTGTCTGCCATTTAGGTGGTTGGCTCTGTGAAAATGAGGGTCTACTTGGTGCAGCCAGACTATTTACAGGCACCTTTGCATTTTGACGGAAAGGGGCATACAGGTTAGAGGTACCTTGTAGCTGTAGAGATGAGCGAGTGCCATCTCTGCTCTGGGAGCTTGATGTATACTGGCTGTAAGAGCCCTGTCCACTGGTAGACTGACTAACACCTAGGGGTGAGGCAGAAAGCTTGGCATTTAATACACTGTACGGATTTGACAAACTTGGAGTCTGTTTGGGCATGCCACTATATCTACTGCTTCCTTTCTGTGCAGAGGAAAATTGGCTGGGATTTGCTGCTAAGGTAATGGTAGGGAACCTACTGGGATCCTTAGAACCTTGAGAGGGAGAGCTACTGTCTGATGCCACAGTTCCAGAGGCCTGAAATCCTTGAGACCACCTAGAAGTGGAAGGCTTCCACTGAGATGTCTGGCTCAGAGCAGAGACTACTTTACTGTAGACAGGAACTTTTGCATCAAAGGCAGCAGGTGCTTTCGGACTAGAAATACCTTGAAGCTGGAGAGAGGAGCCACCAGTAGGGGTGTTTACAGGCACAAAAGGACTAGAGCCTGGCAGTTGAGTGCCAGCCTTGCTCTGGGTGCTTGGTGTATTCTGCCTGTAAGAGCTCGGACCACTGGCAGACTGGCTAGAAAAGTCAAGCAGGGAGGAACCAGGTTTAGCATATCTACTGCTAGAAGGCTGCCATTGAAATGGCTGGCTCAAAGACAAAGAGGATTCACTTGGAGCAGCTTGACTGTACACAGACACTTTTGCACCCAAAGGAACCGGGTCTTTCAGGCTAGAGGTACCTGGAGACTGCACAGAAGAGCTGACGAAACCTCCTGGAGAGGACAGTGAAGGGAACTTACTAGGAGACCAAGAGCCTCCCTGTGATGTACCGGACCCTTTTAATACTGTACTAGGTGCCTGAAAACCTTGGGTCCTAGAAGTTGAAGGCTGCCACTTCTGAAATGACTGGCTTGGTGAAGGAGAACCCCTCTGAGTTGCTTGATAGTACTGGCTGGACAAAGGCAGTTTTCCACCAAAGGAAAGAGCTGGAGCATACTGGCTAGAGGGAGCTTGAGGCTGGACAGACAGACCAGAACTACCTCCCCGTCCAGGTACATATTGAAGGGAAGCTTTCAGTGGAGTAACAACGCTGCTCTGGGAGTTTGATGTATACAGACTGGAAAAGCTTTGACCACTGGTGGAGTCGCTAAAACCTAGGGGTGAAGCAGGAAACTTGGCATACAACAATGCAGGGACATTCTTACTTCCAGTACTTGGAGATTGAGCTGGCAAACCACTTGTAGAAATAATCTTTCTGAAACCGGTCATTTGTGGACCAGAGCTGCCCTGATAAGTAGAAGTAGAGAGATGGCGGTAACTTCCTAATGATCCTGTGGAAGAGCTACTTGGTGCAGAAAGCAGATTAGAGTATCCTCCTGTCTGAAGGCCAGAGCTTTTCAGTGAGCTTGCGGTTAACATTAAGGAACTTTTCCCAGGAACCACATTAGGGTCCACTTCTTCAAAAGGAATGCTTCCAGTTGCTGGAGCCTTCAACACAGAAGACTGGAGTCCCCTAGAGAAGCGCTTGTGGACAAGCCAATCCTGTTGTGACTGATCATTCTGAGGAAACAAACCTAGAAAACATAAGGAGTAAATGGGTTACATCGCAATAGCATTAGTTTTCCTCATATAAACAATAACTACAACAAAAACAATAATTAAATAAAAACACCCACCTTCAGATCCAACAGCATATTTTAAGAAAATCAGGAAGATAAACAAATGGATCCTATAAAGAGCAAAAGAACATAAGGTCCCCCAAGACAACACATTTTTGCATAATACACATAACGAATAATGAAAACACAGCACACATAGAACTTTAACTAACCTTTTCCAACCCATGTCCACAGCAGAAAAATTCACCAACAAAGCCGCTATGTGGAACAATGCCTCTGCTACTCCAAAACCAAAACAACTGCAACTATATGTATAGTATTAACGCAGAAGTTTGTCAATTAAGTAGGCAAATTAACCAATCAGCCGACATGTCTAATTACATTAAATACTTTTCACCTGTGAACACTTAGGTGTCTGTTAGATGACAGAATTTGATAGTAATTAAATCACCTGTCTCATCCATTTGTAGCAATTTCACACCTCATAAGACCTGCACCACAGACCATGTTTAAGGGTACCTGAAAAAGTATGTGTACATATAAATATGTATTTATTATACACACGCACTCATTCTCATACAATTTCAGGTACACATATTTTGATGTAGATGTA
>JAUMHG010000054.1:16297153-16313453 GCA_032359395.1 Enteromius anoplus
TATATTACCATTTCCGAATTTTATTGACCATAAATAATTGTTACCTGCCATCAAACTGTGTAATTTTTGAAATGTATACTAATATTCTAAAATAATTTATATTGAAGTCGTATAATTAAAATATTTATTTTACATTATTATGCATATTACAATTATTTAATATATAATAACAAATATGCATACATTGAAACCCGCGTTTATCAGTGCAAAATAATAATAATAAAAAAATCTTAATGATAACAATTGTTTTGTCAAATGATAAATCAAGATTAATCACATCCAAAATATAAGTTTTTGTTCACATAAAATATTTTTTGGATGTGATTAATCATTTGACAGAGTTAAATAAGTAAAAAAAAAAAAATGTAATTAAAATTCTTAAATTAGAATATTAAAATTAATGCTTTTTAACATTAAAATGAATAAAATGCGTTTTGTAAATGTTTTACAATTATTTCACCACTGGCATATTGACTGTACGTGCATCTATATAAATCTCTGTTGTCACAAAAACATGAAGAAAAAAAAGATTATTATT
This sequence comes from Enteromius anoplus, assembly GCA_032359395.1. NCBI lineage: Eukaryota > Metazoa > Chordata > Actinopteri > Cypriniformes > Cyprinidae > Enteromius > Enteromius anoplus. Next base: position 16,297,692 of record JAUMHG010000054.1, read on the forward strand.
ATTTAATACATATTATTTAATTCTGGTTCCTTGCATATGAGAAATGTTCAACATATGTGTCACCACATGGAGTTCTGAAGAGAGAGCGAGAGGGAGAAAAGAAAGTGTCCTAGATAAACTTATGATGGTAAAATTGTTAAAAGACATGCAAATTAATCTGTATTTTTTACATATTGGATTTGAATATACGTTCAGATAACTTACATTTTTTTTCAGATTATCATTCTTATAAAAGCGGATTTATGTATTATGTTTTAGCTGTTAGTACATTTTTATTTTCTCTCCAATCCATTTTTATATACTATCAGTACAGTGTTACTTGCATTTAGTACTTAGCAAGTATTTATTTTGGACTTTGCCACCAAGCCTGTTACATCTCCTACCTTTTATGGTAAGGAACTGTATTGTTTATTATGATTATTAAAAATAATGATAGTAATATGATATTGCCAACACTTTATAAATACATTAAGCCATTTTACCAATGTGGATGTTAGACGTCAAGATGTCACACACAGCATGTGGTTATTGTTTTTAGTGTTATCGGACACATATATTACAGTATTACAGTTTTTCTCTCAGATAGAGGACTTCTTGTGAACTTCCCTGACTTTCTCCTCCTGTAATGAGTGGAATGTAATTGCTCAGTTTAGCCAAAAATGTATGCAAATGCAGTGCTGCATGGAAAAAGGGCTGAAGTAAAACACCGTTCTAATGTTAGCAAACGTGTCAGGAATCTCAGCAGAAAAGAGCTTGTTCCACAAAGGGAGAGAGACTTTTCAACAACGACAGACTTTAATGCAATTATAGTAAAGCATCCAAGTCTAGAAACACACTCCAGCCCCTCTCATGGAGACGAGACATTCCCCTGAAGAATATCATCTGCGAATCCCACCCCCCAAAAAAGAGTGTTTAAAAAAGAAAGGTTGGAACGAGTCTTAAAAATTACAGAGGGGGGAGGTTGCAGCCCTTTTTCCCTGCAGCTCTGGTGGTCCTGTGTTAATTCTTACTTTCTCTCTCTCTCTCTTAAATCGAACCCCTTGAGGTTCCAGAGTTGCTGCACCTTTCATTAGTGTCGGCTCCAGTCTTGCTGTCCGGGCATCATTAGCAATCTCAGAAATCAGCGTCTGACGACGGGCCATTCTTCATCTACCTGTCCGCCTGCATGGCCACCAGCAACCCCCATCCTCCTCTCCTCCACCCCATCCGCCCGTCCACACTCCCGCTGTATATATACATACAAATGCTCCGCATGCACACCGGTGTGCGCAGGGCAGAGGAAAAAAAAACAGGGCCACCAACAACCCCCTTTTTTCACTCCAACTCTTTCTCTCTTTGTGATGCTGGCTTGCTGCAATAATATATTGTTACAATGAAAACCATTTACAATATACAATAATATAGTGTATATTAACACTAGGCAGCGGACTAGGGATCAATTAAAATAAATATAAATAAATCAACGCTCATTCATAAATTTCATCCTGTAAATATATTGTAAATATTAAATGAAACATAAAAATGAACTTAGTCATATATTAACTCAATTAATTAGTATTTAAAATACATAATATGAATAAATCATTAAGTTAAATTATTAAATTGTTATATTGTTATCAGTAATTGTACGAATTACATGAAATAATATTACAAAATAAAGCGTAAAAGCGTGTGAATTAACTGTCAATGTTAAAATCTATTTAAATTTTTTTAAATTTTTATTATTTGCCTTATATGTAATTATGATATCCTAATATTAAATATATATATATATATATATGTATGTATGTATAGTTAATGTATTATAGTTTCATGACCTAATATTTACTACAGTACACATATATATAATCTTGAGGTTGCCATATATTAAAATAATAATAATATTTTTAATGAATACTTCAAGTAGTAACTCACCACTATCTGGCTCTGTGTGTGTGTGTGTGTGTGTGTGCACACTTCCTCTAAACTGTACTGCCCTCTGTTGGAAATCAAACAACACTTGAGTGGAAGACAGGAGAGAATTTTCTTCTCATGTTTAACTCCGAGTCTCTATCCATGCTGAAGCATGTGTGATTTTATTTTGCTTTTAGACGGACGTTTACCATCTTAATTGAAATTGATTAAAGCCCTGCTCTTCAGAATGAATCCGTTGTGCAAATGAATTCCAGTGCTTTAAATTAAAGTGTTTTTAATGCAAATCATACCGCACAAGCAATTACACAACTGGATGTTTACCGTGATGTTGATACATGGTAAATCTTTAATTATTGAGAATAATCAGTTGTCATATTGCAATCATTACTAGAGGAGTGCAATGTTTACACAGCTCTGGTTTTCTACTCCATAAAACAGTCTTTCCTTCACGCTCCGCACATGTATTAGGCCGACATTTTTGCACACCTCATTATCTCATTGCGTTTCTGTTCAAATATTTGTTTTTGGATCGAGTCTTGCCGGTTAGCTTAAATTTGTCATTTCCTGTTCCCAGAGTTTGGTCGATCTGCCCTCGGCCCTGTGACATATAAACACACCGCACCTCTGCTGAAATCACCGCGTAACACGAGTCCAGACTCTGAGCTCCGAAAGTTAACAAGAAATCCATCCAAACCATAAAGAATAATTAGAGTCGAGCGAAAACACACGAGGAACCGACCACAGACCCAGCGGATCTACAAAACCAACCATTTGCCAAAAAGATCCACGCTGTAGTGAGATGCGTTTAAATAGCCCAGTTGCATTTGAAATGTCACGGTGATTGGCGTGTAGTTTTAATGACTCTTTCACTACGTTATATATCCACTGCCAAGCTTAGTTTAACTGAGGCAGCATTTTACAAGTGTGGGTTTGCTAAACTTGTTTCCACATTTTTACAAGGTCATTAACTCATGTAATGAACTCTAAATGCACTGCAAACAACACTTGATTAGAAACACAAGCATGCAGTGCATTTCTGTATTTAATTTAAGCATTATGTCAATGAGTTATGACATCTGTTTTTCGCTTAGGGTCGGGGACGTGTGTGTGTGTGTGTGTGTGCGTGTGCGTTTTAGGCTTGTACGGAGAGCCGTTTGCGTTCTTTTCCACCCGCAAACACATTAACGTCCTGGACTGGATATTGTCCTTCAACACAACAGATGCTTCCTTAAAGGGCCGTCTCTTTTGGGGCAGAGTTTGGCCCCACTACAGACCCCTTCCCCCCACCCGTGCCTTTAAATCATGCTTTCATGGACATTAAAAATAGAACAAATCTGAACAGAGCAACAGAACAAACGCAGAAACAGACAGTGTAGAATGAAGCGTTCGGTTTACACTAAAAGCATCTAAAAATGCAAGCAGAGGTCATGTGATTTTGCTCTGTCATGACATACAGTGTCTTTTCATATTTAAATAAAGCACTTTTACAATTCCTTCACCAAAAAAAACTGTAGTGACATTTTTCCTGATCATTTTCAATCCCCTCTCTATAGTCCTTAGGCCATTTTTTTGCTGCACCTTTTTATCTTAAAGACTTGTTAATGACATCTGGTCTGACTGTCTAAACTGCACACACTGGTGTCATCAGGTCTCAGTTGCTGAACAATGAGAAGTGGTTGATTCGTTAATGTGACCAAACGTTAAACTCAACACGCAAACTAAATTGATGCAAGTTCCTGGTCTTATTGTGAATGATTCATCAATGCCAGTCTTCATAATCTTTCATCCGAATTTAGTAACTTGCTAGTTAATTCGATTTTGTCTGATGTCGAGGGCTTTCAAACCCTCCAACCGTGCGGAACAATAAATAAAATCAATTCCTACACTACATTTAATACATTTAACATTGATTATCCAGTTTCACTAATAAAAAGTGGCAGACACCAAAAATAAAGTGCAACCATGTAACTGTACACTACACTGTAAAAAAATTTCCAGTAAAAAAACGCAGCTGTGGTTGCTGGAATTTGACTGTAAAAAATACGGTAACAACATTTTAGGTTTTACGTTTTTAAGTTCAAATTACACTTCAATGCCGTAATTTCATTAACTGATATGACGTTAATATGCCAGCCTATAAAAGTACTGAAATCTGTTTTGTACATTTGATATAGACTAATAACCACCAAATGCAGGTGATGATGAGAAAGTCACTTGATGAACCAAAGCCCATTACAAGCAGCTTTTAGATATGAAGGTGCTCAGTGTCATTCACACAAACACTAAACACCATCATAGTGAGGCTTATTAAACTGAAAAATTAATTTAACAACATTACATGTAACATGCAATCCTTAAAAAATAGAAAAGACTAAGAAGAAACAGTTCTTGTTACCGTAGTTTTTTAGTTTTTTACAGTTAAAATCATTGTCATTTTTTACAGTTTAGAGGATTTTGAAAGAAGTCTCTTATGCTTAATAAGGCTTAATACAGCAATATTGTGAAATATTGTAAAAATTGTAAATAGCTGTTTTCTATTTGAATATATTTTAAATTTTATTTTTTATTTTTTTGCTGTGATGCAATTCTGCATTTTTGGCATCATTATTCCAGTCTTTCCAAAAAACGTTCTAATATGCTAATTTGCAGCTCACCAAAAATATTAGATTATTATTGTCAACCTGTTGCTTAGTATTCTTAAGGAAACAGTGGCACTTTTTTCTGAGTTCTGTGGAGAAAAATAAAACGTTTATTTGATTACACAGAGTATACAACAAGTTGTATAACAGAGAGAAGAAAACATCCAATGTCATTTGTTGTTGATGTCAAAGGCTAGCAAAACACGTGCGTGTTGTGTCCTGGGGCCTGTTCCATAAAACAAGTTCACCAAATAAGCCAGGCTTGTTTTAATTAGTCTGACTTATTTTAAACCAAATCAAATGACAGTAAGTCAGACTAACTGAAATAAACCTGGCTTATCTGGTAAACTTGTTTTATGGAACAGGCCGCAGATCTTTTAAAGGAATAAATAAAACAAATACAGTGACTGCTGTGTTGGCCCCTAACATATGCTTATTTTATTACTCATATGCCACATGTAATGATATTCAGGGGCAGTTCAGCTTCCATGTGCCCTACAAGGCCACGCATGACCCGTGTACCCAACATGCTCGGGTGGAACGAGGCCTGAGACAGAGAGGAGAAGTGAAGAGGAAGGGTTTGTTTGTGCTGTGTGGAGAACGAGATAAGCTGGATTGAAACTGAGAGACTCCTCCATATCTAAATGTAATCTCAGCACTGGATGAGGTGAATACAGTATCAGAGCACGGGATTGATGTTTGTGAACGATACTGACTGAAAAAAGAGGTAGAAACGAATAGCATATCCTACCTCGCTCGTCCTATTTTATAACCGAGTACATTTTTTCATTCGTAGGGGCGGATTTTTATCACTTTAAGTGCATTTTTCTCTCGCTGTTAATGCTGGAGTTTCCAGCTCTTAAAAGTTGCATCAGATTAGAGGAAGAGTCGTGACAAAAGGAGAATTACATGATGAATTGGATGTACTTGAATGGGTTTTTTTCTTTCTATAATGTTATATTCTCACTGGACAATCGGTTTCGGGCTGATAATTTCAAAGCGATACCGGACAAATCAGCGTGCAGCTTCTTTCGGGGAAGTCTCGGAGCACCGTAATCATGCGGGGCTGTTCGTGTTGACCCTGTGACATGTGACTCAATTACTCGTGATGGACAAATACCTGCTCTGGTCTCTAATAATGAACAAACTCCTGACAGATCAACTGCTAGGAATGACAAAACTCCTCCACATGCCTTCAGCTGGTGTGAGGCCAAATTTGATAATCGCTATTAATTCAGAATCCATCGTTTACAGCAACCGATGGTGCTAGCGGTGAATAAACCATTCGAACGGTGACGATTTATCTGGCTGACAAAGAGAGAGGGAGGAAAAGCGACATGAAGGTGCGTTCCAATCGATGAAGGAATCCCTCGGATTCGGACTCCAGCTGAATATTTTCCCCCAACTTTGCATTTTTACTCTCCTTAGTAAGTCGGCCACTTGGGAGCGAGCTTGTTTCCCCTCTCCGCCTCATCAATAGCTAAATCCTGGTGAACAAGTGACATGGAGAAGCTGGAATCAATAGTCCAGCCTGCGTTTTCCCCTCCTTCTGGTCAAATGGTTCTACACAGTTGACAGGCATGACAAGCTGAACATGATACAAAATCATTATCAGCAGGCCATGGAGATGAGTGCAGAAAAACATGACACAGGCATTAATGGCCATGGCCGGTGCTGAATAAACTAGCTGCTCGCTAAAGGATTTGTCAAGTGGAAAAAAGATGCGGGCGAAACTTCTCCCTGCGTATCGATTTTTGGGTAGTATCGAGCCACTGATAGCGAAATCGCAGTCAATATGACACCGCGGTGAGCAGAGGATGTCAGTGCTGGAAATGTTTTAATTTGAGCCCGTGCAGGAAACACACACTCGCTCCGGCCGTTTCATATCGCTCTCACGCTCGCACACTGGCCTGATACGGACGTATTCTTTAAATAATGAGCATAACACGTGTTTTATCACACACATATCTGCCAGTTTCAAATGCATGTGTCAAGTGTTGTTTATAAGCCTTTCGGTTTTAATGAGTCTAAAAATGGCAAGGAGTGTAAAAAGTAAGAGCATACCCTGTGAATGGATTAATGTACACTTGATCATTATTTTTAAAAAAAAATTATTTTCAGAAATGATAAAAAATTTTCATTTCAATGCTTTTTTCAGACATGTTTTTAAAAAGGTAATCTTATTGACCCCCTGTAATATTAAAACCTTTTTGATATCATGAGTATACAAAAATCAGATGATATAGCATATTTTCCCCAAACCTTAAATGGATCAATGTACACATCTTCATAATTGTTTTGATCATTCAATCAATGGGTAATATTTTCTTGTGTCAGAAATGATCAAAAATATGATCATGTTTTTTTTTTTTTTGTTTGTTTTTTCATTTTATTTTGGAAAAAAAGTAATTTATCTACAGTATCTATCAAATAGTTTTTTTTGTTTTTTTTTTAATACGAGTGTTACATCACTGGCCCATAAACGCTGGTGAGTATTGCATAATGTCATTTTATAATCATCATTTAATTACACCGTATGTCCTATTTTCCTTCCTGAAGTAGCTTGTTCTCACAGCATCCTCAGTATAATGTGAAAAGAACAACTGCGTCTGTTTTCAGGTTGTTTTTGTCTTCTCTTAATACTGAAGGTCACTGCATGAATTACGTGCATCAAACCAGCTGTGGAAAAAGCACAAGACATTACTGTCTGGCTCAGGTTAAGAAAAAAGACTTTCACTAGAAACCAAAAGGTTTTCATTTTCCCACTGTCATTTTTAATGTAATATGCATCAATCGTAATCAATGCATTTTCACTTTCAGCTATAAATAGTTGGCCTGTACAGTAGCAGTTAAACCCTGCCCCCCACCCAAAAAAGAAATAATAATTTTGGATCTTGCTGTGTCAGGGAACTTTAATCAGTCCGCGGTGTAAATAGCTCACATCCTGTCTTTTCATTATTCCACGCTTATTGGCTTTTTGGAGGCAAAAGAAGAAGTTCTTTAAGCGGGGAAGTGTCTCAACTCAATTAAAAATGAAAATCAAATATTTTATAGAGGGTGAACTATTAACACAAGTTGATGAATATAGGTCATACCACAAAGAGAAAGAGAAAAGCTTATTAATTAAATAATAAGGCCAATTCCGGCACTATCAGACCCCGTCAACTCATTCCAGCGGAGAGGGGAAAATAAATTGCCCGGCTCAGAAGAAGCTCATTTTAAGCTTGTTTACAGCGGTGCCCGAAAATGTCAGGTTAACTAAATCCCGAACTTGCTTCCCGGCTCCAGTGGAAGGTAATGAGTTGATTGAAAAAGGGGAAGAAAAAAAGCTGATTAGTCCTTAACATCGTGACACGGGCCGCATTAGGAACCAGAGTAATCCAGGTCAGAGTGGAACAGGGTCATCACAGAAATTAACTTTTTGTTCATTAATTTGTCTGGATTAGTCGAGGGCAAAAAGACAGCAAATCTGCTCCAGTTTTTCTTATGAAAATCATTTAAAAGTGTACATCAATTGTGGCTGATGGGTGACATTGGGGTTAATCAGCCTGATGTGTCCTTTTAATTGCTTTCTATTCAGAGTAAATTCATTAGATAATGTTCTCTTCAAAATTCCGGAATCAATTTAACAGAAGAAAACCACATTAACAGCTTTGCTTTCATTACCGGGTGTTGTCGTGTCACCAGACCTGGGCCAGACTTCCTCTAGGCAAACACGTTTGTGTACCGTGATTACTTACCAGGGATTTATTTCAAATCCTTTATTTTCTCCATTACCGATTTGCCCGAAATCAACGCCGCATTATAACAATGAAATAAGCCCCCAAACCCCATTTAATCACCAGAGTGAGCCGGCACGCTCAAAGGCCTGTATCGGTAGCGCTGGTTGTTATTTGTGGTTAATTTGGACTGATTACAATGTGGGTAGTCTTTGGCCTGAGGCAGAGAGATGCTGGAAGAGAAGACACGAATGGCAGTGGCACAAGAGCGCTTTCTCCGCCGTTGGAAGAACCTAAAGGGGAGCGCTTGGCATTGTGTGACGTGAGAATTTCGCAGTCCTAAATGTGTCAATCACCATGCTTCAGGACTTTGTTTGAGTCATTAAGATGGCCGTCATCTTGCGAGGTGTCCGCGAGTAATTTTCTAATGGCTGGGCGCGTTTGGCCGCGGGATAGATTCGGTGACGACGGGGGGTGGATCATTGGAGCGACGGCGAGCTGATGACAGTTAATTTATCAATTATTTGAAGAGGATAAATTTGATTTGGTTACAAGGTGTGGGCAGGAAGACGAGAGAGCCTGTGCAGTGCCGTCAATATAGCCCCAGATAAAAGTTCACTTCTTGCCTTGGTAAAATGATTAAATAATAGCCTTTTATTGAAGCTGGATGCTTTTATATAAACATAAAATGTAATTCAAAATTTCAAATAAACAAGTACCATGTTTTCCATCAACAAATACATTAAGAAAATGTTTTCATTCATAAAAATAATGAATGAATACATATAGGAATACACAAATTAATATTTTAATTTATTTGAATTACATTCAAAAAATGCATACACTGTATTACAGCATTTATTGCTAAAGTGTCAATGCACAAACTGTTAGATTTTATTTATAAAATCATTTTAAACATTATGCAATACATTTTAGTATGACCACACATGACATTGGGAAATAAATATTTAATTATGAATTAAATCTGCAACACAATATTTAAATTCTCACTATAAACTGCTCTCTTATTGGCATTCATATTACTAGCAAATTGGCATTATTGAACGACCATGTTTCACATCCCTAAATCTAACCTCAACTACTTCACTAGTTATTAATAAGCAGCAAATGAAGTGTCTATTCAGGGAAAACGTCTAATTAACAGTTAATATGTCTTTCCTCTTCTAACGTTTAAAGTGTAGTTTTAATTGTAATAGTTATAAATGTTAAAATCATTATTCAATATATTATAATAAATGCAGTTTACTACCTGACACAGTAAACTGGCAATTAAAGTAAATGAAAAAGGCTGATTCTTATTGGTTCTCAGATGCTGTTGCCTTTATTTGCAAACAGACCCAGTCGCTTCCTCCCTGCTAAACTACCCAAAACACACACACACACACTGGTCTCCCCTACAGCTGCCCCATGCAGAGCCTCCACATAATCAAGGTAATTTGCCTGAACTTGGGGGAATATTTACTACATCCAGACCGGCTTGGTTTGATTGATATCTACCCTTGTGACTTATTAGGCATTGTCAGAGAAAAGGCCCTGCGGTGATGTTAAATAATTTTTCATTGATAATCACCCTGTCACTGCTATCGAGACAACTTTTTGAAGACCAACCTGACTGCGACTGCGGAGGGGAGGAGAGGAGGTGCTCAGGGCCGACACAAGGCCTCTTAATTTCTTAATAAATGCTTCTTTGGAGTAGGACAGGGATTAGGGCCGAGAGAGCTGTCACGGGGACAGGTGAGAGAGGAATTGGCAGCCTTTAATTTCTCTGTGAGGAGCGATGAGGCTCTATGGGGACTAATCTCCTTATCAACACTGAGCCACCGCCTCAGGGCCAGTGCTGCCATTCACACCAAATCACACCCCCTCAACCCCCATTTCCCTCAGACTCTGAGTTTTGCATGGGGGACTCAACTTAAAACTAATGGTGCCAAGTTCTGTGTCACGTTTGTTCAATGGGATGCAAGTATGAGATGGTTTGACGGCCAGAGCGATGACTGTGCATTGAGGAAAAGAGCCATTCTCAGCATTTGTCCATGTGAAGCGGACTGATTCGGGAACTGAAACAGGAAGACCACCCACAGTTCATTCAATGAGCTTCTGATACACAGAACTCTTTTAAAAATGGCCAGTTTTACCCTGATTGGATGGCGGTATGCAACTTCCAGGACCGACCAGGCGTCACTCTGATGCACCAGGTTCGTGGCTTTAAATCTTTGAAAGATGCATGCTCTTAAAAAACAAAGCTCAAAAAAGGGGATTTTACAGCAATGATAAAATAATCGTGGTTTTTTTTTTTATAGTTTTACTATGTTTTTACATTGTGGGATATTTTAAATAAGTATTTTTAAAAATGCATTTAATTATATGGGGGAAAATGTATAATTTCTAAAACTCAGAAAGCCTATTGGTAAGAATACTAATGAAAAATTGCAAATATATTGGAAAATTGGAAAAAATATAGTGAAACACAAATATAAATGAACTCACTTTTAAATTACGTTGGAGAAATTACAAGGATCCATCCAATCCAGTTAAGTTACATTTCTAGCGGATTGAAAATATTTGGTGCAAAATTTTAATAAACCAGTAAATAGCATAATAACCGTAATGCAAATAATTTGAGTCACACAACTTTTTCATATACCTGCATTTAAAAGTTAAATGTGACTAGAATCTTGAGTAAGTTTCAAAAAGCAGTGCATGTCAAACATCTGGCTATGAGAAACTCAACTGGTGTCTGAACTGTGAAGCCATGAATGTTGGGACATCTTCTAAAAACTTTCCTGTCACTCAAATATAAGAAAACACCTTCAATGTTAGGTTTCAGAGGGAAGCTAAACAGAAATCTCCCGCATTCTCTGTTCTGTCAGTGTGTTTTTTTTGTGGCAATATTAATATTAATGTCCATGCGAGAGTACCTCTAAACAGGGGGAGTGTCAGTGGCTGTTTAAGGCGTGTAATGTAAGATGACACGTGGGGCAGATCAACAGCTCTCGTCACGGTCTTTCCTGCTGAGATGTCTCTTCACCTTCCACTCCATACTTGATCAATTACTGTGCAACACCGCGACAGGCTGCATTCACAATGACTCCGTTGTCGTCAAACGTCAATGCACGCTTAGCACTTCCTTTGAGTCAGAAGAGGGCATGTTCATTTATGACATGAAAATCTAAACCGTCAGAGGTTAATCCACACTCTGTCCTGCTCTCACAGGGGACAGACTCGGCTAAACTCCTGGATATGCCGTTGTTAGACATGGATGGTCATAAAAATAGGCCGCACATGACCAATAACAAAAGAAATGTTTGACATTACATAAAAAATAAACAGTACAGTCTAATGCAAAAGAAGAAACTTTTAAAGACTTACAAAATGGGGTCAAAAGTTTATTTTTGAGAAATAAAAATGTTGAGGTTATAACATTTTTGCTTTCTGAAAGCTGATTTGAATTAATGTAAATCATATATATAAATACCTATAAAAACGAATAGATGAACTATGCACATAGTCTATAGGTCTATGGGAATGAAAAAATACCAAGATCCCTGAAACTATAGTCACTGTGGGAAAAAAGTGCAATACAAATTAATTTTGTGAATTGAAATTGCATTTATGACCCTGGACCACAAAACCAGTAATAAGTGTCCTCTGAGAGCCTCTGAAAGCTGAATAAACACACTCTCTATTGATGTATGGTTTGTTAGGATAGGACAATATTTGGCCAAGATACGACTATTTGAAAAATGGAATCAGAAAATCACCTTTAAACTTCTTAGCAATGCATGTCAATGATCAAAAATTAAGTTTTGGTATATTTACAGTAGGTAATTTACATAATATCTTCATGGAACGTCATCTTTACATAATATCCTGATGATGTTTGTGATCTAAAATCAATGATTTTGACCCATACAATGGCTTTTGGCTATTGCTACAAATATACTCCAACGACTTAAGACTGGTTTTGTGCTCCAGGGTCACGTTAGTCTTATGCATCTTAAAGTGGGAAGAAAAATGACAACTGCTAACGGCTGTAAGTGTACTCACAGTATTTCAAAGAACTTTAAATAACTTCTTAGTGAATTTACACTTGATTTATAACATCTCACTGCAGTATAAATAAATCTGTATACATGTAAATATATATATATGTATTATCATCTTACTTAGGGGGCTTTGCATGAGAAAAGTTTGAAATAACTGCATTCTAGACAACTTTAAAGAACTCTGAAAATCAATAAGCTGACGTAAAGAACTTATAATGAAGCATCAAGAACTTTCAGAGAACGCCTGTGAAAATTGGTAATGTGAAAAAGCAAAGAGCCACTGAAGGGCTTTCAGTATTATTATTAATATGAACTCAGCGTACAAGTTTTCCCACCTCTTCACATACGCTACGGTACTGCTGGCCGGTTTACAGGTCCGCTGTATAGGTAACTGATCCCTGCAGAGTTGCTTTCGTCTCATGAGGTTAAAATCATTTCGCTGCACAGGTCTGGAAATTGCCTCTCACTTAGACAACTTCAGGTGGGGTAGAGCCCAGTAAACTGCTGCACTTAATGAAAAGTTTAAAACAGTGGGTGAAGGGTCAGGACCTCGCAGCCTGCTGGAGTTCCAGTGTAAATTGTCTGAATTAACCGTGAGTATACGGTCTGAAATCGTATCCCTGCGAGGAGCAGAACATGCAGTAAAGGCGTTACAGCTCGTTAACTTCCCCCTCAAAACAGATTATCCTGCTACTGCCCATCAGGGAACCGGCCGCACCCGATTGGCTGAGAGGGCGTTCGTCTGTATTGATCAGGCAAAACCAATCGTGCGGCTTTATGTCCACTGTTATGGCAAATATTTATGGAGGACACATTAGCCAATCATTGAACAGTGATAATGGGGAAAGTGCAGCTGGGGCATGATCTCATCGGGCGAAAATTGGTCGATAGGCCGTTTATAAAACGAACTAAACCAGCTGTCGCTGTGCAACTCAATACGTGTGCGTGTAACTCGCTACTGACTCTGGAAACTTTAACGTAAACTCATTCAAACAGGTGCTGTTTGCACCGTTGCATGCAAACGGCATGTTTTCTAAAGCTCTAAGATGTAGTTCGGGCTTTGAGAGCTCAAAAATCTCTAGTGTTTATACTGTAATATCCACAATGCATCTCTGAAAAGCAGCTGTTAGTCAGAATCCCTCTTCACATCTTGATCTGAATGTATCACATAAGCACAAGACAAACTGTGATTGGATGATTAACTTGTCCTTTTCTGTATAAATGGGCCGAAGCAAGCAATACATGCACCTTTATTCATTCACAATCCAACAGTTCAGTTTGAACAAAAATCTCATTAACACCAAAGTTTGAGAGAAAAATCCAATATGAATGAAATTCACTTAATCTGAATCATGGTGTAAAATTTACATCCAATAAACAGCATACACCGTCATGTGAACAATTTGGTTACACTACTTATGCATGAAGTTGCATTCAAAAGTTGCATTTGGAAAGGTTTTTAGAGTTAACTAAAACGAATTTTAATTCATTTAGAAAGCATTTCTCATTATCATTTAGTTATTAATAATAAAAGCTATATAGACAAAATGACCAAAACAAATAAAAAAGAATTCATAGTATTAATAAAAACGACAATAGTATCTCATTAATGCTAAAATAACACTGGCAGTTGGATTTTATTTAGCAATTTCAAAAATGCAAACTGGCAGGATTTTCAAAGTCCTAAGATGAAAACACACATCTCATTACATGTGTAGTTCTGGCTATAAAAGTTCAAGAAGCTCATCCAGCCCTTATTTATACCGTAATATCCATAATGTATCTCTAACAAGCAGCCGTTACCCAGAATCCCCCTCATTCTTGTCATCTTCATGAAGGCAGAGGGTGTGAGAGCTTTGAAAGATCTTTGCATTAAGTCAGCGTGGCCTCTAATGATTAGTGTGAGTGGGGAGCTTTCATTTCCCCAGTCCTGGAAGATCACAGGGGACGAATCGCAACACACTATTCTCCCTCTGCGCCGAATGGAGGTGATTAAAAACTTAGCGGTGAATTGGACCATCAGAGCCCTTTAAGAACCTGTTCTCTCCTCCTCTTTTTTCACTGAAGAGGAGCTACCTGGGTCTTTTACGAGAGGATACATCATTAATGAGGATGACAGAGAGTAATCATTTTCACAGTCGCCTCCCCTCATTCATTCCCACAATCCACCCATTTGCACTCGATGTCCTTCATTCCTCAAAGCTGCAATTTAAATGTATACTTCATTATGAATGCATAGCTCATGCTGGGTCACGTTACATAGATGTTCAAATGCTAAGTCTTATCTTCTCTTCATGTGTTGCTGTAAGGCAAATTTTGACTTCACCAGATCTTAAGTGAGTAAAACATGAAGCAACCCACGTAATACCTCCTTCCAAAAAGACGTCGATAAATGAGTCATTTTGAGGAAAACACAAAATTCTATTAAATAAAAGATTGCATTCTAGAATGTAGTTTAAACAAGAGAAAGATACTATTCAAAATACTGCAAAAATTGTGAAATATTATTACAATTTAAAGAAACTGTTTACTAGGTGAACGTATTGTAAAATGTAATTTATTCCTGTGATCAAAGCTGATTTTTCAGCATCATTACTCCAGCCTTCAGTGTCACATGATCCTCCAGAAATCTTTCTAATGTGCTGATTTGCTGCTCAATAAGCAATTTAATTATCATCAATTGAAAACAGTCATGCTGCTCAGTTTTTTTGTGTAAACCGTGATATTTTTTAAAAGGATTCTTTAACGGAAAGTTTAATAGAAACCATTTACTGTATCATTTCTGAATAAACCCAGATTTTAGAAGGATGGTGGTACATTTATTGCAAATATTGGTCAGTCAAAATGTCATCAGCTAGGTCCATCGTTAGATTTTCCATCTGCCAGAGTTTCAATAGACTTCTCTGAAAACAAAGCTTTAGCTTTGTTGCTTTAAGCGTGTCAGAAGTTGTTGACTCTCCAAGCATGGCAGTGTTGGATCTATTGGTGACTGTTAGTGAATCACTGCTTGTTTACATATGTAAAATAAGCCCACTTAATTGTCTAGTCCAATATTCCCACTCACAGACTGTTGTTTGGTCATTAGAACCAATAAGAAACATGTTTTTTGCCATTTATTTAACTGTTTGGAGTGCTTGACATCATTTGCTGCACTTAACAACATCTAATTCATTTTAGAATATTTATTCGTTTTTACCAGAGAAAGTCCCTATTCATTTATATACTGTACGTAGAAAACCCCCTAACTATGGAAAAATCACTGTAACACTGCACTGTTAAGAAAAATCTGTAGAAATTACAGTATTACTGGCAGCTGTTTGCCAGTAACTTACCGTAGATTTCAATTTGTTATTTACTGACAACAGTTTGTTCAAAGTTAATTGAACATTAAACATTAACAAGTCTTTATCTTTACAGAATAAA
>JAUMHG010000054.1:16314499-16332780 GCA_032359395.1 Enteromius anoplus
TAAACAACATAAATTTAAATCTACAGTAAGTTACTGGCAAACAGCTGCGTTAACTACAGCAATTTTTTTACAGTGTGAGCTTAAAGTGGCGTATTGTATTAATATAAACTACCCAAAAAGTTCAATTAACTATTCTAACATGCCACTGACCAATTAAAAGTTTTAACAGTATGTGAATTATTTTGAGATGATTATTAATAATAATCAAGACAGAAGTCATTTATGAATAAGACATTACTGTTGTAAAATAGTAGTATTTTTTTTCTTTTTTTAAGAAATGAATTCTTTTATTTAACAAGGATGCATTAAACTGATCTAAAGTGACAGTTAAAACATTTATAATATAAAAAAAAAAAACATATATACAGGGATAAATAAAATATATTAAAACAGAAAACATTTATTTTAAATTTAAATATGATTTCACATTAAAAAAAAAGTGTATTTTGTTTTACTAACTACCTTCCGATCAGTAATATCATGCCTAAATCTCCAATAAACTCCTCAGCATTCCTCAAAGCACAACTTCTGAATGCAAGAGAAAACGTACAGCACTTCTTTATAAGCAAGGTCTCCATTAAGCCCCCCGTCTCTGTGGGACGGCGAGTGTGTGCGCGTGATGCGCGTGTGTAATGTGTCTGTATTCCTCGGTGTGTGGTGTGTGAGTTCAGGAGGTGAGGCTGTGTCTGTAATCTCAGACGGTGAGGGTGAGTCCTGACATGCTCCTTTTTCTGCTCCAGGAGTCACATCATCAGTGAGAGGCTCATTTTGCATACTAACAGGAGAGGAGAGGGAGTCACGCTTGTTCGAGAGGACACTGGTGAAAAGCGCCCTCCCTGTGTACCCTGCGCAGCACTCGGGTTATAGCCGCAGATGACCTGCGCTGCAGCGATGCAGGAATGTCACATGAATATACATTTAGATCAATCGGAATCTCAAAAGTGCTTTGATATACATCAGTAATGACTTGAAAGCGTACAGTCCTATTTGCAAAAGAGAGATTAAAGGCAGATTCAAATACAGTGTTCTCCAAAAGTTTGGAAAGACAGAGATAAAGAGGTTTGGACAATAGATCGGCATTAATCCCTGTTATTTGATGACTTGATGAAAACATGTATTAGTAGTGAACTGAACTAATAATCTTAAACCTTTTAATTCAGTAATCAGGCATCCCATCATGACATTTATAATGATAAATAATATCCATTTCAAATAAATATTGCTGTTTTAAACGTTCTGATAATCAAAATATCCTGAAAAAAGCAGAACTTTTTTCAACACCAATAATAACACTGATATTACAATGATTTCTTAAGGATCATGTGACACTGAAGACTAATGGCTTTGCATCACCCAGATAAATTCCATTTTAAAATATAAAAAAATATGTATATAGAAAACTATATTATTAAATCTTAATAATAATTCACAACATAACTGTTTGTTTGTTTATTTATTCAAAAAAGTAGTGTTGATGAATATGAAGATGCTTATTTCAAACATATTAAAATGCCTTACTGCAATTTTTGAAAGCTTGCTGTCCTTCAGTGATAAAGTAGAATTCATGCTCATAAATGTCCAAAATCCCACTTGGCTAACAATGTTTTCATATGTTTGGAGGGCACTTGCAGCAAGTTATTTATTTTTTTATTATTATGTGCATTTTAGATTATTTTAAGCATTCTAAAATGTGCACACTGCAATTCCAGAGTAAAAAAAAAAAATTCTAAATAATAAATCACAATTTTAAGCCAAGTCAGGTTATAAAAAAGAAAGAAAAATATTTTTTTTGCTAATCACGCTAGTTCAATTATTTATTTGTATGTACATATTATATACTTGATAATAATGGCAAGGCAATTCTACTGATGTACGTTTGATGTACGTCTCGCATCCTCAGTTTCAGAACAAATTACAGCCGTTAAGCAATTCTCTCTGAATATACAGCACATCGAACCACGTTAATGGTTTTAATATTTGGCTGCTGGAGGGAATCACTGTAATGCAAAGATGGACAGAAATCCAGCTAATAGCTTTCAGTTTCATTAAGATAGAAATGTTCGGTACGTCTTATAATCGGGAGACAATTTGCAAATCATTAAGAGAAACGTAAGATTACGTTAAAACACTGAGGATCCCATTCCTCAATGGATTTATAATCTTTTTGATAATAGGTTGACGCAGACTCAACTGGACAGAGAAACCGCCAGTCAGAAAGCAAACACAACTTTAACTTTAACGAGAGAGAAAGAGAGAGACAGAATCTCCTATTCAGAGCAGGTACTAATGAAGAATTCCATATATTCTAAAATTTTATTAAAACCCCAAAGATTTCAAATTAGATGCAATTTGAAATGCCTGGGGCAGAAATACATGCACTTGCGTGGCAAGGGTATCAGACTGAAAGTTGATATCGTAATTGGTCTTGATGTATTTTCTGTGTTGCCAGGCTGAGGCAAGGAGCTCATAACCATAGACAAATTCTCAGTAGATTACCTGCTCATTGAGAATGCCATCACTCAGGTCTGCTCTCCTCTAAATTACCCCGCCACTAAAGCTCTCTTAGCGAGACGCAGCTGGCCACCAGTACCACACATGCGTTATGCATGCTGCACCCACTGCACGTAAATATGCTCGGCTGAATATTAAAATATAATTGGCATTCATCCTAAGTAGCTTAAACCGTTTCGATATTTTCTTTTTAAAATGATTTGGAGTCTCTGCAGTCATTATTTTCAAAGAGCCAATTCATAGTCTAATGAAAGGGAAGCAAACGCAAAGGTTTGTGTGTTTATATGCTTTCTTGCGGTTTGTGTGAGCGTTCTTTGGACAGTCTGAAATGAGAGGCTATTATCTAATGACGCAAAAATGCACAAAACATCCATAGTCTGTTAAATACAAAGCGTGTGGCTTAACTACTGATGTAAATGCACGAGAGAACATACAAAAGACTTCAAATGCATTACAGTAACCTTAGTTTGAACTAAAACGCCACAGTTAAAATGTCCTAAAATCAATGAGGAATATTAACGTAGTTAAACAAAATATAAGCATCTATAAACTAAGCAACCAATGCAAACCGGTTCATGATGGTAAATTGGTAAGTAGGGTGAAAATATTTTTTTATTTTCTAGATAAAACTTGGCTGTGTTTTCTAAAATGCCATGGCTTTGGCTTTTTTTCATACTTGGTAAAGGTAGCTTGACCAATAGAATGCTGGGTAGTAATTAATTACATGGAATCTAGACTAAGTAATCTAAAATTAATCTGAATACACTTCCTAGTAATCTAGATTGTCACTGACTACACTTTTCTACAATACCAGTTGACATATTTTGGTGAAAACCCTTTCTAGAAGCCATATTTCACTTGACATGAATAAAAAAGAAGCTGTGAGGGATAGACATACTGTATTTTCAAGAGCTCTTTACCCATTGATATATTTTCACACAGTACACTCCATTGAATAAAAACGGCATTGATTCTTTTTTTTTGTAAATGAAACACGGCATCTACCCTGGTATACGGTTGCCATGGTACAGTTTTGTGAGGACTGTGTGTGGGCATTTTTTATCTCTGCTAAATAAAGCTTTATTCATCATTCTTTCACACACTCTTTATTTTTTTGCACTAAGTGTCGAGGAATTAAAGTGCATCTGTTGGAGTCTTCTGGGAACCAGAAAAGCAACGTTCCTGAGTGTTTCTGGGAGGCATCGCTCTCCCCTCACATACATTCTCACTTGAGATTGTAAAAATGTCAGCCTGCCAATCACGAGTATTTGAATTTTCTGTTGACAGGCGCAGGCACCTGGAGGATGTGAATATGATAAGTTGTCACCTCGTCATGGAGATTCTCCATTCGGCCCGGAGAGTGAGACAGTAATAATTTTACAGACCTTCACAGTTTCAAAATAACTTTTAATATTAGAGCGGGGAAAAAAGCTGTTGAATTATAAACGCCCACCGCTGCGGTTCTTCAACACCACCTGTCTTTTTGATGGAGATGAGTAGAGCGAGAGGTGCAGAGGTCAGCCTGTAACGTGGGGACAGCGAAAAAAAACACAGCAGCTGCCGGAACGCAGAGACCGGAGAGTATTTTCATATGCACTTCTCATTGGGAAGCAAATCAAACCGTGTGGTCGATTTGAGGTGAAGGAAAGTCACTTAAATTCTTAACCACAACATGGGGCCTGACTGCATGTCACCTCTTTTTTTTTTTTTTTTGCACACTGCAGAAACGGAAAACGTGTGAGAAGGAATGGACGCCTCTGCAATTGCTTCAATATTGAGTGCTGGCCTTCATTCGTGTAGGAAATGCCTGGTGTAATGATGTAAGTACTCTTATCTCTTTAAAGCCACTTTCTGAGGTTCAGAGTCAATTAAAGAATCACGGTGAGAGCAAACGGTTTAGGCAACGGCTGAAACAGAATAGTTCACCCAGAAATGAAAATTCTGTCAGCATTTACTCAACCTCATGTCATTCCAAACCAATACAACTTTCTGGTTTTTCAAAAATCCACTTTAGATATACTACTAACTATAAGAAGTGTTGGAGAAAGTTACTTTTAAAGGTAATGCATTACAATATAAGCTATACTTTACACAACTATAAAGGCCATTTTGCACCTAAAGAGAAATTAATAAGCCTCAGGCTGAAGGAAATCTCTCAACAGGAGAGGTTTCAATAAATAAAGTACTTGCATTATACTTATTTGAAAAAGTGAACTACAATATGTTATTGTAAAAGTAATGCGATACTAGCAACTTAAGGAAAGTGATCTGATTACGTAACTCAGGTTACTTGTGATGGATTTCCTCCAATGCTGACTATAAGTAACTTTATGACTATGTCAAATAACTCTCAGTAGATTATGATAAACTGTTACTGCATGTTATGGTTAGGTTTAGGCTCAAAGTTAGTCTAATAAAGATACTTTGGCCATTCGTGCTCCACAACTACTTCTGCACTGACTTTCTTTGCATTGAAAAAGAGAGAAAAAACATGTTTTCAACAATATTTTTCCACATTTTCTTCATTTGTGTTCTGAGGAAGGCTTTGGAATGACATGAGTTTGTGTAAATGCTAACAAAAAACTAGAACTGCTTTTACATGGTTGTACTAATTGTTGTTCTGTTTGCTGCCTGAATCTAATTGAAAAATTTCAAACCTGAATTTGCAGAGCGTTCTCAAATCCATTGTTCATGAATGGTGCAAAACCCTTCCAGGAACTTTTCAGGATGACTTGAAGACAGCATCAGTCGGAGGAAGGAATGTTTAGCATTATCCATTAGCATATACCCTCTCCTCCTCTTTCTCTGCCAAACCGAGCTCTCAAAGCAAACAAAAGGCTCATTGAAATTTCCAAACCCTACGTATGGACTCGCTTCTCGAGCCAACTAATGTCAAGAGTTGAGCTTGCTTTGCTTTCTGCACCTGTGCCAAAAATTATGCAGCACCCAGCCAAGACCAACATGGCCACTTGGAGCGGCTAACCGCTAACTAACCCTCATAACTGACCAGTGTTATATGCTGTCCAGGCGCTATAAAACACTCCACTGTGGCACAATGAGGGAGAGGCCGGCGTGATGTAAGTGGAGTTGTGGAGTGGGATTCTGGGTGCGTTTGGTGCTGAATGAGTCTTTCGACGGTGGAGACTGTGGCCAGTGTTTAAGGGAGGGAATTAAAGCTCCTCAGGGGACCGTATGTGTCTGCGAGCTGTTCGGCTCTACATCTATGAACCGTTATTTGATCTGCATTAAATTTCTATAAATGTTTTATTTGTCTATCACCAGGGTTGGAGTACAGTATGTGACAATGTTCAAAATGAGGACATGTCAAATTTCAAAAATCTAATCTGAAGACGCATTATGTATTCACACAAACGTAAATGTGGAAAAGAAATAATACTTTTATTCAGCAAGGGTATATTAAATTGATTAAAAGTGACTGTAAATACATTTGTTTAATTCAATAATCCTGGGAAAAAAAAATTCCACATCAATAGGATTCAGCACAGCTGTTCTCAACATTGAAAATAATAAGAAATGTTCCTTAAGACTTACTGGCTTCAAACATTTGGACAGCGATGTTTCAAGAGTTCGCGCTTCCTCATAATCAAGAAGGATAAAGTTTAGCATATGTGGCGTACTGTCCGGGGGGCGAGCCGGGAGGACAGCGGACACCGAACCCTAAAGGCTTGAACCCTAGCGAGGGCTAGAGCTCGGCGTCCGACTCGGTCCTTTCATGCCCCCCGGAAAGGAAGGCGCGAGAGCAGATAAATGGCGGAGACGGGGTGGAGGAGGGATGCGTAATAGGCTGGGTGGGGAAGGAAAAGGACGGGCTATTTATAGTGGGTAGAAGGGGATATGATTGGGCAGGTGTAATGAGGAGATTGATTAGAGGATGCGGTGCCAGCTGTGATTAATCGACCGCGCTCCTACTCGAAATTAGTTTATTTGCAAAAACTTCACATAGTTGATGCATATTTGAATGGGAGCATAACTTCACTAAATACATTTGCTGTGCCTCTCCGCAATTGTGGTTTTTAACGTTTCTTTTTTTTTTAATAAGTCAGCTGGTTGGTTTTTTTTTTGTTTTTTTTTATGTGGTAGTTGCACATTTCAATGCTCAAAAAGAGTTTAACCTCCAAATTTCAGACAAACTAAAAACGGAACAAAAAACTAACATTATGCTGCCAAGGGAAAGTGATACATTGCCAACACGTCTTGATCGAAATATTCAAGGGACTGAATACATCTATTATAAAT
The DNA here is from genome assembly GCA_032359395.1 of Enteromius anoplus. Taxonomy (NCBI): domain Eukaryota; kingdom Metazoa; phylum Chordata; class Actinopteri; order Cypriniformes; family Cyprinidae; genus Enteromius; species Enteromius anoplus. The sequence continues at coordinate 16,321,268 of JAUMHG010000054.1, forward strand.
AAACCAAAACAATGAGAGAAAGATGTTATGAATAACTGGCGGTTGATTTATACAAAAAAATAAAAAATGTCAGTTGAATTCTGGGAAAAAAAACAACACCAGAAGCCTCGCTATGAACCTGTTCAGACTGCAAATGAATAATTTAGTCCCTGATGATTAAAAAACAATTACAATATGCACAGCTATCAGGTTAAATCTTATTCAGATGCGAGCACTACTTGTATTTTCCACATTCGTTCTTTCTGTATTTTTTGTGTGTTGGGCCCCAGAGGTTTAACACAATTCATTATGTATGAGCATCAACTTACAGTACTTGACTGCCGATTAATAGAAAGTTTTCAGGATGAACATTTGCGGCATGTCATGCATACAATATAGGGCCTTCTTGTTTGTGACTAATTATTGACATTCCGTATGAATATGCATGCACCATATTTAAATGTACGCATCTATTCTTAGTGATGAAGTGTAGATTATTCAGTAGCTCAGACTACAGTACTTTGTTAGTTTAACGAAGGTATACAACCATCTCTTTCACCTCTTTCTAATTTTTTTTCTGCAAGTATCCAACACCTGATAACTACATCTGTCAAGCATAAACCAAAGCTGTTAATTCGCATTTATTTAGATCCTTTGTACCATGTGCTTGATAGTACAAATACCCACCTAAACTCCAGAGCTCTCAACGCTGTAGATCTTTCCTCTGCATGTTCTGCGAGGGCTTCTCTTCCTTCGGTGGTTTGGGAGAGAGCGAGCTTTGTTCTCACCCAGAAACTGACACTTCATATAGTTTATGGTTTTTAATAGTGGCGGGCATAGCAGGAGTAGAGCCCAGAGTTGGTGCGAGTATGTTTAGCTGTGGTAAAACAATTTCCATTAGTTATTGGATTCAGGTTTTAAAAGGAAACCCCTGAAGTTTCCTCTACTTTAATATTTCACAGAAGAGAAATGGAAATGAATTATGTTTTCAAATGTTCTCGCAATCTGTTACGAGAGGAGATAAAGTGTATATTCTTTGCTGAAATATTGTAACATTTTTTTACAAATGAATCATTAATATGGTGACTTTTAATGTTTCGTTAAGCTGTGAGAACTATCGCAGACCAGCAGAGTCTGGTATTACAGTAGAAACAACAGTTCTGTTCTAAAACCTAGTGAATTGCTTTACACCCTATGTAGAAAGCTAACGTCTGAGACTGCAATATTACAATAATAAATAAGAATAATATTTATAACACCAACATATGGAACAATTTTAAACGATTGGCTCAAGTTGAATAGAATAATAATAATAAAAAAAACATTATTATTATTAACATGTTATTAAATACTTGTAGTGCTGCCTTAAAATCTGCACAGAACAAACTACTTCTTAGGAGGCAACATAATTATTCTGCTCACCTCCGGGAACAGCCTTCACTTTGCGAGCGTGTTTATGTTAAATAAATCAGTCATATTCTTCCACATACATCTGTCCTTGCACATCACTAACAAAAGACACTATGAAAGTCTTTCTGCAAAACCAAGTACACAAGCGCAAACAGACACAAACACACACACTAAAACCCTCACACATGCACTAAATAACACACACTTCACACCTCCAACGGAAAAGTGTGTACCAGATCCATTTTCACCCTTTAAGCACTAAAGGTCACAAAATATCTACAGGGTCAATGACCTTCACTGTGTAAGACCATGTGTTTCCTTACAAGACCTTGTTTGAAGGACAACCGACTATGAGGAGATTTCCTTACAGAAGCTGTTTTGTCATATTCTGTTGTCTACAGAAGAAGAATTCTATGAAATTCTGTAAGTAAAGAAACATCACAATCCTATATGTTTACACAACACTGATATCTAAGTAAAAAATGTAAACGTATGCATTTTGGCCACTCATGACAATGGAAACGCAAACCTTTGCAAACTGGTTTCAGAGAGAACATTTCTGAAAACGAAAGCATTAAAAATGCAAATTTGAAAATACGGTGACATCACGTGCAGTCTATAGGTAGGCATGTTCGAGTTTATTTACAAAGACATTGCCAACTACTGGCCTGGCATGCATCATGCAGCGCTTTAGTCATTTTTGCTGATCCGTGTGAATACAGTAGGAATCATTTCTATGACAACGTCATTGTTTGCACCCAAAACTAAAACGGTTTTGTAGTATATCATGTAAATGCACCTTAAAAGTAGACATTTCTGAGACATGAGATTAAAGCGATCTCCTCTAGAGCTTGCAAAAGCTTCCAATCTCAATATGGACTCATACAAGCTCTCATTAAATGTTCTCAATACCACTGGATCTGATTTATAGCTCTATATTCTTACTTTATGTCAACAATTGTCTCATTTGTTTCTGATTTTATTTCCCCTAAGGAGAAACATCTGAGACAAAGTCAAATGACACATAATTGAGAACTCTATTAAGTCTCCTGAGCTATGACAGAGCAATAAAACTGTCCTCTGGGATGCATTTTTGTGTGAGGTCTCTCACAACACACATCTAATTTTATGTTGTGTCCAGTTGGTGTCGTGTTGTCATTACAGCTAAAGCTCTTGAATTATACATGTCTCGCACACTTCAGGAGGTGAATCTGGTATGTTTGTTCCATTAACTTCTACAAGCTCATGAATAAGTAACACGCCACTTAAGTGTCTTTCTTGTAAATTGGTTTATACAGCCCCACATACATGAGGCCCGTTTCATTTTACTATCATTCCTCTGACAGATCTGCAGCGTGACTGTACGGGTGGGTTTCAAACAACTTGTTTCCCTGCTGTTCATCACTACAGAAACTCGTGTCACTCTGGATTCACCAACAAAACATTTTACCTTAATGTGCACCTCCAGAAGGCAGCACAGTAATAGTGTTTTAAGTTTTACGTTAGCTTACGTATTGCTTCCACTTTGTGGTATGGAGATAAACACAATCGATACAAAAACTACTTTTATTTTCTTATATTGCTCTAATTTAGAGGTGTGCATCAAATAAATGGAGAAATAAGATGACAACTCCTTCCATCAATGCATTGCTACAGAGAGACAAAAAAATTGAATTTTGTATGCAAATGTATGCAATAAATAAGACCGACTCAATTCAAAATGCTAATATTGCAATGATGTAATCACTGTGCTTGCATTTTGAATGCTGGATGAATGCTTGTATTAAAGCCAGTGGGAGATTTTAACATTTTAAATCTCAAATGTACTGTAAGCATGTCAAAAAAATCGTTTAGAGTATTAAAATGTCCTTCACACCAATAAAAACTGGTCGGTTAAGAACTGTTGTCTAAAAGGTTCTATGGCCTTGCTGTGAAAACCCCCTTTTAGAATAGCATATAATGAGTCTTTCAGGGATATAATATAACAGAAGCAAATGTATTTTCTTTCAGCTGTACCACTCCAACACAGAAGGCATGACAGCATTGCAGGCATGCCGCAGACCCATTCCTGTGCACCACAAACCGTGCTGTCCAAAATAGGCCGGTGTACCTGAGGGGGCTGCTCTTTGGCATGAATTAATTGTATGTTGACTGAATTAATGGGGTAGAAAAACATGCATATATCTGCTAATACACGAGGATGACAGCGTGCGTGCATGCACACGAGTGCGAGCGTGTGTTCGCTGAAGCGTCAGTTCTGGAAAAGCCAGACGCAGGCAGGCTGCCTCTCTCGCACTAAGAGGTTTGGTGCTTGACCAATCAAGAGTGAGGCCGAGCATTGTTAAGAACCTGCGGCTTGATGTAAGGACTCCGCCACGCTTTCCAGCTAAGGCAGTGTGCAACCTGCGTGCAGCCGGTGCGCAATTTATGAATAAATTATTTGATGCGGGGTCCCCCAAGGGTGTGTAGCGCTCACCCCTCCTAAACTTAAAGCAATTACCGCCAGGAGATTATTGCCACTCAGCTACAGGCCGCGGTTCGACTTCACTGACTGGCAGACGTCATTTTCTAACAGCCCGGGAGCCTCTAAGTCACTGTGACAGAACATTCATTGTTAGTGCGTAGTGTGAAAATTTCTACAGAGTCACGTCAATACGCGAGACCCAATCAGTCTCGGAAAATGTATTACTCTTCATAACAAAGTGTGTGATGTTTTTTTTTTTTTTTTTTTTTTCTGAAGCTGACAACGTTTCACCCCTTACGGGAGGCAAAGCGTCCCACCCCTCTTCTCCCCACTGCGCCTCTCAATTTATTCTCTTTCTTCTGGCTCACAGGTGATTACGGGCGTGCTTTAACCCAGGGGGTTCAGGCCAGGAAAATGAGATGCTAATCGCGCTGTTTTCTGTTTTATGATGGATCATCCCTTGCTGCAGAATCTGTTTTGGTGAGGAGCGATGCTTGGGCCCATAAGATTTGTGCAACGCAAATGCGTCAATTTTAAGACACACAAATCATTCCTGACATCAAACTCTATGTCCAGCCAGTGATATATGGACATTAGAAGAGCAAAACATGTTTTCAGGACCCTCGGAAACACTTACGCTGTTGCGCTGGCCACAATGCATCCGTAAAGGAATAATGAAAATCTGTCAATATGTCATTCCAGCTCTGTATTATTTTCTTTCTTCTGGGAAACACAAAAAGAATCGGAGCTGCTCTTTCATATGTAAAAAAAAAGTAGACGGTGCTTCATGTTGTCAAGGACAAAAATGTACTTGCAACTGGGTTTACCAATGTCTTCCTCATTCTGACATACCTTATTTACTGTTGTTTTTAGAATCTCTAACAATCCGAGTTGAATGAGATGTGTTTGATAACAGGAAATCAAAATGTGCAGTGTTTGGTTATTACAGAAGCAGTGTACTGTATTATTATGTTTTCTGAACATAAACAAATGCTGATGAATGGAACACATTGCATTTAAAGTCATTTGTTCTGTGGTAAATTTAATTTGCACTTGAATATTTTGAATTATGTTGCAAATGATCATGTGACACCTAAGAGCCATTAGTGTTTGGTTACCGTTTATATATATTCAAACTATATGAATACATTTACATAAACACCATAGTTCAAAGGTTTGGGGTCAGTAAGATTACTTAATGTTTTTAAAAGAAGCATCTTATGTTTACCAATTAAGGCTGCATTTATTTAATAAAGAAGTACAGGAAGAATATAGCAATATTGTGAAATATGATTCCAATTTAAAATGGCATTTAAAAACAGACCGGTAAGTAAAAGCGCCGTTTGCACAAATAACCTAGTTCTTTTATATTAAGAACCGCAATAATCCATGTCCTAACTAGGCTAAGAACGACTGTGTTGCTCGCTAGCATGACACTGTCTCCCTGGTGTCTAAATAAGTAAACAAAACAGATGTTCTCATCGTGTTCGGTAAATCTGCATGAAATCCAAAATTGCCACTTTGTACGGCAGCATCGTGCAATGTATACTGCACTTGTTGACCGACTTCATCGCCAGCCGCGCACTTTAGCTGTCAAGTCACATCAGAGCAGCGAAGAGCATCAGCCGTCAGCGTGATATCTGCGGCTCTGTCACTCCCGGCCATTTCCCCACTCTGATTCCTGACCGTCTGTGTCTGCTTAATAAATAACCAGCCTCAGAAATGGCAGAGACACTCTGTGTTAACAGAGACCATCTCCAAGCATCCCACCCCCCCTTATCGTAACACTTAGAGATAACCAAGCAAGATTTGGCACAGCTGGAGAGAGGAAGACTCTTTCGATCCTGTTGGCTGACTTTCTATCATTCCCTCTTGCCATGGCTGACTGCCCTGTCCAGCCTGTTTGTGTCATTTTCTCTACCACCCCCTTCCTTCAAGCCTTTATTTTTGCAAACGCTCTTTCTTTCTCTTGCGAGCCGCTGACTGCTCGTCTACACTGTCCGTACCCCCTCCAGCGCATATAAAAGTGTGTGTGTGCGGACCCTCGGGCTCCGCATGGCAGTCGGGCGGTAGAGATGGACAGAGCGATAGATGGACGAAGAGATGGATGGGTGGATGGACAGATAGTGAGAGAGGCGGGTACGTGTATCCCCCGTTGTGATGGTAGAAGCCTTCCCTCCACTCTAACACTCATTACTTACCTCGTCTCCCACAGGCCCACCGTGCGAGACGCCACCATGTTCCTCATACCAGTCATAATGTGTGTGCACCAGCGCTTCTATACACTCAGCACTATTAAAGTCTTCTTCGACAGATACTACATATGCCACTTTCTCCGTATAAAAACCACAATTTTCTTTGAATGTGACGATGATATCATCCTAGGGCTGTATACAATGAGTACGCCCTTAAATTTTTCACTCTTTGTTATATTGCAGCCATTTGCTAAAATCAGTTAAGTTCTTTTTTTTTTCCTCGTTAATGTACACACAGCACCCCATATTGACAGAAAAACAACTGAATTGTTGACATTTTTGTAGATTTATTAAAAAAAGAAAAACTGAAATAACACATGGTCCGAAGTATTCATACTCTTATATTTAACTCAGGTGCTGTCCATTTCTTCTGATCATCCTTGAGATGGTTCTACACCTTCATTTGAGTCTAGCTGTGTTTGATTATACTGATTGGACTTGATTAGGAAAGCCACACACCTGTCTATATAAAACCTTACAGCTCACAATGCATGTCAGAGCAAATGAGAATCATGAAGAACTGCCTGAAGAGCTCAGAGACAGAATTGTGGCAAGACAAAGATCTGGCCAAGATGCTGCTGCACGTAAGGTTCCTAAGAGGACAGTGACCTCCATAATCCTTAAATGAAAGATGTTTGGGACGACTAGAACCCTTCCTAGAGCTGGCTGTCTGGCCAAACTGAGCTATCGGGGGAGAAGAGCCTTGATGAGAGAGGTAAAGAAGAACCCAAAGATCACTGCGGCTGAGCTCCAGAGATGCAGTCGGGAGATGGGAGAAAGTTAACTATCACTGCAGCCCTCCATCAGTCGGGGCTTTATGTCAGAGTGGCCCGATGGAAGCCTCTCCTCAGTGCAAGACACATGAAAGCCTGCATGGAGTTGAAGGACAGCAGCTACAGCGGTTCTTAGAGCAGTGTGGAAGTGGAGGACTTCTCCCCACCAGAATCCCCACACTTTGATCAAAATCATGACAGTGCAGGTCCACTGCTATGGCGGCAAATCTATGCCAATAATACACGAGCGCACCACTGATGCTGGTGCGCGCAGTAAATCACATACTGATCTACACGCGAAGAAACGGGAGCCGCAAGCTCACTTCATAACCGGATAAGTGGCATTTTTCATTTAACCTTTTGAATGGGACTTTGTGGAGATTTTTTGGACAGGGGGCATTTTTGAATGAGCGGGGTTAGGGGATAGTAATATTGAACTCAACCTTTCTGTTTTTATTTATCCATGAAACAAGTTATTGAAACGCGTTCTATTCTACTGTACTTACAAATAAATCTGTTGAAATATTCTGTTTAAATCTGGTTTTCTTATGATTTCTGTTTATATTTCTGCTTGGAAATAATATATTCCCAGTTAGTTCTCCTAAATTCCCATTAATTTCCATAATTCCCATGGAAATTCCATGGAAAGTTTCCAATATGGAATACTTCCAAAATTCCCAAGCTTAACTTACCATGGAAATTTACCGGAAATTTTCCGCCCCTTTGCAACCCAAAGGGTTATCAATGTGGACTACTCTATTCTAATAGAATTTGAACTGTTAAATTAAAAGTTATCGTCCTTGGATAAATAAAATTAATATTTATTACTTGGTTACATCAACGGAAAAGAAAGCAAAGCATGTGATTAAATTACAAAAGATTACAAACAAAAACTTTTGTTTTCTTCAATATATGGGGTTCCACTGGCAATTTGCATAAAGTTTAACTGTCACTTGCACATTCCCGTCATCTCCAACTCTCTCATTGAATAATTTTTTTTCAATATATTTGGATAGAATAATCTACTGATAGTTTTGGCATTACAACCCAAACAATTAGCGTAGCTTTAAAAATCATTCATTTCCATCTAACTTCCATGCCACTTTACATGTACTGTAGCTGTAGAAAAACATTTGTGTAGTTTAAATAATAAAGCATCATGCTTCCAACACCAAGGTCATGGGTTTGATGTATTAACTGCTGAAAGTCAACCCTGAAGTCAATTTAAGTTGCTTTGGATAAAAACAATTGCCAAATGCATGAATGTAAATGTTTACCTTAGGTCATTACAGCTTGGACAATATTTCCAACTTTGAACATGAGACATTTCTAAAAACATCACGCAGGATCAATTGTGATTTTAAGCTGTTTCAGACTTTGTGTGTGTTTTTTTAGCTCCATTTAGCATCTACATTTAATTCCTCTGTAAAGTAATGCAATGCAATACATACAGACTTTAACTTAGCCTAAAAATGCATTAAGAATATTGAATACTCATCCAAAAATATGCATGAATACTGTTTTGATTTTAAAATCATGAACAAAGCAACTAATAAACACAGAAATCAACTCAATAAGGTATTTGCTGACGCCCTAATTAAATGATGCCACAAGAGTATATGACAGTCATTAGAATGACTCCGTCTGTGTGGAACCTGGAGTTGCTGGTGTTTTTTTTATTATTTTTTTTTTTATCTCATGTTGAGTTGTAGAACTCCCACAGACTCCAACTGAGCTCAGAGATTCACATAACAAGGTAATGCCTTAAAAACTGCTGATGCCGAACATAAAACAGGACATGGAGAAAGTGAAAATAAATCCACACAATGAGATCCTCGCACACACATGCACACGGGCCACGGTCAGAGAAAAGTGTTTTTTAAGCTTTGTTATTATTTGGCCGTCTCTCACTGAATTATAACCTTGAAATGTCTCCAGTTACAGAAACGAGGATGTTTTAATGGCAAGCAGGACATTTGATATAATGAATGATTTAATCAATAGAAATGATTAAAGAAGGAATAATGGAGATCTGTTTCAAATGTGCAAACTGTGACGTCGCAAAGGAGTTTTGTTAATGGAAACTCATGGCAGCAATGAAAATGATGATTTAACAAAGGTCTGTCACTGCCCTCCGATTTAACATGCAATGCAAAAAACTTAAACACAAGTCATTTGTCAAAACCATTTTGACAGATGCTATTCTCTGGGTACTAAGGAAAGATAAAAGACCGGATATTTTTAAATAAATGATAAACTGACAGCATTTTTAAATAAATAAATATATTTAATACGTATATATATATATATATATATATATATACACACACACACACAAATTTGATCTATTTAAAATATGTAACTTCAATAAATGCTAAATATTTGAAAAGAAAAAAAAAATGGTTGAAGTAGTATTCGAATAAGATCTATGTATAGATTTATTTATTTTTCATACATTTATGCCTGTGCAGTCTTGAAACAAATACTGCATACTGTTTAAACTAGATGTGCGGTCCAGGTTGTCAAATAATAAACCACAAGCACAAAAATATTGTTTAAGCTTGTCGTTCCTGTGAGTTTTTATATGATTCAGGAAAAAAGAGCCATGCGGTGGTACCTGATTCCAGCTTAATGCACAAAAACCACTTGCACACAAGTGACAGACCACATTACCCCCATCACTTCCATTAGCTTTGATTTCTGGATGTCTGTCGAGAGCAGTTACACGTTTCCTCAAGCGAGCGCCTCAGCAAGAGCGAGTGTGTGAGGGAGAGATAGAGACAGAAAAAAAGAGTCACTAAAAATGCAGGGAATCAGATAGGTCAGTGATTCTGAGTGCCATGTCAAGCCGTTTACTTTGGGGAATTTAATAATGGCTGTTTGGCCTCTATGGCTATTTGTTCTGCTATTACGAGCCACTGAAATGCTTATGAATCCAGAAAATGTGAGGTAAGAGAGTACTCTACATTTCCTACTGCTTAACCAGAGACTTAAATATGCATGAAGCTCCGAGGGGAATTCATACGGATAGGCCACACGCAAACACACACACACACACACACACACACTACATCTACAAATATAAACACCGCACACACACACACACACACACACGCAAACATACTCTAGGGCTGGGTGCGTGTTATGACTGTATAGAGGTTGACATTTTGCTATACTGTTAATGAGCAACGTCACAACTTTCTTCACAAATATAAAATTCAATAATGTGCTTCACAGTAGTTTATAGGCTATTTTATATTGTGGATCTCCATTATACTGAATTGTCAGTACTGATTCAAAACGTTTGGTGTTAACTACAAGCTGATTCAATTATTAAGATACTTTTGGTTTGCATCCATTAAGTTCAATGCAATAGAAAGGGAAAATATTCAAATCATTATTTAATGTGCTGTATTATACCCCACAATTGTAGTTATTTAATATATTTTATATTATATTACATAATATGCGACCCTGGACCACAAAACCAGTCATAACTAACACAGTATATTTCTCAAAATAAGTTTGTTTGTGTTTTTTTTTGTGCCCTCAGGTTCCAGATTTTCAAATAGTTGTATCTCAGCCAAATATTGTTACCTCCTAACAAACCATGCATCAATGGAAAGAGATGATGTATACATCTCAATTTGACTAAATTTACCCTTATGACTGGTTTTGTGGTCCAGGGTCATACTGTATATGTAATGTTTTTTTTTTCTCCTATGTGCTCATGCATAGATTCAAAACCATATTGTCTTTCTGGAGTACAAACACACACATCAAGGCATTTAAAACACACATTTTCTATTTCAGGGCGGTGGAACACGGCTACCGCGCATGCAGGAGGAGACAATAAAACAGCTTCAACCCAAAGCTGAAAGCTCCATGAGTCTTTAAAGTTTTGGAGAAAGTGTCACACCTCTGGTCCAGGGGGACGGCGAGCATGAAACACTGAGAACGCGGCAGATGCAACACCTCCCAAGCTGAAGGGTTTCAACAAAAACAGCAGGTAGAGTGCTGTCGACTGGCAGCAAGTGAAAATTCCCTCCCTGTTTCCTCTGAGAGAGCTACACGCCGCAATTACCCCCTCAGAGAAACAGTAAGAGAGCTAGAAAGCCAGACACGGCAGGCGAGCACCAGAGACTGTATATTTCTCTAATCTTTCTTGCTCTTGTAATGCTCTTTACAGTAATAGCTTGTTTAGTACATCTATTGATAGATGAAACACTACAAACTCTGCATAGTCATCATAAATAACAACACTGCAGCGAGAGAGAACGAGAGAATGGGTTCTCCTCCTGGTCTCTGCAGGTCTGTTCTCCGCATACGAGCACGCTGGATGCTCGCGCTTGCCCTCAGGAGCCGGCTGGTTTTTATGTACGATTCTTAGAGCATTCGACATGGGAATTTTTGGAGTAAACCTATTTCAAGCCGAGCCAACATTATCAGTTACAGGATTTTTTCCCCCTGATTTTCCACTCAATGGACTGTGCTTTCTACTCAATGAATCAAGGCGGAGAAAACAGAAAGAGAGCAAGAGCAAGAAAGAGGAAGTAGCTTTGTTTATTACATACACAAATCAAGATCTTCAGGAAGGACTGCTTAGTTTAAAGAATCCTCTTCTTATCGGGG
>JAUMHG010000054.1:16365436-16377765 GCA_032359395.1 Enteromius anoplus
TATATATATAGTGTATTTATATTTCAACAACATTCAAAGATTTATTTTTCTCCAATGAGGACTTACATATTCACAGTATATAAACAGGATATATATTCTATTTAGCTTTAATGTTTGGATATGTTTGTTTTTGTGAAAGGCTTAGAACTCTACTGTACATCCATATGTTGTAAATGATGGGAAAACCCCTCCTTGAACCATGTTTCCGGAACAAAGTTGGCAGTCCCTGTTCCAAATCACTTACAACAATATTACACGTACAACAGCAAATAAATGACCAGGTAGAGAAACATTAGCAGTATCAGGCATGTCAGGAAGTAAAACATGGTGCGGTGGCCTTCTTTTAACCACCCGTTCTTGGCAGGACACCCGGAGCGGTAAAGCGAGTAGAGGTCAACACAAGATTATCCACTGCACTTTGCTCTCAGCCAAACTATGACATTTTCTCAATCTGAAGCGCTTGAACCATGGACGGCAGCGGCAGAGCCCTGTCACGCTTCCACACGCTGTCATTGTCGAGGAAAGCCCGGTCCTGTCTCTCACATCGAAGACGACGCCTTAAAAACAATAGGACTCCAGTGCGGCATAGCGATTACATGGGTCAGCTCTCTGCGAAGGCATCGAGTAGCAGGCCTGATTTAATGCTCTGGAAATTTCAGCCTGTCTATCTGAGGTCAACAGACTTTCTTTCAGAGAAAAGGAAAGAATGAGCAGAGGAGGCTTTACAGTGCGATGGCATGATGCCTGGGCTGCTTAACGGAATCACAGCGAGCAGCGGAGAACGGCTGGCAGAACCCCACGCCGCTTTCCCATGAAGCCGCTGGCAGAGTCAAAGCGACAGCATGTAAACCACTCTGCACCCAACACAATCGCTCTTTGTATGAAGCCGAACGCCGTTGAGTGGAGGGTACTTCAATAGGGCGCCGATACGCCTGACTGAACTTGACTGTCAAGTGACAAGGTACTTTGAACGGCAATTACTGTTGCTTATAGCTTAACTGGATGATTCTAATCTGAACATACTCAGTGCATGTACTGGGGTGAGCCATCACTTTGGCGTATTTACAAATGGAGCCTTAAATAAGATGCAAATTCATTTGTGCATGTTTAGATAAGCTCCCGTGGATGATTTTATTACTGGAAATCTCATGCAGCATAACCAAACCTGGAGTGGAATGCTTTAAAGCTATGATGGATATGCGTTTACATTCACTGTGCACTAGTACAGTGATTTTTTTTTTAACAATTTTTTTTTTGCAATCAAAGAGCAGATCTTAATGAACTTAATAGTTGTCGGTTTAGCCCATTAGTTATCTATAAGGGGTCAAGATTTGGCTAGTTTAGCTACTTCATCTGTTAGCAGCTGGTAGAGGATGGTAACTAAACCATCTGGGGCAAAAAGTATCCATTGGTGCCCATTCTTGGACTGTCAAAACCATATGTAACCAAACGAGTTGCTTGATCAGTTAAATAAATGACATTACTTAACATTTTTTCCAATTAACAGTTTTTTTCTATCACTAAATTTTTGATTTTAGTAGTAAATACATTGTTATATTCCTATATTTAATTATTTACAAAAACAAAACTGACAAAATGCATACACAACCTATTTAAGAATTAAGACGTATGTATTTAAATTGCATATATAAAAATACATCCGTTTAGAGTTTTATCATGAACTAATGAGATATTTTTCAGATTTCTGTAATAAACTGAATGTGTTTTAAATGCACGATAATACTCAATATTTTAACCAAGTTCATACTCATTGACTGAACAATTCTAATTGAATATATCTAAATACATTTATTTAGAAAATATGATTGTTTCAAACTAAATAGATAGTTAATAAGGATATACAATACCAAGATTATGTCTGATTTAGACATATGCATCACATTAAGTTTATTAGATTGTGAATGTGAAATCCAAATGGGTGAAACTTATTGAGGCGGTAAACACTGAGTTTATAAGCAGCAGAAATTTCAGTGTGGCATATACAAATATTTGATTATAATTTAGTGGGTAAGTGAATTTTTATAAGCATGTAAAAATACTTTTACTGTCACTGATACAACATTATCATTTGTGTTTTAGGAATGATTGTCAATGAAGCAACGATGGTTGCATGTGCCGACCAAGCAACTGCCATTGAGAGTAACTGAATCGCCATCAGTTCGTTTTCTCCCTCGGTATATTAAAAACTTGATCAGCAGAACTACCAAAACAATGTGACTCGCTCTTCTGGATCATGTATCACTAACATCCTCTATTTAAACTTTAGGACAACAAACACAGTTATTGCTTTTGGGGTGGTGTGTTGTGGTTTTTAAGTAAATTATGTTGTTTTATTGATGACATTGTTATCAGGTACATTGTCCGGTATCATTAACATTTGTTTTAATAGTTAATTTCATGATGTGCCTTGCATGTGTTTGTATTTTCTCAAAGGAAGATGAGCGAGCTGCCCACCTCTGAGGCGTCCTCTTAATGAAATCATTAAAAGTAATAAACAAAATTGCTTATCAGGAGAAAATATTATTTTCTGGAGGTAAACAGGTCTGAACTAATAAACCTTTATAATAAACCTATAACAACCTCCTCAAAGGTGACATCCAGGTGCACTCGGCCGCGAGTAATGTAATTGGCAAAAATACAATAAAACATATTGCATTGGATTATTACGCAATAATGTCGGAATCATTGCGGCCTAATTTTAAAAACAGAAGTGCGCTATAAAAGTAAACCCTTAAATATCAAATAATATTACATTACAGCACAATTTCACCTCACAGCGATAGCAGAGCTATTCGTAGATTATTACCGCAGTTTATAAGGAAGAGCTGTGTATTTTCAGCATAATGCCTGACAATGGGACAAATTAAGTTTATAATGATGACGGTAATGTGGAGGGTGGTTATTAGTATGTGTTATTGTATTCGTTTTATTGTTTTTATTATTGTTGTTTCTATTAGTAGCAGTAATAAAGGACGCTGCAGCAGGAGATGTGTCATTATCACAGAAGCCTTTGAAAGAGGGAAATAGTGAATCACTCACCCCCACCCTCTCCTGCCCAGAAGTCCCCCTTTTCACAGCCTGATCATCCATCACTCCGTTCTTGCCTAAGCACTTCACCTCGACAGCAATCCAAAGCAGAAGCCAGCGCTAGAAGTCTAACGGCATTAATGAAGGGTGAGAACATTGGCTGGAACTGCTCTCTGTCATGTTTGCCGCTGACGTTGGTTTTGAACAGAAGAGCAGTTGGGTCATTCTTGATGTGCCGTACGTTTTATTAGATTAAGTACTAAACTGACACATAGTTTTGTTTTTTGTTTTTTTTCGCACAGTATCACTATTTAACATTTTACTCATGAGGGGGTTTGCAGCTCTGCTTTTTTTCTGCAAATGATTTTGACATGGAAGAACTAACAATTTATTATTACGGTAACACTTTACAATAAAGTGTCATTTGTTAACATGAACGAACAATGCATTTAATACACTATTTATTCATCTTTGTTAATTGTAGTTAATGAAAATACAGTTTGTTTATTCACAGTGCATTAACTGATGTTAACAAAAACAACTTGTGATTTTAATAATACGTTAGTAAAGCTTGAGATAAACATTAACTAAGACTAATAAATGCTGTAGAAGTGTTGTTCGTTCTTAGTTCATACTTACTAATGTTGTTAACTAATAACCTTTATTGTGAAGTGTAACCAGTATTATTAAATTATTATTATTATTTTTTTTTTTGCTTTTCTCAATTTCAAACATATTGAATTTTTTCCTTTACATTTGTTCCACTCTAAGAAAGGACTAATTTTGGTATATACTTTGCTGTGGATTTATGTATTTTTTTTATATTTTTTTCAAATGTTCCATTGTTAATGAAAGTCTTTCTAAGTTTTAAAGCATAACCCTCAAATTTTCCAGAGTGATAATGGAAAGCATTAAAAACCTCCATAATGCAGGAAAACATGGCCCATATAGGCACATTTACAACTCAATTATAAGAAAATAAAAATATCCAAAAGGCCCCTGGGCTCTGAGTCTTTGATAATATTTTGTTGGGATGCACTTCTTTCTGTAGCAGCAGCAATGGCACAGATATTCTAATACCTTTTACCAAACTTGCATTCTCTTATTAATTGCTGAAAGAATGAAACCTTACAGCCAATTAGAAGATGACTTTCTTATGCAGATTTCGGCTTACACACAGTGCTATAAGGCATTCCCTCCCAAAAACAAAACAACAGCGAACAAGAAAACAAACAAATAAAAACTGCTTGCAAAGAGTTTAATGAACATGGTGTGGAGCTAAAGGATGCGTGTTTAACAAGCTTTGTGATTGTTCTCTTTTGTTTTAGATCATGGCGCATTTCTTTATACTTTCCTACCAGGCTTCTCTGGATTTCCACTCTCTAGGCATTGATAATTATTTCTGCAAGAAGCATACAACCAACATTGTCAGATAAAGTAAGAAAGGAAAAAAGAAATGTAAACACATTAAGTAAAATTACATATTAGGTACACACTATAATTATAGATATTATTTAGTTGCGTGTAGACAACTAAGCTGTGGATTTATTATATGGTAATTATATGGTTATTCTATTGTAAGTTCAGGAAATCTCTCTCTCTCTCTCTCTTTTTCTATATATATATATATATATATATACATACATATATATATATAGTGTGTGTGTGTGTGTGTGTGTGTATATATATATATATATATATGAATGAATGACTAACTAAAGAGTTCAGATGCAAAAGCCCTGCAATCTGAAATGTTTATCTAAAATGAGCTTTTTTTAAAAATCAGGCTTCTTGGTTCAATCATTTAATTCTAATGGCAATATATAGGTCCTTTTTTATGCAATTAAAGAGAAATAGCTTAACAAAAATACAGGAGCCTGATAAAAATGCTTATTTTAGAAGAAAATTTCAGACAGCATCTGAACTCTTTAAATATATTACATAACACATTAGAAGTATCTATATCAAAAGGAAAAGATTCTGTTTTTTTTATGCATAAATACATAAAAACATACCTGCACGCATATTTCCCCTTTGTATGCAGGTATGTTTGCATATATAAAAACACACAAGAGCGAAACTACATCGCCTTTTCTTGTCTGGGGTAGACTAGACCATTTGCACATGAATTCAGCCCACAGGCCATTATAGTCCGTCTGCAGCCCCTGTCTGTCCATCGCCACGGTGCACTGGGTCTCAAAGATATCTAATTATTTACCAGAGGTCAGGGAGCAAGTGCCCTCAACAAATCCAAGAATAGGACTCTCTCCTATTAATCTCCATTCTGCCGATGATAGATACGAGAAAGGGAAGGAGTCACTCATGCCCGCTCCTGATTTACAGGGAAGCATCAATCTTGTCATCCGTTCGGCAAACAATAACTGTCAGAGGCAAGGAGGAGAGCGAAGGGGGGTTCAGCCTGACTACTGTATATGTGAACTCATCTGTAATGTTGCCTTTCCTCATTTCTTCATGATGGAATTGTTGGGGACACATCGCTTTTCCCACAATCCGGTTGACAGAAATAGGGTGAAGGTGGAGAAAAGTGAACCAAATTGCCCGCGTTTAGCCGAAGTCGACTTCCAGTCACCGGACGAGTGAGGGAAATAAAAGCGGATGGTGATAGAGTTACTAAATATTTGTCGGCAGTCAACTTCGGAAAATGAGCCGCTGGATATCTGATATGTTTATCAGACGTAAACAGGGACATTTTAAGCGCCGGTTGTCCTCGAAACGATCTGCATAGGATGCGTCGGGTTTGTTATGAGGTGGATGGATCTATCAAAACAATAGTTTCCATACTCTCAAACAAGAGGCCGTGTAACCTTTCTACATGCTGCAGGATATACAAATGTCTTTCCTTCCTCACTATGTTGAAAGAGTTGTCTTTGTGTACTTGGAACATTTATTTGTGGGCACTGTAAGTCATAAAATAGTCCAATCCGGTCTTTATGTTGTGGAAGGAGCTGCTTTGAAGACTAGTGACAGGCATTTCCACCTCCGAGTTTCTATTAAATTCAGGGATTTTCTTTAGTGCATTGAGCATTGGGCGTAAATGAACAAACTACCAAGAACCCTCTGACCTCCTGAAAAGAATTCATCATTTGATTTTATTGTTCGGAGACCGACTTTGTTGGGAGAAAGTGAGCAGATTTGTTTGGTTGCGCCAAAAACATTGTATATCTCTGTCCCTATAAGTATACCCGAGACGTTTGGGAAGACTGAATTATCGGACATAGTCATTGTATTTTACCCAGTTATTTTAATGCAATTCTATCATTGTCAAATCTCAGATGGGATTCTGCTTGCTTTTGCAGGGACGAATTCTCCTCCCGTTGAACGTCGGCTCCTTCTACACCAAACGGTCGCTCTCTGTGGAGATGTGGGACTCTATACAGTGAGTTTGTATGACATGATCTGTGTAAACTCTGTCGACAATAAGCCTGGAGTTATCAATCTTTTTCTCGTTTCAATAAGAACGTTACCAAGACCTTTCTCTTCAGGGTGAAATATAACTCCAGCTCGGCACGTCATCTGCACAGGCATATGTTATTGTAAATTGACATATTTATAAAATAAGCGCTCAACTTTTATTTTGTTTCTCATCATATGCTTGCAGAGGCGGACGAGGTGTTGAGTGTCATACGTGTAGCCTCACACTTTCCAAATTAGATGAAGTTCCGAGCTTCTGTTCATGGCTCGTCCTGTGAATGATATGTCAAAATGTGCAGCTTGTTGAGAAATCTGATTAAAGGTTTTGTCTGAAAAGGAAATTCAAAGTGCTACATTGTTGATCTGAACAATACATGGTCACAGCAGATAAAGTAAGATGGATTAGGAACATACATTATGAAACAACAGTGCAAGAAATGGCAGGCGACATAATTATGCATGACATTTTAAAGTAGACACACTGAGATCTTGTAATATGCAAATTTTTACAACTTAATTGTTTTTACAATATAATTTTACATGGGCCATATACATATAGATAACACTAAATACCCCGCATAGCAACTCTATCAAAACAAAACGTCAGATAACCAGATAAATAAAAACTTGCATTATTTTAGCTGTGCATGTGGCAACTGTGTACAATTGCAATTTAAATCACACCCATCTTTATAATCAATGCGGTGCCTAATGACTGTGTCTAAGCGGGGTTACATCGCCCTCATCTGCATCACTAAGAGAGGATCAAAGAGTCCCAATCTTGTTTTCTATATAAATAAGGAGCTGGATTTGAGCACAAACACCCCTGTTTTCCAAGATATTGATGGTGGTTTGAATTAATGTGTCCTATAAGACAACACACCAAATCCCTGCAAAGCCTGGAACAGTCCACCCTCTTAGACACTTGACATTTGTTTTTCATCATGAACTTAAAGGTCACTAGCTGCCGGAGTGCCTGCCATCCTGTTTTGGTTTGCATTTGCATGAATTTTATTACCATTACTCTCTCTGGAAACTCCAATTGTTTGACTTTTTTATTAATCTGATGTTGCACATTTCCAAACAAACAAGATATTTAAAGAAGAAAAGCATACTTCCTTAAAAATAAGTAAAAAAAGCAGAAATCGCTGCCTGATTGGGGCCTTATCTATCTGTCTGTCTCTCTATATTTTTTCTATAAATTATTTTTTATGACAAAATACAATATACATCATACAATTTGTTACAATTATATTAAACAGCAATTTAAACAAATATGTATCCGTGTATTTTTAAATAACTGTTACTTGCATGTATAATATCTCTCTGTTATACAAAGGTAGGGCAAATCACTTGCTTTTCCAGCTGCAAAATGTGAGTAATTTCCCATGAACCCCTGCGGCCATATTCATTAACCTGCCTTTTGACTGGGCCAGTCAGATCTGAGTTCCAGTCATTAATATGCGTGACTCTTTTAATGAGGCTTAACAACCCTCCACGCCTCTCCTTTGAGCAACTCCGTGATCTTCAGAGGCCGTGTGCCTGCGCTCAGGATATTCCCCGTCTCCTGTCAAATAGAAATCACTCAGTGCCTGCTCTTAAATTCAGGTAGAATAATGACCTAAATACCAGGTTAAACTCAAGTGAACTGCTAGATTGACATAATTACATGGTTTCTAATCCAGATTAATATTTAAAGATATTCTAAGGCTTTTCAGAAGGGCCTGGGAGATTTGTATTTAACCAGTGAGAGTAAAAAGGAGTGGGAAGGATGAATTAATCATTCAGAGCCAAGTGGATTTCTTTCTCGCATTTGTGTAGATTTTTTGGTTGTAAGAAGATTTTTGTATGTTCCTTCCCCTTCTATGACCACAAATAGACTAGTCAGGCAAATTTTTTTTTTTTTTTTTTACATTAGACATAATATTTGTAAAAACCGGGTTAGTTTTCATGCATTCAGTTTTATTCAACATTTTTCTTATTACGTTTATCAGATGTGACAGTAAAGACTTTTACATGGTTACAAATCCTATTTTTTAAACTTCATATTATTCAATTAAATATATATATATATATATATATATATATATAAAGAACTTTGAGCAGCAAATAGAAAACAGTTCTTTTAATTTGTAATAAAACTGGTTTTATCGTTGTCTTGTGTTCACTAAAACCTCATTGTTACAGAGATGTAGCTCTTCAACAAGTCCTCGACTGTGAGGAACGTTGATGGCCAACGAGTTCAGAATAATGGCTAAGGAGAGGATGCACAAACGGAATGACCACCTGCATTGATTTCCTCTCAGCGGAGAGAACGTGACATGAATAATTCAGGCCCCATACTGTAAATGATGGCAGGCATTGCCTCAGAGGTCAGCAGGTACTGGAGAAATGAGCTGGGCCAATTCGAAGGACTCGCTAGCTGTCAGTTCATCCACCCCCATGGTGATTTTGTTATTAATTCCCACTTGTGACTGCATGGCGCTGTGACCGCCGAACACACAAACTATTTATACAGGTTAAGGAGATCAATTAGATACCGGCCCTCCAACTATGCCCTGCCATTCGAGGAGTCCAAGCTTCAAGCGCAGAAGATGGAGAAAGAGACGGATTCTTCCATGAGCAAATCTTTCGGTACTGTATATTTACGAGTGATGGATCCGAGCTGCAAAGGTCAATAAGTCAAAAGCAGTGGGTCATATATTCACGAAAAGTTTGATCAAACACATCAGGAAAAAAATAAAAAAGTAGTGAAGCTTAATATTTGCTCTCTCCTCTCTCAAGCAACTTCCTGTAAGCCATAGAGACGTCGGCTAAAGTTTGCTGGCTTTTAGAGTCAATATCCAGAACTCCGAGCATGACAGATAAGCCCACACTTTTGAGGGTTTTGGGTTATGTTGTGTCAGGCCATCTGTTATAACTGTGTTTTCCGCCTTATTGCTGAAGTGGTCAAGTCCAGCAGTGAATCATGCCAGTCTGCTGGGACATAAGCTCCCGTAATTTGTCATGTTTTATGTTCCTTGAGCATTCTTGGTCAGTCTGACTCTGCTATATGAGCATTTAATTTGACAAATCCATATTATGATTGATACACGTAATGAGACCAGATATGTGTTTATAATGTTTAACCGACTATTTCAGAAGATTGCTGTCATTACGGGGAAAACTGTGGCTTTATTCACATTTCGGAAAAACTTTCCACTTTTTGAAAGTTTCATTTCATATAAAGTCTAATCAAATGAATGCCGTTTTGCGACTTTAGAGCCCCCTACAGTTAAGCATAAACTGTCATAAATATATCACTGTCGTAATTTCAGTGCATTGCTGTGCACGTACATTTGTTGGTGCCATAAAGCATTCCATCCTCTGGGGAGTTTCGTGTTCGCTTTCCAATCTAAGAGGTAAAGTTTAAATATCGTTAAAAGAGTCGCTACCAAAGAGTGTGTTGTGGATGTTTGCTGTTGCTAAACTGGATATGTTATGTTTTAGCAAGCTAGATTATGGTTGCAAAAGTATTTTTGGTAGTAGTTTACTTTCTAGTGCAAGAAAATCTGATATTCTGGTCTCTAGATATAACTCGGGTGTAAATATGTGGGATTTTTTCACCCGTTGTAATGTATACCACGTGGAAAAAAAATACTTACATTTCTTAACAAGCTGTAAAATCTGAGGAATCCTTCATGTACTGTACATTGCACAAATGGTATGGGACGAGTTTGTTTTACTCTATCAATATAGTAGTAATGATTTCCTTAGCAGCTAATAAATAAAACATGTAATATATATATATGTCTGGTTTAATGTGTATGTTGTGTTTTTTGCTAGTTTTTCTCTGTGTTTTCATTTCTGACCCTAGAACTCACCTAAATAAATGCAGCCTTCCAGCGCTGTGAGTCCAGGACCCTCAGGAGCCCTGCAGAAGAGCGAGAGAGATGCACAGATAGAAAGAACCCTTCTGGAAATTAAAACTACCATAAGTATGTTCTGCTCCTCAAAGATTCAAAATAATAGGACTTTACCTGATATAAACCAGTCACTAATCATTAAACACACATAAAAACATGCTAAATAGCGTAAAAATAACTATACTTAATACGTAATTTATTATTAACATCTTATTATTAATGTGTGTGTGTGTGTGTGTATATGTTGACTTTATAATGAAATAAGAAATAGGAGAAAACAGAGATTCGTATCTTCAGTTTCATGATCAACGAAACAAGCAATGCTGGTTAGTAGTTCTTTACTGAATAAAGACTACTCTTAATTAGTTTCTCCCTAATGCTGGGATGCAGAAGCTCTTTTTATTGCATTACGATAAACAGCGGCTGTTGATGTGGCACATTTAGTTAAATAGCAGTTGGCAGCGCTGATTGAATGTGGACTTCCTCCAGTGATACAGTGATATTTGCTTTCCTAGCAGAGACAATGTCTGTACTAATCGTCTTCAGGACTGATCTCCATACTAACTAGCAGAATACATTTCAGTGCTCATAAATCAGCATTTCCAACAGCTCTTTAGTACAAGCATATTCCCACTCAGGCGATGACACTTTACAGAGAGACAGAAAGCGAGAGAGAGAAACTCTGGGCTCTGGCAAGCCGCACCATGTCAGTGACGGGCAGGGGAAGCACGCTGCCACCCTCTCTAAGATCTTTTTAAACTCCGCACGGATTCTCATGCCATCTGGACGGGCTGTGAGTGGCACAGATCGAGGAGGTTGCCAGCAGGCCTCCGAAGCGCAATATGGCCCTCCCTTTAATGAACTGCTAACTGTCCTCTCTTTAAATCGAAGTGACATTTTACCCTTTATCACTGGCATTTGTTAAGGCCTACGCACAGTCCTCTAATTTGCATTCCTTTATCTAGGAGAAATGTATATATGTCTGGTTTTAGCAGTGGTCTTTCTGCCCCTATATGATATGTGCAATGCTTTTTCATGTTTAATGCATATCTGTTTTGACAAGCACATCGATTCACGTGGTTTGTAATGCACGTGTTATCTAGGTTGCCCTGACCTTGTGTACATAGCTGTTGCACAGTTCAACCTAAATCACTATATATATATATGTTTATATTTGTATATCATCTTTTTTACAAGACATTCTTTCAATATACAGTGGGTACGGAAAGTATTCAGTCCCCCTTACATTTTTCACTTTTTGTTAAATTGCAGCCATTTGCTAAAATAATTTAAGTATAATTTTTTTTCCCCTCATTAATTTACACACAGCACCCCATATTGACAGGAAAAAACAACACAAAATTGTTGACATTTTTGCAGATTTATTAAAAAGGAAAAGCTGACATAGCACATCCATCAGATGGACCCTTTGCTCAGTATTTAGTATCCACACGCTTCTGATCGAACACAGCCATGAGTCTTTTTGGGAAAGATGCAAGTTTTTCACACCTGGATTTGGGGATCCTCTGCCATTCCTCCTTGCAGATCCTCTCCAGTTCTATCAGGTCAGATGCTAAACGTTGGTTGACAGACATTTTTATGTCTCTCCAGAGACGCTCAATTGGGTTTAAGTCAGGGCTCTGGTTGGGCCATTCAAGAACAGTCACTGAGTTGTTGTCAAGCCACTCCTTTGTTATTTTAGTTGTGTGCTTAGGGTCATTTTCTTGTTGGACCTTGTAAACCTTTGGCCCAGTCTGAGGTACTGATCACTTTGGAGAAGGTTTTGGTCCAGGATATCCCTGTACTTGGCCGCATTCATCTTTCCCTTGATTGCAGCCTTTCGTCCTGTCCCTGCAGCTGAAAAACACCCCACAGCATGATGCTGCACCACCATGCTTCACTGTTGGGACTGTATTGGACAGGTGATGAGCAGTGCCTGGTTTT
>JAUMHG010000054.1:16377865-16396108 GCA_032359395.1 Enteromius anoplus
TCTGTTCCTCGTGCTTGCCTAATAAATACAGCTTGCATTTGAATTCGCTCGACTTCTCGCCTCCATAAATCATAACATAAAGTGTGATATAAATGTGTTAAGATGTGTATTATTATTATTACTATTATTACATATATAAATTATTATTGTATAAATAATTTATGTATTGTATGAATATAAATTGTTTAAAATGAATAACGTATTAATCAGTGTAGCTAAAAAACTAAATAAAATAAATTGTAGTTTTTATTACATAATATACAGTACATTAATAAAACAAATAATAATTTACATTTTATGGCATTTTCTAGTTGTAAAACATTAGACATTTAACATCAAACACGCACATATTGTAAATTACCGTGGGACCACCTTTTGTTTTAATCTGCTTTGGAATTAAGATTTTTACATAAATCTCTTAAATTCTGTCCTGAAGCCATAAAAAAATAGAACATGAAAATTAAAGCTGTGTAAATGATATTTAATCTCTTGCACAATGCAATATTTGCATGTTCTGTCCGACATTAGGACTCAAGAGGACAATTGAAGATGAATTCCATTGTGATATTCATCTCATAACACGACTCTCTGTGAGGACTCACCCTTGGGCTACCGTCCTATTTACAG
This sequence comes from Enteromius anoplus, assembly GCA_032359395.1. Classification (NCBI taxonomy): domain Eukaryota; kingdom Metazoa; phylum Chordata; class Actinopteri; order Cypriniformes; family Cyprinidae; genus Enteromius; species Enteromius anoplus. The sequence continues at coordinate 16,378,493 of JAUMHG010000054.1, forward strand.
GCCACGGTAAAGAGGGATTATATAAATATCATTAAAGCATACCGTAATAAAACTAGCTCTGATTTATTCATGTGAACAGCATGGAAATGTATAAAATTCTTTGATGGCAACAAAAGCCATTTGCTTAAATGGCTGAACATAAGGGTTTTAGACCGAGAGGGAGAGGGAGAGGGGAAAAAATATAAAGCAAGAGAGAGAATGATGCTCCGTAAAGCTGCGTGATAATTGGTGATAGCTCTTTTTTGGAAAGCTGATTCGGAATACTTCATAAAAGTCCCAGTGATGAAAAGAGAAAGTGTGTTTTCATAGCCTAATAAGTGTGTGAGTTTGTCTGCGTGCATTTGTGAGTGTCTGTTGGAGGGTGTAAGATGAAGCTGACGTCCCTGTTGAGTTGACAAGCCGTTGCAAGAGGATTTGGTGGTTTAGCACTTTGGTGGATCCGATCGGAGTCTGAATCTTCCGTAGGGGACGGAGACAGACTTCCACCGGCTGCGAATCTCCCTTCATTAATCACTGTCATTATTATTGATTTAGAGCGAGGAGCCCCCTCTACTGGGGTAATAAGAGCACGTTCTCACACACCCTGCTCTTCTTCTGCAGTCACAGAGATTTTTTCTTCCCTATGCTTTCTCACCTTAGAGGGAAGGGTTTGTTTGTGGATCGGCGTGAGATTTTCCAGCGTGGACTCGCTCGCCGCTCTTCCCATGATTCTGGGTGTCTGACAGACCGCAAAGCATCGGAAACAACAGGAAATGTCCTTAAGGACACCGAGGTGTAAAATTAGTGGTGTTCTTGGACTTTATGTGCAAAGCTTCAGGATACTATTGTTTTTTTTTTTTTTAATGCTCAATGGATGATTCCATCTTATTGTGTATTCCAGCGGCCCTTCCGTTTATTGTGCGCGGTGTGGTCCTCTGTCTGTTTTGTAAGACGGGGTGGTTTGTTATTCTCGTTGGGTTTCCTTTTTGTGTGTTTGGTAAAAGTGCTGACAGACTTATCGAGCTCCACTTCCTCCTCGGCTCCAGATGTTTAGGATGCCCTCCTGTGATACGACCTCACCAGGTTTCAATATAAAGAACTGACTCACAATGAATGAAGTGAGCACGCTCCCGCTTTTAATAGTATTTGTCAATATTTAACAAATTCTGCGTGTCTCTGTGTTACTGTATGGCAAAGATGCGCGGTCTTGTTGAATAGCACACTAACCTGCGTGTGGCGCTTCTGGTGATATTAACGTCTTGCGTCTCACTAAATGAGGACTTAAATACAGCCGGCTACATTAAAAAAAACATCTCTAGAACATTCTCTGAGGGTTACTTCAAGAGCATTTGACCGTTTCATCTGAGTAAATCTATCGTCAAATCATGTACACACAGAACTGTAAAGGTATTCATGGCACGCCTTCAAAATAAAAGTTTGGGTTTTACACAGAAATATATTACTGTATTTAGTAAAATGTACATAATAGGCTGCTACAAAAATTATTAAAACAGTATTTCTTCAGTGTTTTAACCCCTTTAGGTATCGAAATTGGGTACCAAACGACGGGACGTTTTTCAATACGTTTTTCAAAAAACGTTTTCGCAATTCGGTCTGTACCTAAAAAGTATCCACCTCGTTACGCAGCCCTAATATCATTTCATGAATAATCACAACTACAGTATACTTACAATACGGTATCACCATTAAACATTTTACACCTCTGCCTATAATACCTTTCAGGAATAAAAAATAAAAAATAATATATGTACATATATATATAATTTCTTTTTTTTCTTTTAGCATTGTTTTTCCTAAACAGATGAAATAAAGCGACATGCGTTGTGAGCTGTTGTTCTGTGATGTTCTATGCCAATCAGTTTTTTTTTGTCATTAAAATAAATGTAATTTCTATTATATTTAAAATATGCATAATAGTTTTCTTTTTTATTTTAATTTTGTATTTATTTGACTTGATTTGTTTGCATTTTGCCAATTATTCGATGTTTGAAACGTATTCCATTTTTTATTTTATTTTAATTTTTTTATTATTATTTTTTATTATTTTGTCTGAACAGGCTAGATGTCATGTTTCACTTATTTTATCATCACCACCTTGTGCCATGAGTGTTGCGCTCATACCATAAGAAGCTCAACTTTTAAAACAGTGCGTTCAGTTTTATGGAGCATCTTTGTGCCTTTTTCGTGTGAAATATATAACCATTCATGTGAAATTCATTCATTTATTATTTGTAAGGTTATCTGGCTTTTGAAGTAAACAAAATATTTGATTTAAAAGAATGTTAGAAGATGATAAATGTGCCCGGCTCTGTATGTAGATGTGTGATTGCATTAATTCTAAAGGGAGCTAAAGGGAAAATGTGATGCTGCTCTTTTCATCAACGCTTTTGACTAGTGCCTTATTGTATCCGTGACATGCCACTACACACTTTGAGACACAGTTATCCCTCCAACAGCAGCAAAACAAATGTAATATCCTGCAATTTGAGAGAATGAGAGAGAGCGAGCGTGTGTGTATGTGTGCGAGTGAGAGAGAATAAATAAACACAGTGTTTTATGGGAAAGGATATATGAGATTTCTGACAGGAATATTACTGGAGGACTAGACGAAACTCCCCGACATGCCAGCCGTAATTTGTGTCGATCAAATTACATTTACCGTCGCTGCGTTCCTGGAGCCGCCGTAATTTCTCATATTCTTTCATTCCTCTCGCTTCAGATGCACAAAATCCATCATATCTGGGAAAATGGATAAGTGCTGTGTAACAATCATATTGCCTGCGCTCTCCATTATGCCGTGTGTCATCTGATCTGTAGGTGGAAAAGTTTGAAAAACATGTCAGCCTCACTTTATGGAGTCTTTATGGCTTTCAAGAAGACAAAACGCTGCGTTTGAGGTTTGTTTGTTTGTTTGTTTTGCGTCAATGAAAATTGTCATCCTTTCTTCTGTTGTTTTGAGCAGATTCAGTGTTAAATATTGATATGTCCCTCCTTCCTCTCAACTTCTAATTGGCTGTTCATATTCATTTTGAGCATCTGATTGGCTGCAACCCAAGTGGCCACTCTGTTGATGTATTTATTCAGCAGTCACTTTTATCGAATGACTTACAAATCATTTGTCTCCTCTCAGATCTTATATCATCAAAAGAACTGGAAATAGGCCCCTCCCTCTTTTAAATTATTTCATTCTGATTGGCTGCAACCATAGTGGCCTTCAAATGTTTGTGTGTTTCTACATTTCGACCTATTCATTCAGCAAATGCTTGTTTATTTCTTCTTTTTTTTCTTTCTTGTCAATTTTTTTTTCATGTATCTATTACCTCAGTCTTCAAAATAACTGAAAAGTGGCCCCTGCCTCACTTTTTATAAAAAAAAAAATTTCTGCAGCATCTGCCCCCCAAGTTTCTTTGTTATATTCCCATTCTACAGGTACGTTTATTCGAAGTGACATCCAGATTAGTTTTTTTTGTCTTTCAGACCCTAATTCCAATCCCTCAGAAGCACTGTACACATCCTCTTCCCTCCTCTCAGCTTTTAATTGGATCTTGATATTAATTGTTACTCCCTTTCTGAAGCATCCAATTGGCCACAACCTCAGAGGCCTCCAGTTTGTATTTAACATTTCCTACATCCTCCTTCGCTCTCTCTCGGCCCTCGAGATCCGGCCCTCTGATACGCCTTTTTATTCGTCGTTTTTTTTTTCCTCTGTTGACTCAATTTGTCCCAGGCGTCGGAGAGCGAGAGGCAAATTAAGAGGCATGAACTATGACAGTCGGTGACACCGCCTCAGTCCGCGCTCTCCACGCCGCATAATGATTACATTACAATCCTGTGATATTATTCAAAACGACTGCTGATAAATGTATGATAAACTCGGGGGTTAGGTCTCCTTTATTACTGAGGTTGATAAGGCAGCTAATCAGTGGCCAAGCAAATGTCATTACATAAATTATGAGACTGACTTTGATATATATTTCCCGGGTGTTCGCCGCAGACGTCTGTCATCCGCGGCGGCCCTCTCTCTGTGCTCCGCTTACACGGATGGCTGAAGAAGAAAGAGAAAATATTTATTCTGTCTCATTACTCTCCTGCCTACGCCGGGGTCCGTAATTGCTCTTGTGAATGCAAAGGGCATGTGGCAACCAATATATTAATGTCTCTTGGAGTGACTGAAATATTAGTTTTTCAACAACTGCTTCAATTTGTGGGAATATTTAAAATTCAGTGACTGGGGATTTAATAAACATTGACAGTGGCATGTAGGCAGTTTACAACGTTTGTTCGGGGTTGATTAAAAAGGGTGGAAATTTTGCTGACTCAACGCATGGGCCATTACCACTGCAGAGGCCGTAATTATTCTATTACACACCCCCTGTCTCATGTGTCTACAGATGATTCGCTTGCCTCGCTCGTCTCTCCTATAACCTTTTATTATTAAAGTCAACATGAATTCGAAATTGACCTATTTTACTTTCTTAATGTGTGCTTTTTCCCGGTCTTGTTGTGAACGTTTCATCAGCGCGTGTTATTTGAAACCAACTGTTTTTGTCTTCATAATCATTTACCAAAAATGTACAGTGTTAACTTTCTCCTCCTCTCATATTCGGTTTGCTTCACAAATCCAGGTCATTTTAAACTTTTCTTCATCTGGCTGCTTTATACAGACTTTTTAGGGCTGCCAATGACTGAGATGTTAAATCAATAACTGAATCAATTACATAACGCTGTCATTTTTTTCTCATAGTCACATGCAGATGGATATCTATGGCTGTTTTTGCAGAATCTTCCTGCACTATTGCTACATTTGTAAGAAAGCGTGTCAAGCTTAATAGTACAGTACATCAATTGAAGGTAAGTGGACATGGTTAATCACATACACTTGCTTATTGAAATATTTGAAATATAAAAAATAAAAAGAAAAATTTGTAATTAAGCTCTCCGTATTAACAATGAATTCAAGGGATACAGTAGTTCATCCAAAAATGAGAATGGAGCACACAAAAAAAGAAAAGAAAAAGTTTGTCCATGCAGTAAAATTCAGTTGAAGACAGAAAGTCAAACAGTTTTAGAGTCACATGAGGTTGAGTAAATGACAGAATTATTTTCTTTTTCTTTAGTGAACTAACAAACCCAGTTTTTGTTAGAAATTTTGTAAGTACAATTTCTTTTTGCTCATCTTTGCTTCTGTTTGCGTTTGGAATTCTAGCGCACACTGATGACATCACTTGTTTTGAAATCTCTGTCTCAGATTGTGTGACATCATTTTGCCAGTCCTGAGTAACACACAGCTGGTCTCTGTAGTGAGACCTTGACCGTGTGTGTGTGTGTGTGTGTGTGGTAGTGTTTTTGGCCCCGGGCAGACCTGAGGGTGCTGAGAGTGACTGCATTTGATGACATTACAGCATGAGAAACTCACACACTTCGCGGTGCATTTTGCAATATGCAACTCAAATATGCTTATCTAGCCTTTGTTTATTAAAATTTAATAATGTGCAAAGACTGATGCAATATCAGTTGTTCAAATAGTTAAAATAATAGCCATAAAAACTTTTTCCAAAGGGAAAAAAAGAAAGCAAAAGTTTCAATGCAATTATCATTTTATTTACAAGCATCCTTGAAGCTTATTTTCATGCCTTGAGGAAAAAGTGAGTGCCAGCTCTCTCCTCTGCCTCCTCTCATTATGTAAGAGCATCAGAGCACATCTGTAGAAATGGAAGAGAGAAATGCTGTCACACTCTCCTCTTCTCTTTCACCACAAACAAACCCAGTGCCCTGCAGGCGTGGCTGGGACTCGGGCCCCCCGGGCTGGACTGAAACACGGCCCCCGAGGCCTCTCTGAAGGACTTGAGCAGCAGGGGTTCAGATCCCCCCCGGCTCTCTCTCTCTCTCTCTCAGTGGATTTCTCACACAGAATACTGCTATTTAAACGGCATGGCAATTAGATTGGCTACAAATGCAGTTACAGATTCATGAAGGCCATCAAATGCATGTCAGATAAAATTATTATCATTTTTTTTCAATAGGACATAAAATTACAATCAACCCTTTCTTAGCAAATAACAGATTTTGCACAATTCACTGCTTTTTAGTTGTGAAAATGCAGTAACTTTGACACCTCCAATACAAAAACCCCAACATGCTTGTCAATTCCCATTTATTCCTGGTAAGTTTCAAATTTTGAATATTTCCAAAATTTCCCATGGAAAGTTTCTGGAACATTTCCGGAAATTTCCCGCCCCTTTGCAACCCTATTCAAAACACATTTTTACATTTTTCCTTTAGTTGAACTTTTAAGATTGTTAAAATTGTTTTAAATCATTTTGATGATTGTTTAAACTGTTTTGACTTATTGACCTTACAGTATATCATTTTAACAGTATGCTCAACAGACGTTGAATATCTATGTAACTTCAATAATCTGCTATACAGTATGCGATCAAGTATTTAACGTGGGCATGTCGCATCTCTCTACAGTTGATGTCTGTTTGTGTTTGTGCTGTTCACTGATGTCAGCTAATCAATGCAAAGATAATCAGTTTCCAATAAGCACTCACTTGAAGAACTGTGGATGAAATTCAGCTCTGCCACAACACTGCAGCCTTCCTCCATTCATTGTTTCCAAATGCGATCGAGGAGCTCAGTTTGTGTGAGTTAAGTGTAGAACGTGATGAGGGAAAACGGGAGTGAGGGAGAGAAAGAGAGATTTGCTTTCCTTCAATTTTTCTTCGTTCATCAAGGAGGGAATCAATAGAGGGGAGTTTTCAACTGCATTTCAATGGGGAGAAGTTTTGTCAGTCAAAGGTTTAGTATGATTCAAACTTGCCTGAGAGACATGGGATCGATTTCACCTGAAAAGCTGCACGGGGAGTTTCGGTCAATAACAGTCTGCCTGTGTATTTCTGCCTCTCTCGCATTTAATAATGCTGCCCAAATACAGAGGGATTAAGTCAATTAGACTATTTAAACATTCAGAAATGATTAAGTTATTCCTTTTTGTTGAGAGTTGGGAAGCAGAGGGGGAGGACAACATTATCTGAGTGTGTTTGTGAGAGAAGATGTGCTGAATGCTCATTACTATCATACTCATGGTTATTTAATACAGTTCTTAAACAATGCACGGTTGTCATCTTGAGGAGCCTTTCTAACAAATTTGATTTACAGTTGATTAGTCAGGCTGTAATTCAGGAGGGAAAAAAGAAGATCCCCACAACAGTGGTATTTGATTAAAGTCTATCATTTAAAAAGGTTCAGTTTCTGTTTTTAGCCTCAAAATATTTACAGATTCATTAGGCAACGTGTTTTACTGACAAAATATGTAAATAAGAGATAATAAGAGATATTTATGTGTTTATATTAGGGATGCAATGGTCTTCGGTTCTTCATCGAACCGTTCGGTCCGCCCTGTTTGGTCCGGTACACCCACGTGAACCGTGATATTTCGGTAGCCTATTTGAGGCATTAAACTTACATTTTAATTAAAATGGGTATTTTCTGTGTATTAAGCGCATAGACAATCAAGCGATGGTCAGAAATTCTCAAGACTAGTGATGTGTTGTTCATTTTGAACGAATCTTTAATGTGACTCGGGTTAAGCTTATGGGGCTGTCACGTGATGAACGAACGACTCGAAAAACCGTGAGACAAACCGAACCGTGGGCTCACTGTACCGTTGCATCCGTAGTTTATATATATACATATAGGTATTTATTTTAGGGCCAGGACTTTAACGCGTTAATTTAGCTGACACAAAAATAATGCATTAAATTTTGTTTACCCATTTTAATAGCACTTATTTTTGCGGAACGTTTCTCACTGGATGAGTTTCGGCGGACAGATTATACTGGAGCACCAACTAGCGTTTCTAATGTTCTGAATGTACTTGCACCGATCCAGATCGACCGATATGTTTGCGTGTTTTGTCAGTAAAGCCGGTCGTGTAATCAGCGGTATATCAGGTGCGTGATTGCACATTGAGTTGTATATACTACACACAGCCGTTGTTTACACTGACAAGCTGTGCAAATCCACGCTGAAACGGTATAACACTTAAAGAATTGTTTCTTAGCTTCTGTCTTGTAATTTTTTTTTCTCAAAATAAACTTCAAAATAAATTAATTAATTAAAAGTTTCATTTAAAAAAAAACAAAAAAACTCATCTTGTGTCTGGTTTTAATATTTATTTTAGAAAATAAATAAATGTAGATTTAAGTAAAATTATGTGTAAATGTTACAGTTGACTGCCATAATATCTTTTAAATGTAAGAATGGGATAAATAACACTGTAAGTGGTGCATGATAAAGATTGTCTTTCCAAATAAATAAATTAAATTCTAAACTGACTTTTTTTCTAGTAAATTAAATGCAGCTGTTTTCACACATCTCTTTTTATGAGCTTTTCTTGAACATTTTGTGAGCCTTTTCACATTCAGCATGCAACTTTTCCGTTGGTTTTGAATACAAATCAACATGTTGAGCTGATTCATTGTTGCTGAGGTAATTGTGATTCTTTTATAAATGCATACTAATGCAATGTATTGATTTCTGTGAAATGTTTGGGTTGGCAAGCAAGCACTTAGCAGCATCCAGAACCTCGGCATCATTTCGGCCACTTATTCATGGTCAAACACCACTTGAAATTTCTTCGAAAATCTACTTGTGAATCAGTCCTGATTGTGAGTTTCTCCACATCTGTGTCATCCTCACCACAGGAGCGTCTCCTCCACAACACCATCGCAGCCAGACAGCAGACTGACAGCGGGTAGTTACAAAGCGAGAAAGAAAGTGAAAGAGAGTGTTTCGCTTCTCCATCGTCTTAACTCCGCAACATCCATCCAGATGGCACATGAGAGACGGATACAGCAGGATGGTGACAGGAACACGGGAAGCTGTTGTTCTCTCTCACTCTCACAAACACACGACCCCACCGCAGAGGCCTGTTTGATTCGAGTACGTGCGCTACACATGAAAGAACGTGGCGGGACGTCCCGCAGCATAGGCGGGGAGCGTAAAAAGCCGAGACACGTCGCCCGTGTTGTGAAATCACACACCTTTCAAGCATCAAAGACAGGCGATATGTAAAATATTTGCCACGGTTGTTGTCCTCAAGACGAAGGTATCAGGCAGACAGCAGGTGAAGAGAGAAGTTGATGACATACCGCAAGGTTGCACAGTAGAGGGGCTTTGGTGCCAAAATGGCTTTTGGTGTTGCGGGCTTTGTGTTCATATTTGTGTGCACTGCGACAAACCGCAGACGAAACCCACTTAACAAACACAGAGGTGTTTAAAATGCCAATCTGGGCAAAAGCACATACAGGCCATTGAGCTGATATTACAAAGTAAATGTTAAATGTATTTTATTCACTTAATTGACTTAAATGAAAAAAAAAATCAATTGTCTTAAATAATATATATCATACATAACAACAGTTAAATAAAATATATAATGCATAACAACAGGTTACAAAATTATTTTGGGGGGAAAAACACCCAAAACTTTTATTTTAAACTATTATAATTATTTTATTTATGGCTTAATATTACTTTGTAGCCAAATGTATGTAGCATGAAATGAATGATAGTAAAATAATAAAAGAGGAATGCATATTAACAATTAATGTGGAATCATCCTTGAAAAAAAAAATTGTTAAAACTATAAAAAAAAAATTATAATTAGCTCATTTCAGGTCCTTATTGATGTTGGTTGTGTATATAACCAATTTGTTTGGATTGGAAATAATACTTATTAGAAACATTTTTTAATTAACTTACTATTTCATTTTTCTGTGTAGTCAAGTGCATGAAAATAACCAAATCAATAGTTAGAATGATACCAAATAAATAAATAATATTAATTAATATATAGCCAACTTGTTTGGATTGGTTGATTCGGTTTTTGTTTTAGTTTTTCCTCTCTATTTATTAGTATATCGTAAAAATAATAACATACAATTTTCCCTAAAAAAATTATTAATGAAAAAGGGTTCTGGTCATCCGACCAATGGAAGAAGAGTGGAGTGTTAAGGAAACCTGTTTGCAAACAATCATTCTTTTTGCAGTTCTGTTTGCAGACGGCAGCGGTGCAGAAACTTCAGCTGTAACTAACGGTCCGTCAAACGCGAAGTAAAATGAAGCGTTCCATCACAATATTTGAGGTCAATCACCACTTACCGTGCCAACCTGCATGAAAGGAAACAATTAAAATGCTATTTCCCGCTAAAATGCTGTAATGTCAGGTTATTGATGACATATGAACATTAATAACGGAGGCCCCTGACAGGTTGGAGGCAAATAAGAATAACTCTCAGTTTGCAGATGATTGTGAAAGCCTCCTGGGCGTTTCAGAGGAGGATAATGCTTTTTCATTGCCAGCGTGGGCTGAAATGGAAGCTGCCAAACATCAGACTCATGAAGCAGATTTCCAAAATGAGAACGGCCCTCTCCGAGAGTAATTTCACCCTCTGAGACATCACTTCGCATCCGGAACGTTCCGCGCTCTAATGACTGACAGGTGTACATCTCCGGTTTCATTATGTGTAATAACTACAAAACGGCACTTGATATTATGAATATATTGTATGGAAATGCACAATCAAATTCAGCTGCTCCGCAGCGCCTCCTGGGAATTCCTGATGATAAAATTTATTTCATGTGACAATTCGGAGTAAACACCCGGAATTTGATCAAACAGAGATGGAAAAGTCTGCCCGTGCCCTCGCAAAACATCTCACTTGACTTTGCAGTCATTTGTTCGCAGCATTGGTCTTGATCAGTTTGCTTTATTCCGCACATAATCAAGACAGTAAGTCACATCTGACAGCTACAGTTCGGCGGGACGTCGGCCCCGGAACGGCAAGATGAATCACGCCCGTGCACCTCCCTGCTTTAATATCTCACGTTTAAGGTCTTGAAGCAATTTTTGGGCTAATATTCGAGCTGTCAAATTCTGCCAACTGTACGGGCGCATGCATATGGAGGGTGTTTGTAATGATGAACTGTGTGGCGGTTGACACTTTGTTGGGCCACAAATTACCTCAGTTCTAGACATCATTACCCTTCGCCGACCGCCTGGATGTATTTATACGTCCTTGCTCTGGCGGTTAGCGAGCGGCGTGTACCCCGCGAATCCGAAAACATCAATTCAAAGCAAATATGTGTCTTTGTGTTGCGTGTGCGTTTTGACATAATGAGCGAGGTGGGGGGAAAATGATCGCGCATTACGCAGGCCCTGCTTTGGCAGAAAACGCTCTATGCCTTTAAGCAACTCATGAAAAATGAAAGAGATTTGTCTGTCATCAACATGCGCGCATTCTGACCTTGACTCCAGACGGGACTTACGGGGCTTCTGAATTTTTTACGGCAGAAGGTAGAACTCCGTGAGGTATTGGATGGAAAACAACAGTCGCGTTGAGATGGCGAGAGAAATGGTTTAGAAACTGCTGTAATTAATTTGGAGCAACACGCGTTTCGCGGTTCTCTGGAATGCGCGCAGCTAACCTCATGTTTTTTTCTTTCTCTTTACTGCAGCTATGTTCTTTCTCGCCCCGCTTTCATCCTTTTGTTGTTTGTATTGTGGAATTGCTAATGTTGAGAAACACAAAGCCTGTGAGGAAGACTCCAGCAAAAGAAAAAAAAAGAAAACCTCTTTCAAAACAAAGTCACAAGATCACAAATCCTGAAATTCTGACTATGGGGACACCAGGGAAACAAAATCAGGTCAGCAATCAGCACTAATGGGGACAGGCCTTCTGTCGGGCCGTGCGGGGTGGTGCGGGTCATTTAGGAGGGAGTGGGCGTAAATGGCGGAGGGAGATCCGAGGAAAGCTGGATGCTGGGAGAGCCCGCGGGGTATTGTAAGAAGCGGGGGGCCTGAAGTGGCGAGGTAGGGGCCCGTTCTGCCTCTTTCTTTCCCTAACCCCCCTCTGACGAGGTCACGGCGAGAGAAGGGGAGAGTAATTCAATCCCCGGGCTTTTTCGGTGCAAGGCCAGCGCTCTTACTGACAACACCCTGAAATTAGAAGCAAACCAGCCCGCTGGAGTGTGTGAGACTTCAGGGGCTGGAAAAGCAGCTCTGCTTTTCCCATGCTGCTCCGCTGTCTGTCCGAAACATCACTACGCAATCATCGCAATGATAAGCAGATGATAGAGCTGAGTAATCTCACATGCCATCAATGACAAGAACCCGATGCGTCTGATATGATTTTAATGTGTGCCATGTGTGACCGAATCTTTCAGAAAACATGTTGCTCATGTAATCAGCGCGATTCATTATATTCGTCATATTTTACCATGTTTGAATATCAGGAAATCCTGCATGTATAAATCCTGTGATTCAGCTTATATATAGAGAATGCATGTGTTTTAATATGTATATGTCTATATCTGTATGTGACAAATATTCATACATACTTTTTATGCATTCATTAATTCTAAATGTAAAATTAGACTTATTTTAGGAGCATTATTTGAACAATTGTATGACACGTAGAGGAATTAAATTAACCTTTTTTTGTAATAGTTGTGCTAACCCTTCATTTTGATGATTATAGAATGCATATAGTTTTTCATATAAATAATGTAGAGTAAGCTAAAAATGAGAGTACAACTTTATAAAAATCATATTTTATGCATTTGACACTTTGACATACGTATGTAGCAGGTTTTAAACTGCTCTCCTTTGTTGTTTTGTTGTCGTACACATACACAGGGAAGAGACCCAGTGGCCTTTGTGTTTCCATATTTACATCTATAAAGTTTTATATAGCAGAAATAACTCGAGTCGTGGCAGTTATAACCCAACATAACTCTTAGCTTTTGTGAGGGGTTCTCAGACATCCCACCCTAATGGTTAATATATCATTAATATGGTGTTATATGTGCTCACTGTCTGTGGAGTTGTACACAAACCGCAACCTCCATAAAACCGATGAGACACTTCTGTACAGCTGAATCCAGAAAGATAAATATATCCCAGAGTAAATGAACATCATCAAAAGATGATTAAGCTACTGCCTTTTCAGGCTTTCGTTCTTATGAATGTGATCAGAATTCATTTTTGCGAACAGAAGATCACGCTGGTACGTCGTACATCTTGCTCAAATTAATGCTATCCAGTCTTGTAATCACTGGCTGGGAAATCATGTTAAATGAAGAGTAAAATTAAACATTATTAGATGAATTGTAAATCGAATTGAGTATTATTTTTGGTGTCACATCATATTAGTTGAGACGCCGGGAAGCCCTGAAATAAATAAGCACATGTAGACGCTCAAGCGTTTGGACTTTATTTGCATGTAAATTCCAGCTAGCGGCTCTGGTGTGTCTGCTGCGTAGCTGTTACTGAGGTTGGTGTTAGTAAGGATTGGGGTGAATTGGTGGATTCAGGCGTGTGTTACACACGATGAGCTTGACTGACTGAGCAAAAGATGCCCTTCCCCGCCTCCCTACAGTTCACAGGCATTACCATCTTAATATGGAGGTTGATTTTGCCCCCAGGCTGAGGAAAGAGGGGCAGCGAGGCGGTAGGGCAGGTGTGCTTATGTGGGGAAAAAGAGAATTGACCCCATCCCATTAAAGAACATGAGATATAAAGGGCCAGGACGAGTCCTGAAGTCCTCAGGCACATGCACGTGTGTGTTTCTACTACACTGACAACTTAGATTCACCCGACTCACCATTTGCAAGCCATTTTACTTCTGTTTCAGAGAAAAAAAGAAATGAAATTTATGCATTTACCAAAAGCATCTTGCGTTGCTTTGTTGGTGTTACTAGTGCCATGTTATTTGGTCTTTTTTTTTTTTCTTTTAGCAATTTATTCAATCATTTCATATCAGAATGGAGCCAGACTTGATTGTTTTGAGTTTGCAGAAATTCAGTACATCAAAGCATTATGCAGTGATAGCTTACTGTATGTGGCCTAGGTCAAAAAATAAATAAAACAAAAGTGGCCCTGCAGAAAAGTAAAATTTTGTCACAGATGAGCATAAAAATGGAATTAAATAATATTGATTGATTATGTGATACAACACAAAACAGCATTATATATATATATATATATATATATATATATTTATTTATTTTTTATTTTTTTTGCAATAGTATTATTATATTAACAATGTATTTATTCAGCTTGACATAATGTGACACACATCAAAATAGAAAACATACAGATCTGTATATTTTATATTTTATATGTTTATTTTATTATTTGTATTTTATTTGCGTGTTTTATCAAATATTTTATATATTTGTGGTACATCATCAGGCACTAGGGATTTATTTTTGTATTTATTTATTTAATAAATGTTTTTAAATGTATTATTATTATTTTTATTTATAAAATGTTTTGTTTTATTAATATTTTTAGAATTTTTTTTGTATAATTATATTTCAGAAACGGGGCTTACCTTCAGCCAGGACTAGGCATTAGTTAAATTAAAAAGTTAAAGATATTTAAGCAACTTTTACAAAAATGCCTTATAAGAAAATATTACAGTGGTGCATCTTAACACAGAACAATGACACTAACATCTTGTGTCAGAGCAAGATATTTTCATCTGAGACAGCTCAAACATGCAATTTAGTCTGGGACTAGCGTAAGCCTTGTCTGTGAAACTGGGGGATAGTGCGTAGAAGTATAAAAATATATTTTATAAAAAATGTATAATTTATTAATTCATTTATGCAGCAAAAGTGCAAGAAAACTCATTTTTTAGCTTGTTTTAACATCTTTGGTCAAAATACTGGCTATTAATTGCTGATGTTGTTTAGTGAAAGCAGTGCCACTATTTTAATGAATATTACAAAGACATATAGTTATGAAGTAAGTACAGACGCTTCGATAACAGTGACACAAACAAAAAATATTTAACAGTATTTACGGTACATGTAATTTGAGTTCTGTTCTTCTGAGACCTTCCAAGCCCAGCGAGGGGTCTCACTCTCCACAGAGAAGGGGGAGACAGCTAATTTCCCACCCTCTCTAAAAGTGATCCAGGTTTGAGAAGGACGCATTGTCATTCCTCTCTTAAGTGAATAATAGCCCTTCTCTCTTGGCGTTAGAAATTTGGGGAGTGATCGTCTAATCGCTCTGTACTGCCGGCTGATGGATCAGCGCGCTGAGCTGAGAGCTTGTCAATAGTAGCTCGGTAATTAACAGAGTGGCATGGAGCAGGAGGGAGATCAGACAGCCGGATTAGTTCTGCCAGGTTCTCCTCAGCAGTCGATACACATAGAGACAGAAACTCCAAGTGCCCCCAAGACTCATTAACATACCTACACCAGATAGCACCTTCAAATTAGCTCGACGATATCTCTCTTTTCTGCTGTACGTGCGTTGCGACGTCTGATCAAAGATTCAGCTCTCTACACACAGGTGAGGAAGTTCAATAGGCTTGAATTACTTAAGGTTCGAGTTTTGAACAGTCTGTGAAGTCCAAGTATAAAATTTGACATGCATTGTTGAGGAATGGATTACTTTTTACAACCAGATGTGAATTTTGCTGTGAAATGCTGGCTGTCCTTCCTGGAAACTGTACAAAAATTTAAGTGGTTTGACTTTTTAATCTCATTCTGTAGTTTTAATTTACCATGTGATCATTTCCCTTTAGGACTTAAGTATGTCATACTTCTGACTTTTTAATCTTTGTTTTTTCCTTATGTGCCATAAATGGGCTTCTATACAGCAGCGTGCTATGACTTCCAATGACCATTTCATCGACCATTTCATCGGTTCAAGTCTCAGTAAATGAATGAATATAAAAATGCATAGTCTGATTGCAATGCAGTTTACTTTTGATAAATGCATATTTGTAAATTATACTCAAAAGAGCAGCCAGGATATGGTTTAACACATCTCTTTGTGTGTTCCACAGAAGAAAGAAAGCCATATGGTTTTGGAATGACCTGATGGTGAGTAAATGACTTTCATTTCACACAGTTTTCATTTTTGCATGAATTATTTCTTTAAGCATTTAGAATATGACCATATTTAGCAACAGCATGTTACGACTTCTCTCAGAACAGGTTAAATTATACTTTGAACTATATAAACCAACCACCAGCACATGCTTGCTGAATCGGAAGAAAATGTTAAAATGAAATGTACTGACAATAAATTGTTTTTTTTGCATATTTCAATGTAAATATAAGCTGGTATACTCCTAAAAGTTGACTTTAGTTACAAGCAAATGACTAACACAGTATATACAGTCTGTACTGTGACATGCAAAACAACCATTTATTCAAGTAGACGTTACATTTCGGTTGTATTGCATTGTATTCAGAAGCTTGAAATGTAATACATCTAAATAAATGACAATATACATACATGGCAAGCTTGCACTAGACTTTTTGGACTCTCAAGAAATGTAAAACACAAAAATAACCAAACCTTCAACTCCCCATAAAACCTCTTCACACATTTTTGCACTGACAATAAATCACTTATATATACATTATACAACCACCAGGCCAGGAAACCACACATTTCTCCATCAAAACATAAATGGCGAGAAGAAAGGTCTGTTTTAGTTTTATATATCATATTTCTGTAGTGCTTTCAATGAGGTGACCATATAAAAACAGAACGGACTTCAATGGAACTTCCCCAATATCCGCTTGGCTCAAATATCGCATTTGTTGCCAAATGATCAAACGTCATGGTGGAACTTTTGACAGTTGGGCCTGAGAGCTTCATAAATACGAGAGAACGAGAGTGAAACGACTCTGGCCTGGGATCGGTCTTTGACAGTCAGCTCATTAGAGCAGAACTCGACGCTGGACAGTCTGAACGGTGCTTAAAACACTGAAACAGCCATTCACCATTCAGCCTGCCGCTCGAACAGCTAACAGCTCGACCCAGCAGGCGTCTGCGCTTTTACAACATCGCCATTATGAAGTGGAACAGGTCAGTACGTGAATGGGTGAGAAGCCGCTTTCAGCGCCGCTGCATATTACATGCTTAACCTATCATACACAATTACTGTTTAGAAAAGGGCTGCTTGACCTTTAACAAGAGAAAGAGAGCTCATGCGCTCACGCCGGCCAGCCCTGAGTACTTTAACAGAGTACAGCGCAGGACGTCGTGGGTCACGTTCTGCAGAAAACAGCCTGGCGGAGGGAATCACGACACCGCTGCTTTTAATAACGGGGCTTTCCTGTTTCTGACCATATAGGGCGTGTGAGACGTGAATGTTAAACTTATACGACTGGTAGCGACGGTGAATCAATACGAAGCTTAAATTTGAAGGGAAATTTATAGATTGAGAGCCACAAAACTGTATTTTAACAGGCAGGAACGTTAAAGAGACCAATGATGATCGCCATGAAAGACCCAAACAAAATCATAATTGGACTTTTTTTGGATTTATCTGTTCCTGGTATACTCCTAAAAGTTGAAATGAGTGTTTATAAGCAAATCATTGTATAACTGGTTCAATGTTACAGACTGTTGTAACTTCATAATAGACTTTACATTGTTTGGAAACAATAAATGCATTTAAATAATATAGAGAGCATCAATGACGCCAACTTTTTCAGCAGCGTTGGTTCTGGAAGTTTTTTTATTTATTTATACATACACAGTATATATATATATATATATATATATATATATTTTTT
>JAUMHG010000054.1:16396616-16406809 GCA_032359395.1 Enteromius anoplus
CTGGAAGTTTTTTAATTTATTTAAGGATTTTTTTCTTCCTTAACCCTTTATAAGCCATGAACCAAACTAACCTACTATGAGGAGAATCGCAACATAACAAACTTTTATTTGAAGTAAAAAAGTATTGGAAAATCAGACAAAAAAAGGCAAAGCAACAAAATGATATACTTAAAAAGTTAGTTTACCCAAAAATGAAAATTCACCCTCATGTTGTTCAAACCCATAAGGCCTGCGTTCATCTTCGCAACACAAATAAGGATATTTTTTATTAAATCCAAGAGCTTTTAGACCCTCCATAGACAGCAACACAACTGCAGTTTTCAGTAAAATAACCCATGTGACGTCAGTGGATCATCTGTAATTGTGCGTGAAGAAAACAAAAATCAACAATTCTTCTCCTCATTCTTTCTGAAACAGTACAATAATACAAAAATGTACATTTATTTATTTTTTTAATATAGGTGGTGTAATTACGGCTTTCACCAGCAGGGGCTAATGGACAGTGCTAACCAGCTAAACCTCAACCTTTTGACCCTGCATCTGACTAGCAACACCAAGTAGCAGCTGTTGTCAAAAGAATGTTTAACAAAAAGGTTCGTACTTCCATATGCTCCACCACAACATCCTGTTCCAATAGGAAGTATGTAAACACAGCAGAGAAAACGTCTCATCAAGTAATTTCATGTGGCCTATCTAAAGTGTGTGAAATATTGAATAGAACGGATGCAAACTCATTCATTTCGATAACACCTGTGAGGTGAGAAATTATTCGTTCTTTTAATTCCGTCTGAACCTCATTAACTGATAATGAACGCACATACAAAGCAGGACAATATCACAGCAGTGGCTTACAGTTGTCTGAACTTATCCAGAACAAGCGCGTAAGTGCTCCTTTTTCCTTTAATGATGCACCCGTGTACTTTAGATTGATTTGACCCCACAAAAGAACACACACAAAAAAAATCATGCCGAATTTTGATTGCTTCACTTGAAACAATGAGAGAACATGCAAACACTCAGTGGAGCTAAACGCTTAGCGTCTGCATGTTTAACAGTCTGGGACGACTTTGTAATTGGCTCATTTTAGATATCAGACCCCCATGTAATAAAAGGTCCTGAGATTCATGGATGAATAGTAACATTTGTCCTGAGGGCAGTTGGTTTTTATTCCCATTTGGGAATGTCACTGGGCCACAATAACAACGCATACATATGTAAACATGCAAAAAAAAAACAATGAATATCAATAAATATCAGCATAGTGATATGTGGCCCGACAAGTGCTGTTTTTTTTATCTTCATTTAGATTATCTTTTTTTTAAAGAAATTGTAATCAAATAATGGCAGTACGGGTAAATCATGACGAGTGAAGACAATATTTGAATGGAGCAAGAAGAAATGCTTGTTTTTATGTCCACATTTAAATATATATTTATTTTTAAAAAAATGCATCACAATAAAGTGAATACAGAGGATAATTTAAGTGAATGATCTTTTATTTATTCATCTACATTTCACACACTTTAATTATTTAATTTTAATTTAATTTCATCATTAGATTTCTCCTGCTGTCTAAAGCCTAAAAAAATAACATCAGAGAGAGAGAAAAAATTTCAAGCAAGTCCCTTCCTTAATGACATCATCATCCAGGAAGTGACATGACTGAATGGAAAACACCTGCATAGTAAGCATTACCAATAATTCGATGAATCCTGTGGTATTAAGTGTTATGGAAGCGGACGCGACACAGGAGGTAAGTATAATATGATGGTTTATTTCACAGTAACAATGGATGAAGACAATGATCAAGGTGAGTATCAGAGAACTGGTTTGTTTGTCTTGGATAAATGCAGAGCAGTGACACAATCTTTCTAATTACAGATCCGTTGGAGACAAACACACACCACATACACAGAGAGACAGTAGAACGGAGGAGATCAAGGAGGTAAGTACAGGATAAGTAAGTATAAAGAGTTTAGTCCACTTGGTCTAAACGAGCTCGGATGCTGACTGTGGAGTGGTGTGTGGATTTATGGTGCTGTGGATGAGTTGGTGACGGTGGTTAGAACTCCGGGGAGAGTGTGCGTTGTGATTGGCTGCGTGCAGAGACATTAAATCATTTATCAAAAAAATAAATAAACAAATCATGTCAATGAGATAATATTTAAATTTAAAAGAGATAGATTGAAATGGTTTATTAACTCTCAGTCAATTAATAAATTAATAAAATATTAGCACTTGAGTTTAATCGCAGCATATTGTTTGTTTTAAAATTCTACTGCACTCTTTTTATGCCAGTGCTTCTTTAATTATGATTCTTATTATATTTAAGTTACAGTTTCAACACTTCTGTAACTGTGGGCCAGGCGAATCTGTTACCCCTCGCTTCAGACATACAATATTCAGGAATACTTAACATCTGTCAAGAGCCGGTGGTAATATTATTATTGCTCTAAAAACATTAGCCCACAGTGAATTTGCTGCATTATTAGTTCGACTGAGCTGAAAATGCGGAATCGTCCCCGTTTGAGAGGCTGGATGGTTTCACCCAATCTGAATAAATAAATGATGTCTCTTTCCTAATGGACATGCCTACTTAAGCATCGCATCCATTATTAATCCAACAGAGTCTCTGACAGATGAGCTACAATAACGTCCCTGTCCGTTCCCGTTCGGCCCGTTATCGTCTCGAGCACGCAGATAAACGAGCTTTACCTATCCGAACCCGAACGAAAGCCCTAAAGATGAGGGCACGGCTAAGCCTGATTTAATGGGCAGTGTTTTAAAGGAAGAACTGCTGACCAGAAATGTTCAATATTCCACCCTCCGCTCCCGTATGCGCACCTTACCCCGAGCCCGGCTGAAATGTGGCTTTAATTAGCGAGAAAAAGTCCTATCAAAGCTAGTTTGCCATTAAATATTCAGCTTTCTTTTCCGAGTAGATCAAGAGGGCTTAAACAGAAGCTATTCTTGACTTTAAATAGCCTTAAAAAATACGTGCAAGATCTGTGGGGATAAACTTGCACCTTGTTAGGTTATAACCTAACTCTCTTATTTGCCTTCGCCGAGCTTTTTAATGGGCCTAACCGCGGCGGAGGAGGGCTCCGGCGCACAGATACGCTATTAGCCTTGTCACTCGTTTAATAATGACGGTTTATGAGCCATCTCCTTTACATATTTACTGTCCTTAGCCACACAGACTAGCATATGGCCATTTACAATGTCCTGCATTGCTCCGCTGGGGATTCCTGGACGTGGCTCCATTTGGTTATATACAAAACTCCTCCCTCCGGGGACGGCATTAGGCGTGACCTTTCACCTCTCCAAATACCCTGTGGTTTATGTGCTCTAATAACATGTGGCAAATATTTACCAGCCCGCGTTTTGATATATTGGCGCACCGCTGTGAATATTAGAAGATATTTTCTGCTCAATCGGGTTCCGATGTCAAGGTAGACGCGCACCCTGGAGAAAATACAGTGCAGTGCACAATGCGCCGCCTGTGCTTTCTCTCTCTTTTCAGAGCCCGGCTGCTGGCTTACATAATCAGAGTGAATGGAGGCAGATTAGTGAGCGTGCATATACATTTGAAAAGTTGCGTGTCCCCAGCGCATGTCGGCTGTGCAGGCCGCTGTTATTGGGTTCTCACCGGAGGCTCTGGCTCTTTAGGAGGACAAGAGAGTGTGTGAACACTTCAGGCGGTAGATTTAAAGCTGTAAATGGATTATTTCTTGGATATTAACCACCCTGAACAGCCAGATGGCTTCCGGGAGCCTTCCAAAGGCAAAAACACACACACACACACACACACAAACGCATAGGCGCCCACCAAGATACCTGAGTCTTTTAATCCTCTTTTTAATATCGCAGTCTACAGCAGTGCTTCTCAACGGATGCGTCGAGAGACAGAAACAGGGCGCAGGTCACTGACAATCATGCTTATAATACATCTGACCGTAATTAGGATAGCAGTAAATAAATAT
Source organism: Enteromius anoplus (assembly GCA_032359395.1). NCBI lineage: Eukaryota > Metazoa > Chordata > Actinopteri > Cypriniformes > Cyprinidae > Enteromius > Enteromius anoplus. Next base: position 16,400,600 of record JAUMHG010000054.1, read on the forward strand.
GTGTGTATATTGGAAATAATATCTTAAAATATATTGCATTTAAATTGTTAGTTTAATTTTAATTTTTTTTTTTTTTTTTTAAAGTGTCCTAGTCTCAAGGATGCCTTTATTTGATTAAAATACAGTAAAACAGGAATATTATTTCCTTATAATAACTGTACTCTATTACTCTATTTTTTTTTATTATACTTCAGAAATCATATAGACTTGTTGCTTATGAAACATTTCTTATCAATGCTAAATACAGTTGTTTTGCTTACTATTTTTGAAGATTTAAATCAAGATGTATATATAAATTATTATATATATTTTTTTTGTTTTTTGTTGATAAGTATTATTATTTTTTTTTTTAATTATCTATCTATCTATCTATCTATCTATCTATTTTTTTTTTTTTTTATATGTGTTAAAGTTCAAATGTCACCTCGGTAATATAAAATCAAACAGACTTACTTCTGCTTAGATCTTTTTAGTAGGAAAATAACCATTATATTATCATTAGAATTTCCTAGATGTCTCTCTCTATCACCTCAGCTCTGTGATAAAGTGTTCAGAAACTAGAGCCCTAAAGAACGCTGCAATATTCCCTATTTCATATGCAGATGTGCAAAACCTTCAAATTAGACCTTCACGGGAAAGTACATACATTATAACTGTTAATTGCACCGCTGCTAAATTACAGAAATGCCAGCGTATGCCATATGTAAGACTAACTCGCCAAGTATATTCCGACTTTCACACTTCTAATTGGCTGCTTCCTTGAAATCTTCCCAGACATGTGGAGCATGGGCCTTTTTAAAATGATTAAAAGACTTTCCTCTGTATATTTTACATGGGAATATTCCCTTTTTTGATGAGGACTAATTGAGTGGAGTGAACAGGGAATGTAATTCCATTTTTATGTGTTGGCACTTTCTGAAGTGAAGCAAGACGCTACAGGGACGTCTCACCTGATAGATACAGTACAACTCCTGATGATTTTATCCTACAAAACACAAAGGTTGTAATGCGATAGGGTCAAACGGTTTGTTTAGTTGCTTGCACTTGTAATCTAAAGCAAATTACAGTAGGCTAATTTCACGGACAGTCCCTCTGGGGCAACCTGGGGTTAAGTTTCTTCCTCCAGAGCACAATGGTAATAGAGCCGGTTACTGACTCTTCATTCAGGGTCACTACTTGTTGGGGTTGAACCTGTAACCTTTGTGTGTGGGCAGTGCAGTTTCTTACCATGTAGTTGAGCACCGTTGGGTCTTAGATGTGGTTTAGTAATGTAAATAGCCTTAAATTAGCTAAATGATGTACAGTGGCCACAAAACACAATTGGACGCTTAGTTTAAGACCAAGTGTCTAAATGTCATTGCACTAAATGAAATGACAAACCAGCTGCCATTTATTTCAAATAAACACCAGGAGAAATAAAATCATAAAATCTTACATTTTTGTCTTATTTTCCGTTACAGAAAAAAAAAAAAAAAAACACCGGGGGAAAAAATCAAATAAAGATATCAAAGATAAACAAAGATAATATAATTTTTTTTTTTTTTTTTTTCTAGTAAACAAACTTATCCATGTGTTATTTAGTATTTTGCATGCCATTTAGCATCAGGTATTTTTGCTGAAAAGATGAAGACAAGACAAAATTAGCACACTTTTCAAGCAAAACTTTTAATTAAAAAAATAGGGTAGGTTTATAAGTGTTGACAGTAACACTTGTGAACTATTAACTACGACTTTTCCCTAAAAAAAAAATTCATTTTTTACTTATTAATAGTTAGTAAGGTAGTTGTTAAGTTTAGGGATTCATGTAATGTAGAATAGGGCATTAATATGTGCTTAAATAACACTTATAACTAATAGGTGGAACCATACAATAATGTGTTACCGTGTTGACAATAAATACATTTATGAATAAAAAAAATATTAATACATAATAAGCATCGGTTCACATAAGTAAAAATAATTATGAGAAAAAGCTTATAATTAATCATTATTATTTAAAACGTTTGCAAAAGCCACATGGTTTGATGATTATATAATGCAATATCTTACATAATTTACTAAAAATCAAATAATAATGATCAAAGTTAGATTTTATTGAAATCATTGTGTGTTTTTGTCGTGATCTTTAGTTTTAATTATTTCACGAAGCCAAACAAAACTTATTTTTTTTGTCGGGGGGTTAAAGGTGAGCTTTCTTATCACTTATTTCAGTTAACTTACTGTTTTTATGGTTTTAGTTGAAGTTAATCATAAAAACCCTGTTTCAGTGTCTCATGATCCTTCAGAAAACTTTCTAATATGTAGATCTGATTCTCAAGAAGAATTCTTATTAATGTTCCTAGTACTTTTTGAGGTCAGCGTAGGTTATTCTATTTAGTATACTAATTTAATACTCAATTTGATTTCACTGTATTATCTTGGGCCTTCTAGTATTTGTGTGCTAATGATATGAATATGGTATATGCAGGTGTAATATTGTGCTTTGTGAAACATAAACCTTGTTCACGGGAGATAAAATCCCTCTAGATGCCTTCACCGACGTAGTTAAGTTTGCGCGGATTTGCATGTCTCCACGGTTCTTCCAATGGGGAGGCCCGATAAGTAAATGTTCTCCATGCGTTTGTCACATGATTAACCTACATGCGAAGCTAACAACGGCATGATGTGGCTTCCCGTTCATCTGCATGTCCTCCCCACTCACTGCCTACTTAACTTGCAAATTCTTCTGAACTGTAACCTACTGTCTTATGGCCGTTGATTCTACACGTCCCTGTAGATGGGCTGTCATCAGAGGAGTGTGCGCGTGTAAGCAGCGGCTCCGCACGCCACGTAATTGTGCGAGGAACTGTGAGGAATTCGGAGGCAGTTGTGACTCTGACTGGTGATGCATTTCCTGTCCTCCCACTTTCTCTTTTTTCACCACGTACAGAAGCTTCGCACATGATCTGATCAGGGAGATGGAAACACTGCTGTGAATGATTTTGCATAGCGTTTCGCCCAACTACTGCAGCGAAAAATCCTGTTTTATTTACTAACCAACAGGTTACCCAGGGACTGCACTGATAAAAGTGCTGTAAAAAAAAAAAAGATCATTTAAAGGAACAGTTCACCCAAAAATGAAAAGGCTGAAAATTGGTGAAAATGTTCTTAGGCTTAAGCAGTGTTCTTGTTGAACGTCTTGTCTCTTTGCAGTACATCATCACTCACTACATGAAACCGTTTTAAAAATAGAAATTCTGAAAATCGCACAAATGTGCTGCTTAATCATGTTTAATAAGGCTACTGAATTCTGACAGGCATGGCGCTTTTTTTTCCCCATGTTTAACACTTTTTACCGTTCACACTAAATGCGGGCGTAAAAGAGTTTCAACTCTTTTCAAATATAATTGCAATTAAGGGGTGTTCACAGCAGAACCTTGCAGTATTTAACCTTGAAAAGACTTCCTCCACAATAATCAGCTTTTTAACAGCTAATGACTCCGATGTAAGTTCACACTGTGCAGGCAGGGCTGTGAACAGTCCTGTTCATTAGAGATGTTAAGCACTTGGGTTTCATCTATAAGGACTTAATAAGACCAGCGCTCCGGTTACAGACATTTAGGTGACAGATTACATGTAGCTCTTGTTATCACGTTTGATCTACATGGCAAACCTGTCACAATCAGTTCTGTCTATGATCGCATGTAGCGTCTTTTTAATGAAACTTTCATTTTTGCCACTTGAAGTCAACATGACATAAATAGTTGAGTAATTGCTTTGTCAGTGCATGCGTCCTGTCTTATTGTGCACAAATAATATGTACGAGTTATACAATCTTTTAACTTAGAGACTACTTCAAAAAATCTAGTAACATTCAAATGCATTTTTTCAATAGTTTTTTTTTAAATAGAATATTTTTAAAATATTTGTCTAAAAACATTTTTACTTATGTTGTTTCAGACAAATTGCATTTTTTGTTAATGTGAATGACACTGTTGTTTTTTCATTATTATTATTTATTTATTTATTCATTTTTTAATTCCCAAAATTATTTTTGACAGAATATGGAAAGTTTAATGGTGAATAACTGTTTACTGGAAAAGAACTGTAAATAAGACAATACAATGGGTTGTTAGTTTCTTTTCATGCTGGCTTTATTACAATATTCTAACAGAAAATTTAATTTTTCATTAATTTAGTTATTTTTATTATTATTTTTTTTTCTTATATAAAATTTTAACAAAAATAATTTCAAATCACGTGAGCCAATAAGCTATTCACAACAAAACATAGATAACATACAGTAACAAACACGTAAACATAACAGATGTTTAATGATGTGCCAAATGTTAACAGTCAGGCCAATTCAGCGCTCATGCCGTTCTACTACGAAGCCATGCTGTTGTAATAAAATGAAGTACATTTCTTAGTAAATTTGGACTCTTCTAACCATAAAACAATTTTCGGCTTTGAGACAGTCTATTTTAAATGAGTCTTTCCCCACAGGACACCCCCGTCATGTCCTGTGGGCCAAGGCTCATTGAAAATGGACTCCTGCTATGACTTCCTTTTTACATGAAAGGGCTTTAGTTGGCATCTGCAGATGGCACAGTGGATTGTGTTTACCGACAGTGGTTTCTGAAACTATTCCTGGGCCCATTTAGTGATGTCAATGAAGGTCTTTGTCCTTGTTCCTTATACACAGAGATTCCGCAGGTTCTCCGAATCGTTTGATGATGTTATGAACTGTAGATTGAGATTCGCAAAGCCTTTGCAATGTGACATTGAGGATCATTGTTTTTAAAGTACCCTGCAGTCTTGTTATGGACTCTTTCACAGATTGGAGAGCCTCTGCCAATATTTACTTCTGAGAGACTCTGCTTCTCTAAGACATCCCTTGTATTGCTAATCATGTTACAGACCTGATGTCGATTAACTTAATTAGTTGCTAGAATTTCCAGAATTCGGGTTGTATGTTGACTTAGACATAATATTATTTCGTGACAAATAAATAAATAAATACATAAAAACACTTGTTATCATTTGAACACATTGTTTAAGACTATTGGTGTGTAGTCTCCATCAAACATGGCATGATATGGCTTAAGATATTGTCAATCCAAACATGAACTATATTTAAGTTTTTTGACATAAGGGAAGAATAACTGTAAGTAGCGCCACCACTTTGTTGTTCACAATAAGTTTTGCATGACTTCAGAAGACAGAGAGCGTAGTAATATGTTGCATTTATTCTTTTTTTTTTGCTGTTGTTGGTTCTTTGAAAGCCAACAGATGTATCCGTATAGTTGACACAAACTAAACAAAAGCTCTCATTGTATCATGACCCCAAAAGGAACCTCTTCAGAAAAAAAAACTACAACAACACAATGCTCAGATTTACACGTCCATATAAAGTAATTTTATATGAATTCAAGTTAAGATGTGCATAGCGAGTCTTAAGCAATTACGAGCTAATTGTTCCTCCTAATTGCCTTCGCAGGACTGCAGAATTCCATAGAACGTTCCAGACACAATGTTATGACAGCTCCGAACGTACGAGCCAAGAGTTTGGAGTGTTCTTGTGTGCTGCTTTTTAATCTGAGCTCGGCAGATGAGAGGCTCAGTAATTGCTATATATTGCTCTTTGTTTCAAGGACCTTTGATGATCCCAAAGCCATGCCTTTATCAGAAGACAAAGTAATTAGAAGGGAAAATGAAGGGAGGGAGGTGGTGGGGGAGGACGGGGGTCTTGTCTTCTGATTAGCAGACTTCTCACCCTCCACGTACACTCTGATTATTTTTATAGACTCCTCGCCTGTCGGTGTTGGTTCACGGTGAAAATGAAGATTCAAATGTGCAGTCAGCATGTTGTTGTGTTTGCGCTGGTTAATAATGATAATAAAACAAGGTGATAATGGGTCAGGTTTGATGGGAAAACCACTTGTTTCTTTGCTGACTGTTCAGCCATGCAGAAATATGCTTCAGCTGCCAAATACACTGTTGTTATTATTAAATGCACAATCTAGTCATTTTTTTATAATTGTATTATCTATAGTTATTCATTTGCATAATTTAACACACACACACACACAAAAACAAACACTTTTTTTTTATTTATGAGAGTTCTAGTCAATGCATACATTCATCACAACAGATATTTTTCACATTGCAAGCATTTCTGCATGTATATATATATATATATATATATATATATATATATATATATATAAA
>JAUMHG010000054.1:16412451-16441968 GCA_032359395.1 Enteromius anoplus
GGATTGTGACCGTTTTTCAGTCGTCTTTTGCAAACACTTGATTTATATAAGAAGTAGGAAACGATGGTGTTTGAGACCCACCAGTATGTTATGTACATGTTCTGAACTGTTATTATTCAACCATGCCAAAGTAAACTCAGTTTTTCATTCTGTGGCACCTTTAAGTTAAAAAAAAAAAAAAAGAAAATAATGAAATACTGTCCAAATTACGTTATGCTTGTTTAATGTCTAAGCTGTTTAATTGAATACAGAGCACACAAAACTACACTCTGACATATACTACTGTTGTCTTGAATAAAAATAAACCTAAAAGTTTGATCAAACCACCCACCCTTATTACTAATGAAATCTAGCATGAAATTTAGTTTCATTTAGGCACTTCTTAGTTCTCCATGGTAAAATGAGGGCTGGAAATTTTGGATAAAAACATGAATTATGAAATTAACTCATGTTGAACGTGATACCTCTGAGATGTCATGATGGTAATGCAATTGTATTATTTATAGCACTTTAGTATAACAAGTATGTGTTGACATATCTCCGATTGAAACAGAACGTTAGGATATAGTAACATACACCATAGTGCTTTTTTGTAACAAAGTTTTCAGTATATTACTCCTGAAAGAGTTATGAAGATGTCAAAGCCAGAAGCTTATAGAGTCCTTGATGTTACGTTAATTATAGCAGGGCACATTAGAGACGTTTCCCACAAAAAGAAAGTTATTAGAAGTAAATGACCTTCTAAACTTTACCCATTTCAAAGAAAGTGTTAAAGCTGGGTTAAAGGTATAATTCAATTAAGATATAACAGCAGGACGTGTGCTTGATAAGCTCAGCTTTGTTGATTAGCGGCGACGATGAACTTTAGCCAATCTCCCTACATCATTAAGAACTGACTGACATAATGAACGCCCGGCCGTACATCGTTGTTCCAGTTTTGTTCCAGTTAAAGTCTTGCAGTAGCAGGGAGGCCTATTGTTGTTGTTGTTGTTTTTTTTTCTTTCTAATTCCGATCTGTTTATCTTGGTGAGAAACAAACACGCTCAGTTTTTTCCCCTCTTTTTTGTTGTTGTTGCGCTGGTGTATGTTGGGGGTGGAGGGAATTCCCTGGGGGTTTTCACCTCCTCTGTCTCTGCTTATTGGATATTCAAATTTCAGTCAGACGCGCACAATAATACACATTTAACATCGTGTGACTGACACTTTGGGAAGGTCTTTGTTTTCATAAAAACAAACACATATGCAGTGACACAAACAGACAAGAACAGAACAGCGTCAGGAAGCAACGCTGACAGGCTAACATGACGAGTTAAACTAAAGCAAGGTCATGTGATGCTCTGCAAACAAAATAAGAAAATGTATGATATTCATGAGGAAGCGAACAGTTCTGTGATCCGTTCACCATGACCCCTTTAAAGGAACGTGTCATCCAAAATGAAAGCTCCGTCTTTATTTATTCACTCTCAAGTAACTTCTTTGCTTTTATTGGAACACAAAAGACTTCATGAAGAGTCTTTTTTTCCCCCCATGCAATGACAGTATGAAGCAACCACAGATGTCAAGCTCCATAAAATGACTTCACTCAAAGAATGACATTATTCAAATCCTTCTGAAGTCATATGGTAGCTCTGTGTGAGAACAAGAACTTTATTTACTGAAAATCGGATTCTGAATCGACTGCATATTCAAACTCAAATGAAACCAATCAATGACAGGAAGTGCAAAATCTTTTATTCATACCAAAAGATCTCATGAAACCTGTCTTAATTTGCAACTTTTTGTTATACATAAATTCTATAAATATTAATATAGATAAACAGATGTACTTGCGTGTTCATTTATATTTGCCCTTAATGAACTGCATGGAGGATTTCTCCAAAATAATTTTCTACTCCATGGAAACAAATAACAGCATTTATTTCGAATGAGTTGGACCGACGTGTGGGTGAGTAAATAATGGCAGAATTTCCATTTCTTTGGAGAGAGCTAACCCTTTAAGGAAAATAATACAAAATAAACAGGGGCGAAAAACATTGTGCTTCACATCTGTGCAGATATAATGGAAAGACTCAGCTATATCATTAAAATTCAGATCAGATGCCTCAACATATTTAGGCAGGCCGAGGAGGAGGCTGCCCATAGCTGTTTCATTGATTGGTTGCAGGGGCGAATGCTCAATTTCGTACCTTGAGTTATTTCGCATTACCGTCCAGATGGTATTTATCAGGCTATGTAAATTAACACAGTCAAGCTGATTGCATGTCAAAAATAAGTAGTTAAACCTTGAAGGCATTTATTTTCCATGTGCGCTAATGGGCGCTTCTTGTGTTTCTTCAGACGAGGTTCCTTGTTGAAATTCATGTTTGATAAATTCGAAGGATTTCGGGGTAATTTGGCCATCGAGAGTGCTGTTGATCCTTCGAGTGTATATTTAAACCTCAGGGAGTTGAACATCACATCTGCATATCCGAGCTCAAATATATACTTAGAGTGATTGGTTTAAACATTAAGTTGTTGATCTTGTCCCAGATAGATTTGTCAAAACGTCAGCCGCCCGCCCCCTCGTTTTCAATTCCGAACGGTGCGACTAATCCTTAAATACCACTCTGAAATACGTCTTTACTAAATTCATTGATTGAGTTAGTCAAACTTACATTCCGCCCTAATTTCGCAGTCAGGGCATGGAATAAATATTCCTCAATCCATTTATTTTCCATAAGGAAGGATAAACGGCTAGGCGAGTCCTTACATTTCAATTAGACGGCGAATGAGAGAGGAGAAGCGGTGGTCAGTGGACTGGCTGTCAGGGTAATCACAGCGGACAAGCTGCCGCTGGCCCTTAATCCGAGCAGATAACAACGACCGCAAATTCACACTCGGCACTGAGAAACCGGAGCAGACAAATACACGTGTCATGCTAAACCAAACACGTTTAGCCCAGGGATCCCACCATTACCGGCAGATCGACACGATAACCCGGCCGCCCTTTAAAGGAGTACTTATTTGACAGATAAGATTGACATGGGACTTGGCCTGCTAGAAAACAACAACTTATCCATTTAAGGACAGATGGCTCTGTTCGAAATGGAAACCTAGTGTGCGTAGTAAGTGAAAAGTAAGCATGCATCATGCAGGCATAAGCATTTCCAGCGTTGTTGTCACACAGCCTCATCAATTTGTATTCAAACGAGTTGGACTCTGCTATACAGTCCATGTGCTGTGCTTCGCGTATTTTGGCAAATCTGCATATTCCATGCATACAAAAGCTTGCATATTTGCATTTGCAGAATGCCAGCATGCTCTTCTAACAGAGCTAAATAGCATGTATAAGCACTGGTGTAATGCTTCATTTCAGCAGCTTAGCTTTGACATGCTCTACGCCCTGCTTTATGCATTTGTGTTCCAGCAACATGACGTTCCGGCGCACCATATGTAGACAATGACGCTAACAAGTTAATATGGCAAGCGTAAATACGTGCTTCGTATTATTATACCTTCTTAGCAACATGCTCAAGAGCCTAAAAATTAATTGCTAGACTAAGCAGAGACAGCACAAATGATTTATAATGTGGCTGAATCGCTGGTAGTTATTTATTTTTGCATGGTATTACACTAACCGCAATGTTTTGCTGAAATTGTTAGTCAGCATCAATGAATGCAATTAGAGTTTAATAGGCTTTACAGAGAGCATGAAGAAAACAAGCAGAAGAAAGAGATGCGGGGAGGGACAAGTTGCAACGTGGATTCTCAACCAATCAGGAATTGTCTTCTAGTGGGTAGACAGACAGATCGCTGCTGTTTAGATTTGGCTATAACTAGTCATAATAGGTCAGTTAGCCACTGCTTGTAAATACGGTAACTATACAACCAAACTCTTGAAAATCAAATTTCTTTATTCAACTGTATTCAAAGGTTACTGTGTTTTGCATATACATTTATTATTATTATTATTATTTGTATACTGTAGCACATTTTGTTTTGCGATCAACAAGAAAAAAAAAAAAAATAAGTGTAATTTTTTTTTTTTTTTTTATAAAGTTGAATATTTTATATTTTATTTAGGCTTTAATTAATCATTTTGTTTCAAAAACTATTAAAATAATTTTAGCTTTAGTATTCCTTTTTTTTAATCATAATTTGCTACAGATTGAAGTAAGTTTGCTAGTGAGCGCACATTCTTGTTTGCCATTAACCAATCAATTTCTAGTTGTTCCTGAGTGTCACATGGTTGCATGGCGTTTTTGACTTAAGGGACTAGCAACTTCTATAATCCTGAGAAGGTCACATACTAGCGGAGCGACTGTCATTGAGATGAATGGGAATACTTACGGATAGCTTTCTCTTGGTATTACATGACTGACTAGCTTTTGTATACATTTGCATTAACTATAAATGTGTTGCATAACTTAAAAACTGAAATACCTCCATCTCCTTGGCACTGCTATTTTCTAATTTTCCAGTCAGGACCTGTTCAAATCAAGCCAAATTGGATCCATTCCTGCAGTGTGTAATGTCATATAAATAATTGCACCTTGTGTAAACATATCAATTTCCCTCCACTGCAGTGAGTTTGAAAAACCATTTGTGGGACCCCGTACAAGGTCATCTGAAGCTGGAAGCCTGGAGTCATTGAGCAGGCACGTACACACACACTTACAGAAGTGTGTGAGTCCGAACACAAGCTCCTTCTGAGCGCACTGGGCCTTAGGGCAACAGCAAGCCATTGCACTGTCATTAAGACCAACACATAGCAGCTATTTATACACAGCACTGCATCACATCACATCATACATACTATACATACTTGCGCACGCATGCATGTGCGAGCACCCTGAGGCGCATACGCTTATGCCGTATTCTCGCAAACATTACACACACAACCGCTGGAATAACGATACCAAATTAGCATGCACAAAAACGGGAGTGCGTGAAAGGCAAATAGGGTCAAAACTGGCTGTTCGTGTATTCGCTTTAAATTGCCATGTGTTTTTCCAGATGAATGCAAATCAAGTAGGCTTTGGAAGAAATCAGAACTAACTTCTTTCCACTGGTGCAAATGACTCCGGGACACTAAAAGTTGAAAGTGTCAATTATATTCTAACAACCTTTGAAGCTGCTGCGTTGCTCTTGAGGTATTACGCTTTATATTCTAATGATTTTTGCTTTTGTGTTTCATCAAGAATTCATCTCTCCACCAACCCACGTTTGAAGCTTTGAGCGATATTCATATTGTATGTTTCTTTGTGAATATCTTCACCAGGCAGTTGTTAACCTCACCGTGTCACGTTCATTATAAATTGTTTGAATCGTACCAGTGCCTCAAGCCAGGGAACAGCGTATTTTTAAAACAGAGATGCTAGATTATGGCGATCAGCAATTGCGCCGAGATGAACCGCCGCACATTAGATCAAGGCGACACGTTTGCGGGCCCCACGAATGTAAAGCGCAGGGCCACTCTTGTAGGCGATTACTCACGCGGCTGAGAGGATATTATTCAGAGTGAGTTGTTAATAAGGGAGTTTATTTTTTCTGACAGAGTGAAAATGGCTTCCTAACGCAGGATGGATAACTCAGCCAGCCCGCGGACGCCACCCGGACAGTTGCGCGCAATTAGGAATAAATAAATATTAACGTCTTCACTTACGCTTCTGACGCTAACGTGCTAAATTGGATTAGCCCTCCGATGACCTAATTGCATTGTCACGGCGCACGTATCTAAAGAGGAGCACTTTGTGGAAAGGTAACATCAAATTAATCTAACAATCAGTAATTGAGACAAATGACACGCCGCGGCTGGCTGTCTGGGTGAAAAACTAGATGAGCTGAGAAACGCGTTGTAGGGTTAAAAGCCAGTGCGGTAAGGCAGTGACTTAATCTAAAGACTATTAGCATTAGTTAACCGTGTACTTTTCAATTAGAGCGATCATTTTGCATTTCGGACCCGCTGATAAATATCTTTTGTCACCACGCACAGAAGGAGGACGGCGCAGAAGGACTTGTAGGGTTTAAATGCATCACACTTAAACCGGAAGGCCAAGTGGAGAGTACAGTCGGCGCGAGTCGCTGTGTGGCATTTCGCGAAGGGGGTGGGCGGCATGGGGCTCGTATATTGGAAAAATAAAATAAAACTGCAAATCAAAAGGCCCTTTGTATTAAATTACAGTGGGGGCTTTGCAGGAACGAAGCCTGTGCACACAGACTCTGTGTGAATCTAATAATGAACTTGCATCCAACCTTAATTAAACAGTCTACATCCCCTCGCATAGCCATATAATGATGTCAAGCCGGGAAGCAATTAGCTGCCCTTCTCTGAAAGCAAACAGTGTTTGTAAGTCACACAAAGTACTGCGGCAGGCGTGCTTATTGAAACCCTCCTGAAAAATAAAATTAATTAGTATGTTATGATTTTGGAGATGCCTTAACATTGGACCCAAAGGACAAGGGCCTGAGATTAAAGATGAGCCCCTCTTTCTGCCAGCGCTGGTAACGATAACAGCAGGAGAACCATCTCACCGTCTCATTAGTGGCAGGCCGGGCCAGACTACGCGCTTTGCCCCGCGACATCATAACATCCATTAAAATAAGCTGTCATGCAGTTGTAAGAATAACAACCCACAGTAGACCGAGTCATTTGAAAGGGAAAAAAAGCTAAGTTTTCCAACAAAAGGCCCCTCTCCAATGGTTCTTAGGTGTACGCCGTTTATTTGTGTTTAGAGATCACCCCTTTTGTCTGCCTCGGCTAATTAAAGTGATGCCGCGCCGCCTGGCTTTTGCAAGCAGCCGGGGGAAGCACCAGCCAGCTGAGACACCCAATTACACAATTAAGCCTCCTACAAGATCTGGAAATTGTCAGGCAAAGAGAAAGCGTGCGGTTTCACTCTTTGTCTTCGCCGCCGTCGTTTGCGAGAGTATCGCTTTCGCGTTCTGAGAGGAAGGCGTACGTTCGTGATGATGTAAGACGTCATTTCGCCCGGCGCCCTTCGCCACTGGGCCTCCTTTGTTCTCTCTGGAGCGGGGCTGTATATTTGCGTCTATTTACTCGCGTCGAGTTTCTTTTGTCTCTCGAAGTTGTTGCGCAGGCGGTCATTAGCCGAGCTGCAGCGCTAACTTTGTTGAGGGAGAGCATTTGGAGACGCCGCTCTAATTGGCGATGTTTTACAAGGGAAGCACTTATCACTTTGCTTATTAAAAATGCTTATTGGATGCAATAAAACACACATTATGGTGGTGAAATTAATATAGTGCATTGCCCAGAACATAATGCCGTTCTAATGTGTGTCTTGTTCACTCTAATGAGTGCTGCCGAGTTTATTAGCTCTGATGACAGAGGGGCCGAGCTGGGGCTGTTATTGTTTGGTACAGGTTGATGGATTTCGGATGCACTCGCGCGCACGCCCACGCTCTCTTTATTACAGAGCGCTGGTGTCGTCTAGCCTGGTGGCTTGGCTTCAATGCGGTATAAACATATAAATCTGAGGCGACTCTCTCTTAGCCTGCAGTGGAGAGTCTCCGGTCGGTCCAGAGTCCATACGTTCTCGCTTATTTCCACCGCTGGAGAGGAAGCCATTGATAACTCCGTGACAAGGGCGGTCCCGGGAGGGCCGGACAGGGGGAACGGCACAGGATAGGGTTAGTAGGTCATTACTGGCTCAGCACAGATCCTTTAATTGTCTACTGAGCTGCTTTGGATCTGTGTCAGGTGAGTGCTTCGGCCAGAAAGAAAAGTGCAACCTAATAGTTTGGCTTTCGGACGAGGAGATCGGTTAGACTTGGTAATGGATGTTTGTGCATGTGAGACCCCTTTGTTTATGGAGAAGGCTCTTTGTTTTCCAATCCTCCCCTTTTTCCACAAGTTTGAGGCAATTTATTTGCGATCCAATTTCAGCGAGTCTTGCAATCAGGCAATGCAATCCAATTATCTCTTTGATTGGACGAACTGATTAAAATGTGTAGCCAGACGTGATTATCCATCTCTCTCTCTCTGTCTGAACATATGAGGGAGAGACACACAAGGCAGCTGGAATTATAAACACACACTGTATGGTAAAGTGTGCATCACACAACATGGCCTAATGCAACAATAATGCACTGTGAAGGCTGTCAGCTGGTGGAGACTTCTCTGTACCTTTTTTTATACTATAGCCAGTGGCCAGAACTGCTTTATTATTTACAAGTCAAAAGTTCAAGATGAGTTCAGTTGCTTACAGATGGCTACATTGCAATTGGATACACACAGTAGATGTATGGTCATTTGTGTGTGTTTGTGTTTCTCGGCTCTTGTATGTTTTTCAGTCTTTGAGATAACTCAATTGTTATATAATGAGAAAACAGAATTTATTTTGAAAACACACATTTATGCATGTATAACACACAAATTAAAATAAAATACATTTATTTCATTTAGTTAGGATTTAGGCAGTTGTTGTTTACCTATATAAATATATCTCATAAATAAAAAGTCTGTTTCATATTCATTTAATAGATAAAAAATTGCACAAATTAATATATTGATTTTTGTTTTTATGTTAGATTTAAGATTTAATTTGATTTGTTTATACGTATACAGTGCATATGTGACCCTAGACCACAAATCCAGTCTTAAGTTATATTTGTAGCAGTAGCCAAAAATGTATTGTATGATAGATATTTCTCTTTTTGCCAGAAATCATTAGGATATTAAGTAAAGATCATGTTCCATGAATACATGTAGTAAATTTCCTACCATAAATATATTAACATTTAATTTGATTAGTTATATGCACTGCTAAGAACTTAATTTGGACAACTTGAAAGGTGATTTTGTCAGTATTTATTTTTGCACCCTCTGATTCCAGATTTTCAAATCTCAGCAAAATATTGTGCTAAAAAACAATACGTCAATAGATAGCTCATTTATTCAGCTTTCGGATGATGTATTAATCTCAAATTCAAAAAAATTGACACTTCTGACTGGTTTTGTGGTCCAGGGTAACACATATGCTACAGAATATACCATAATATACTAATTATCATTATCAGATTAGCATGCATTACATGTTTTTAGTTTTTTAATAAATTGTATGTATTATTAATATTTTATTTAATTTTTTCATAATTGATTGTTTGGTTTTGGACACAAGCTCACCGTGTATGCTAGCAGGCTTTCCCATCACGTAGGTTTTGACATACCATTTTCTCTATTTAGAAACAGCTCTCGTTCAGGCGGAGGTTTTGTGAGCCGACTCTGACGGCACTAAACATTTCCTGGGACACTTTGGGTTGAAGGTCTTTCCAGTGTTTTGAAATACAATAACCGGCTTGTTTGATTGTTAAAGTGATAACCATGAGAGCAGGACTGCCCCATTTATCAAATTACCAACTTAGTGAAGGCTCGCAGAAGTCTGCCGGTAATGAATGACAGGAGAGAAAGTGAGAGTGAGAGAGAGAGAACAGGCCAGCATGTGGACGGCGGGCCTCGTCTGTTATCTTTCTTTTTTTCCACGCCAAATCATGTGTCCGGGGCTTATGAAATTTAAAGTGGTGTCTGGCTTTTGCCTCCATCAGAACGGCCTTGACGTGACTTAGCGTGTGTAAGGAGAATGTGTGATAAGGCAGGCCAGACCTCCTGCTGAAAACGTCACTGGTGACCTGGGCAAGGGTCAAGAGTCAACCGGCAAATATATCTCCTGCTCCCTTTAAAATTGATAAAGACAGACGAGAAGGCAGATGGAAGGAGAAGTGGTCAGGAAAGAGGAGGGAGAAGTGTCAGGGTCCTCAATAAACGGCACTTTGTGACGCATCATTGGAAATGCCCTCCCATAATGCTGTGCTGTCTGACCTCACACTTCACAGGGTAGGTGAGAGCTCAGCGGTGACCTTGCTAGGGATTCAACTCTTGTTATTGTGGTCAGATAAGGCTTCAACCTGCACTGCTCCACTTCTGTGACGTTTTCTGGCCTAGCTTTCCAGTCGGGTAGACATTCAAAAAAATGTATTTAATTTAATTTGATTTAGTTTTGTATGAATAGTTTAAATGCTAACACTTCAGTAGGGACCAATTTTCACTGTTAACCAGGGTTATTAGTATTACAAAGCACATATCTACATAACCGTATTCTACATCCCCTACCTAATACCTGAACTTAACAACTTACTAATGAACAGTTCTATTAGGTAACACTTTATTGATTATCGATTGCATTGGATCTCCTGTATGAGTAAATGTAAATTGAATTGTCCTAATATTATTATATTATATAAAATGAAAAATTGCAATGACAATATCCTAATCATTTATATTCATTATAATGTTTTTAAACAAATTATTTTTAATTATTTGATGTTGTTTATGTGCAGTGAATACATTTAGTAAATCATTTAATCAAGTAATTAATAAAATACAACAATTAACTAATCCATAATAATTAATGCAGTCAAAATAAATAATTTATTAATTTTATTTTTTTATGTTAGGTATATATTTTAATATAATGCATGGTATGTATTTATATGTATATATATATATATATATATATATATATAGAGAGAGAGAGAGAGAGAGAGAGAGAGAGAGAATGGGGAAAATACACACAATATACTACATACAATGTAATCTGAAATTGTATTCTTTTTACATTTTGCTTAAAAAACATACTAAATGGTGTTTTTTTGAGAATCTAAAAGTGCACACAGTTTCTTGTAAGGGATAGGTTTAGGTGTAGGGTCAGTGTAGGACAATACCACATACAGTTTGTACAGTATAAAAAAAATTAGTGTCCACATAAATCACAAATGTGTGTGTGTGTGTGTGTGTGTGTGTGTGTGTGTGTGTGTGTGTGTGTGTGTGTGTTTAACATTTCGTTTATTATTATTTTATTAACATCAAAACCCTTGGTGCATCACAGTACAAGACCCTGCCCATATAGATTTTGCTTTCATATACATATATATTATTCTTAATAATCACGCATTCTCATTGAACATCATATAGGTTTCTCCCACTATGCATTGCATTAGTATTGCACCGCTGAAACAACCCAGCCTTCTTTGCTGTGATTAGCTTCTTTTCTCTCAGGAAAACACATTACCCACTCACTACAAACGCTGATCGATTTCTCTAAGACTGCCTATCTGATTGCTTTTATACCTTATTGATTCTTCAGGATTAACGTTTATGGCTGTCAATTATTCTCATGTATGATTGTTCACATCTGTTTATTGCACGCTGCATAATTGTAGAAAACGATGACTCTGTTCAAGTTGATAATCCAATTTCAATACGAGAAACAAGCCCTCCATTTTAAAGAGATCAGCACTCTTATATCAACTAGTGTGAGCGTGGCTAATCGACCAAAGCTACCATTGCAAATGCCTGACGTTTTGACAGAAGCATTCTGTGTGAAATGCGATGATAATAGGCTTCATTACAAGAGCTGTTAACAATCACAAGAGCTGTTTTTCCTGGATCTGCCATCATGTCATTCAGAGGATTTGCAAAGATAGTAGAACAATTCTATGTGAAATTGAGGGTTTTGAGCAGTGCTGGCCGCTCAGGAAATGTTTCAAGATAAAATCATTCATCATTCTGAAAGAATCTCACGTTTCAACATCGCTATAGCTTCAATTGGTATTCCCTCCCTTTTTGCACGACCCGGTGAAATTGACAACTAGAGTTTATACACTTGATAGGATGCAGATGCATTTCATAAGTGTCTATCAAAGCTGGCTGTGAAGGGCCTCTGCCAAATTATGACCGGCATTGTTCACAGCAATCGACTGAAATTGTTATGAATATAAGTCAGATGTGGGCGCATACAAATAAGACTATCTTCCAGTGCTATACGGTTGAATGTACAGGCTTATTTCAATTCCATATCAGTTATTGTTGTTCAGACGAGAGGATATCCCACTTGATCTATAGTTATTACCTCAAGAGTGATACTTTTGACAGATATTACTGTCTGTAAGTAGAATCTCCTTTTATATAATGTACGTTTTTCTATTTGAGTCCTCAGTGTTTTGAACACTGAAGAGCTGCATTTATTGCATGCAACCTAATAATCTGTCAATAATGTCACTTATAGCATCATCATAATTCAAAGGCCGCATGTAAACACCACAGTCTGATAAAATTATCTGATTTAGCTTGATCTGAGCAATATTTCTATTCAGCTCAAGCAGATTGAATGCTCGGCCGTTTGTTTTTTGTTTTTTTTATCTAACTCTTTCTTTACTACAGCCAAAATGTATTTTGTCAAATAAGTTTATTTTATGTTTTTTACTTTATTAAAAAAGGATGCATACAATTGACAAATGGCTCTAATGTTGTAAAATATTTATTTCAAATACATTTTTTAAAAATCTTTATTAACTTAAGAACCCTGAAAAAAAAATGCATGATTAATATTAATAAGACATTTTTATTGAGGAGCAAATCAGCATATTAAGGCTCATGTCACTCTCAAGACTGGAGTAATGATGCTGAGAATGTAGCTTTTCATCACAGAAATAAATTACTTTTTACTATATATATATATATATATATACACCGTATATATATATACATTAATAGAAAACCTATATATATATATATATATATTATATATATTAATACAAAAACTTATATATATTGCAATAATATTAAGCTTTATTGCTGTTTTTTGATCAAATAAATTAATCAACATTATTTTGAAGCATCATGCAACATTCTTTCCATTAAGTAAAGTTAGCAACATGCAAGTAAAAATGCCCTGGTATATTTTTGTTAGAAAGCTCTTTACATGCACCAAATTTTTATTTGTAATTCTTGCAGCCATATATAATGCCTGACTTTTGTCTGACAGCATAAAGTCTTGCATTTGCGTATTGCAACTATTGCAGTAGTGACCAATCACCCTTTTTTTTCGCATATTAAAAAAAAATGCATTCAGAATTTGTAGTCCGGTTGAATTTAATTAATATTGATGGAAATCTGTGCATGTAAACAGTCAGTCAGAGACTCGGATGTAAATACAGCATAAAAAGGACAGCAGCAGAGGGAGATGCATGAGTTTAACATGTAGTCCAGAGTAGAGGTAATTAAGGACTTTTTTATTTGTTTTGCTTTTACAGGAACATGAGAGATGCCGCCCAGCTCTTAATGAATAGGTACCGGGGTTCACTCTCTTTCTTTTCAAATACAAATGGCACACATACGCACACACAATGAGCGGCTCGGCCCACACTTGGCACCGTCGGGCCTCATTGTTGCCAGTCCTGTGGAGGTGGTTCAGTTAGTGGGTGTGGAAGCTAAATTAGCCTCTACCCCAGGCTGTAGGCCCTCCCGAGGGGGGTCCGCACTGCCCTGTGAGTAAGCTTGTACTGTGCCTGCCCTTGACATGCCTTCTCCATGGACGCTGGGACGGAGGGGTGCGGTGCCAGCGAGCTGAATGGCACAAACCCGTGCCAGATGGTACCAGCTGCGGCGAAACGCTCTCTGCGGTGGACACCTGTCCACTCCGCGCACCTCCAGGAGCCATCAGCGCCCGCCCTAAAGAGCCGTCAGCGGGAAATGAGGCGCTAACCCGGGAGTGAAAAGCCTGCGGGCCCTCGCCGGGTGCATGCCGGGTCCTTGCCGAGCCACTCTAATGAGGACGGGAACCCGAGCCAAGACACGTTTAGCAGCCATGCTGTTTACTTTATCATCATTACTCAACGTGACCCTGGCCTCCACGAGTCTGCGATGATGCCTCGGCCAGGACGTGTCGCCGGGTTGGACAGACAGTCGGCACATCTTGACTCCGGGGCCGAGAGACAGAAGGCATGCTGGGATTGGGCGCAGAGCGGATGTGTATTTGTGGAGGCCATCACTCAATGAACGTTGCGTGAGGTTTGTGAACAATATGGAGGTTAAACCACAGATTCTGACATTTTTACCCAGTCTAACCTCTGTTGTTTTAAAGAATATACTGGCTACTTTTTTTTTTCAATATGAAAAAAAAAGTTAAGGATAACTGAGGCTGTCAAGCTCTACAGTTACAAATAAGCACTACCAAAAACTGGTATATAATTTATAATGATTTATAATGAAAGTCATACTGATAATCTTGCCTTCACATGTTCACAAGTTAAGCAGCAATGCGTGATTCATAAACTAATTGCTTTTTTAATTTTTACAGTACATAAAACCTCTCTGAATGAGTCAGTATGGATTCGATATTTCAATATTTTTATTCAAAATTATATTTTTGCTTTCTTACATTCATGAGTTAAGTGCCTATGCATGGTTGACAATTTATTTTTAAACCAATCTGAAAGGTTAATTTAAAAATCAGACTGATTCAGTTCTTCAGTTAAGTTAAAGGGATAGCTGACCTATAAATAAACATTGTTTATTACTATGTCACATTATTGGTCAAGAAGTAGTACTACAGCTGTCAAGTTTAAAAAAGAAGTCAATATGGTTTATTCGCTCTATTCCAAGTCGAAATGTTAATCTAGTCCTGTCATGTTAATGATTTAAGTAGCGATGTGTCTCAAATCTGTTCAATGAATCAGTTAATCAGGTTCACGAAACCCGTTTAAAAGATTCATTCACTTAACAGACTGATAGAGTCAGTTAAAAGGAAAGTACTGTAATCTTTTACTCATCCTGATTTCATTCCAAAGCTGTCATATGGATGGCTTTTATGCAGATTTTGCATTTCTTGTGCATGCAAAGTGACCGATGCGTTAATTAAAAAGTTTCCTTTTTAGATACCAGAGGGTGAGTAAATGATGACGGAAGTGTATGTTTAGACATTCCTTTTCCTTCAGACCCAAAATGTAAATATGTTTTTTGTTTTCTCTCTTTTTTTTAAAGTGACCAGTGCAGCTAAAGTAGACAGTATGGCTCTCACAGATTCAGTCATTGCAACATTTTGTAAGAATTTGTGGTTATATGCAACATTCGAACTAATTCATAGCTATGCAGTTACAGAAAACAACAAATTCATTTGTCAACCAGTCGCCATCAATAATTCAGCACTGTGGCATAATGTTGCATAAACAAATGTTTACAATGTCTTTCTTCCCAAAGAAAATAACGATCAAATAATAATAATAATAATAGTAGTATAAAATAACATAAAAACCATCTCCGAGGGCCCGTATCTTGGCAGTGTGTGAGTCTTCTCTCTGTAGCCTACAGCTCGTTCAGGGATATTAAAGAGTCATTAGATGGAGGGTGTCCTCTGGGAATACTTCAATATGAAGCTCTGTGGTGTCACAGCCCATGTTATTTGTGTGTAAGTGACACTTACCTGCAAGACATGACATGAATTAAACACCGTTCTGTACCTTCCAGTCTTTTAGCATGCTGCCTTCTTACATAGAATACCCTTTTACATATTCCAGCCTGATTTTCTCTTTTTATTTTTAGTGAGTAAATTGCCCTCAACTGAAGAGGGAAGCAGAAGTAATAACTGGAATTGCGAGGCCGGAATTGAGTTGTCTGGTGGCGAGTGTTGGCATGGATGAATATAAATTGAAAGGCATATTGGGACGTTTGTGGACTGGAACGTGAACGAGACCCTCGCTCTTTCAGGTCCAGGTCAGCGGCGGCACGTTAAAATGTGCATATCCGGAGCTGATTAGCAATGTTGCGCTAGCATTCGCCAATGGGATTGAGGTAGAAAGGAAAAGGAGGCAAGAATGATTTGTTTTCACAGCGGGACGGATTTTCATAGGAAGATAAAAGAGAAAACATGGAGCGTGGAGTCAGGTTGGGTGGTTGTCTCTCTGAAGCGATGGCTCTTCAGATGTTCACTAACCGAATCCCCGCTCTTTGCGCCGCGGCCTCCTTCCCGCCTTCACCCACCGGGCGTAAACACAGTGAGATCAGTAGCGCGTTAAAACGGCACCCCGTCCTGTTCGCGATCCGCCTGTGTTCTCTTCTGTTTGGGTTTTCATGTTGTACCGTAGATAAAATAAGCCCCACGCAGCGAAGCCCCTTTATATCCTCGCAATAATTGATTTGCATTTAATTGTTTCTTGACGGCTTGAGGGTGCCGAAAGCGGGACGAAGCAAATTTTGAAGGCGCATCTTTCCGGGTGGCTATTTGTGTTCACAGTCAATTTTTTCCTATTATGTTGGAGTGAGGATTTTGATAAAACATGAAGGTACTTTCTGTAATACTTCTTTGGTTGTCGTTTTATCGATCAGCCGTTCCCCAGAGAGGCCCTTACTGCGGGAGGCAATTATGAAATCAGAACAAAGACTTGGATAAAACAAGATATTACACTCGCACAGTTGGCTGCTTGTTCCATTCCGTTACAAGACTGAAGAGATCTTTCTTTCTCTCTTTTCCGATATTGGATGCAGTTGGAGAGAGTAAGGGTGGGGAAAATGCCCATAGTGTGTGGCAATTTCAAAATTATAACCTAAATGATAAAAATTATGTTTCCTTGATGATGATTGAAGGTGAGTAGCTCATTCTAGCCATGCTGAAATACACAGCATTTCTGTTCGCTATATCACAGCCCACAGATAAACTACCTTAGTTTATGTCAGTAACTATATTTGACTCAAAATAGAGTCAGAAAAATAAAAATGTTCAGTGGAAGTAGGTGTTTAACCTTCAAATAAATTGTACAGGCAACCACAATTGGCCAAAGTAGGCTATGTACGCTACCATTCAAAACTTCAGGGGTTGGTGAGAGGCTGAATTTATCTGATGTAAAAATTCAGTTAAAAAAAATACATGAAAATACTAATAAAATTGTGAAATACTATTGTAAAAAAAAAACAAAAAAAAAAACATTAATTTATTGCCATTTATTCCTTTGATCAATACAAGGCTGATCCCCCAGAAATCATTCTGATATGCTGATTTGCTGATCAAAAAATGTTATTGTCATCAATGTTTAAAACAGTTCTGGGGAGGGTTGATGAATAATAATTAGAAAAGTTTATTGTTTATTAAAAATATAATTATTTTATAATGTTTTAAACGTCCCTTTTAATTATTGAATGTATAATTTAATTTTTTAGAGTTTCACCTTATACATTTTGCTTGCTTTTTTTTTTTTTTTTTAATCATGTTGAAACATGTCTGAATATAGTTCACTTGTGATTTTTGGTCATTTTCTAGCAATAAACATTAAATAATCATTAATCATTAAATGAATAATAATCAAAATTATATTTCGTTATATATCAAAATCCATAAATAAATAGACTGCACCACAAAGTATGTTACACAATGTTAGAAATAAAATACTGGTTAAGTTTCAACAATTACTGATTAATGTATTTTTATTAAAATATATAGATATTTTTATAATTATTTAAGGATAACAGGGTTGTATGTTTGAGCTTCACAGATGCAGTCAATGCTAGCATTTATGAAAAAAAAAATGATGATTTTGAGTTTAAAATGTCTTGAGATGGTAACATTTGCATCTCTAACTTTGTCCAAATGCAATAAGACACTCAAGGCTGTGCTTTTTTTGGTGAATCCCCTCAGTCTTCCCTAACAAAGTCACTATACAGCACAACCTTGCACGCTTTTCTAGCGCGTTTTCTTTGTGTTTGCAGTTATGAGGCAGAGCGAGGGCCCGCTTCACACGCCTGATATAAGTTTCACCTGCGGTATATTTATATATGGCATTATTATCAGGCCCTCTCTGACACGGAGCAGATGGCGCTGGTGCAGGTGGTAGCCGGTGTTTAAAAGGTGTGTGCATATGCACCCCGTTCGCCTCTTTTGTTCCAGTTAGACGTGTGTGGCCCGGGCTCTAATGGTGCTAAAATCGCCTTTTGGAAAGCGACACCTTGCCAAATCAGATCTGTGAGTGTTGAGGTAATAGCGCGGGATTGATCGGCGGACAGACGGCCTGTGTTGTGCAACCCCTCCGCTGTGACGACGTTTGCGTGTCACTTGCAGAATTGTTAATAGATTTTCCTCATTTGTGCGAGATGCCGCAAACACTCGGCTGAGACCTTTCCATTACCGGCCCGAGCGGAAGCCAGACGGCGACATACGATGCAAGAGCTAATATAACGTTAAAAACACGCTGAAATAGCATCAGGAACGACTGCGACTTCCACCTCTTGACAGCATCGCAGCTGTAGACTAGCGGTAGTAATCCTCCAGTGGCAGTTTTAATTATCGGCACGGCTCTACTATCAGCAAGTGTGTAATTATGTGTCAGCTCGCTGGCTGCTGGGTATGAAGGGTGAAAGTGAGAGATATGATGATTGTTGAAACTGGCGAGTCGTATTTAAACAATCCGGAGCGTGTGAGGGGTTCTGTCATTAAGCAGACAGAGGCTGACCCGTCCTGTCGCTCATCATCTCACTTATGCAGATTTTTTTTTCTTTTCCACTCTCTTTGTTTGTGTGTCTTCGTAGGGCGTCACACTTCTAGGAGGAGAACGGGGCAGGAAGTGGCTGAAGGTGCGATGAGAATGTGACACTCTGAAGGTTTCTCTTTTTTAAGTCGAGCACACACTGTTTTAACATGCTTACATGTTTAAATCAGCGTGCTGTAGGCGTTTATCTGTTTAATATTTATTTCTGTACTTTTTATTTCATCCCTGCGTTTTCTTTCTTATTTCTTTTTTTTTTTTTTTTATGATACTTTCAATGATACTTTGACTTCAGGAATGGGAACTTGAAAGCAAAAGCAGTGTGATGCAAAATGAAGCAAGCGTCTGGGGAATTAAAGCTGGATGTCATTGCAAGTTTAAAGGCTTCACAAACAGTTATTAAAAAAAAAACATAATAAACATACTTTTAATCAGGAATCCAAATCATAAGGAATTTAATGATCCTGCTTCATGCAAAGTATATGTATAAAATAATTAGCTTTTAGTTTTAGATGCCTTTAGTTTTTATCTCACTGAATACTTTCCAAAAATATTTAATGTCAACTGTCTGCATATAAATGTGTGTAATTCAACCTATTTGTCCTTACTTGTCCTCTTAAAGTTATTCATTCAATCATTCATATTTATCTGGAATATCCAATTCTGATTTATCGATTGAATTTTTTCCCCAAATTCTTTTGTTTAATGACATTTTTTTTTTTTTTTGTCCCAGGCAACAATTTATTACAATTCACTGCTAGCTAGTTGCAGCTATAATCTAATAGTTTTAATTCTGTAGTTCATACTATGTTGTATGTCAGTGTTTTATACTACTGCTCAAAATAACTGGTTTGGAAAAATTAACATAAATGTGTATATTTATATAATTTTTTATTTTTTTTATTTTAGGAATTCTCCTTTGCTCATCAAGGCTGCATATATTGGGTAAAATATATAGTAAACACAGTAATATTGTGATATATTTTTTAGAATTTATTAAAACTAATTTCTATTTTAATATATTTTTAAATGTAATTTATTCCTGTGATAAAAGCTGCATTTTCAACAACTTTACTTTAGTGTCTTGTGATCCATCAGAAATCATTCTAATATGCTAATACTGCTCAAAAACAATTCTAAATATTATACATTTTGAAAAGTGTTTCTCAAAAATAAAGGTACAAAAGCTGTCACTGGGGCAGTATATTTTCAAAATAAATGGTTCATTTTGGTACCTAACAGGAACCTAATAGGTAATAGTGACCGCCCCAGTGACAGCTTTTGTATTTTTATTCCTGAGAGTGTAGGTACCCTAAAATGCTAGGTTTTATTGTGCGCTGAGAGACCGGTCACATGACCTGCTCTTCTGCTGTGAGATTCTCCTGAATGAGTCTCCATTAGACAGCAAAATGCACCTTTGGTATGATGATCTGTAATAAATTCTCCTCCTTATCTTTCAGGCACTCGCACCAGGGGTCTGTGATGTTAGCTTTGGTGATTCGGCCTTAGGCTCGAGTGGCACGTTTTCCAAAAACGAATGTTTGCAGACTCTTTGATCGGATACTGATTATTTCTCAATGCCTAACATTAAAGTTTGGGGAGTTTTTGCAGACAATAAGATGGTGTTTCCCAAGGACGAGAAAGAGCTACCCATACCATAGTGAAAGGCATTATTCCTGCAGTCCCACCTCTGCACTCCAGAATAATGGAAATCTGCAACATCGAGGCCTCGGAGGATTAATTAGTTGAACACCTCAGAGACGGGATGATTTATTTTGATTTACATAACAGAACAAGTGGACCAGGCAGTGGGCCGTTGGTAAAATAAAATCCACACGTCTTTTATTATGGCAAACGTGCCTCGGTCGTTTAACTAGGTGAGCTTTAGACGATGAAAATAGCCTTGACTCTGGCCTCTGTGGGCTCCGTCTGTAGCCTGATGCAAAAAGGTGACAGAAGTACAGGCTTAATTTAAAGAGCACTTTTCGCCCCCTGTGGTTTCTATGATAAAGACATCTGACAATAGTGCTCCCCTAATTTATGGCCAGACCAAGTGCATTAATTGATTTTTACATTTCGCACCGTCCTGTTCCCTTATTAGAGGGAAGCGTGAGGCAATTTATCTGCCTTGATATGCCATATTCATGGCCCTGATTGTAATTTTTTGACAAAGTGGCACATTTCTCTGGAAGGGACTGTACGGCGTGTATGGATATACGTTTAATCATTTTCTAATAAGCTCTTTTAGAAGGATTTATAAAAAATCCTCTCCGAATACGGAGTGAATTACTGTAAGGCGGTTAATGCGGTCTGACTTAGGAGTTCATCTAAATAAATAATAATACAGAATAAAAATGTCACAGAGTAATCAAATAACCCATTCTGCCATATTCACCATTATGTCTGTGAATGGATCAATTCTACAGTTATTAATTATAAATGCCGTCGTAATTGACATGGATGAGCTTTTCATTTCCCACTGTTCAGAAATTAGGATTTCTGTGCTTTGTGTTTTTTACACGATTAACCGAATGACGATTCTCTCTGAATAATAGAGCATTCACACATACAGCGAAATGAGTAGTTCATTCATGGTCCTTCCTGCTCATTTGCAGAAAGTTAAACTTGTCTCAACGTTGTAACAACGTTTGACATGCCTACTTCACAAATTTAGTGTGCGCTCAATTAAAATACATCATAGCAGTAAAAAGATTGGAATATTTTAGATTTGAATACGAATTTTGTAATGTACTTTATTAAAATTTTATAAGAAATTCAGTCGAATCTGTTGTATTGAAAGTTATTACATTTACAAATTATTATTACATCATTGAAACTTTATTTTTACTTTTCTCTTATTTTAAAATAACTTTTTTTCTATATGAAAGTAGACTGTCTTCATTCAACTAATGCATTTAAAAATATATTTTATGGGACACAGAACAATTATGTGGAAAATTCAGCTTTGCTGCACAACAACAAATGACATAAAAAAAAAAATATATATATAATTACTATTAGTTTACAGTAGATCAAAGTAGGTTTTTTATTATTTAAAAAATATTAAAATATATATTTCACTAAATGTAACTTTATTTTTAATTAAATAATTGCTACTTTGGGGAGCATAGGTAAATTTAAATAAACAAAATGAACAATCATATTTGTCTTAGTAAGGGAAGTATAACATGTATTTTCTGAATATGTGTGTGTGTGTGTATTTGGTTGTCATACAGTAAAAGTGGATGATGACTTACTTCAACTTATTATTGACCGCTCTTTCAGGCTATTATAAAGATTACTAATTATGTTCCTTTCCTTAGGGCAGCAACTGTGGCTAATAACCAATTGAGAGAAAGGCCGAAAGCTCCTTTAACCTTTCTGAAAAGCTTTTTTTGCGCAGAAACCTCTTATATGCGCCCAGAGCTCGGCTGATGTCCTCTGCAGCAGCAGGACCAGAGGAAACAGTGCAATGGTGAAGTGTTATTCCATCAGACAGCGAGCCCCAAAATCTCTGATGTGGATTTAAATTTCCGCTGGATGCAAACCAAAGCGTGTCCCTGTGTCTCTCAGCAGCTCTCGCTTACCTTACAGGCAGGAATGTCTCTGCGAATGCCATAGGCGGTTTACGAGGGTGTACCTCGTTCCCATGAATTCTGACCGTTCCGTGAGCCGCGCTTATTTTGATTTGCCGTAAAATGTCAATATTGTTTCTGCATTAGCTCACCTCCGATAAAATGACACGTTTCTCTCCAGCCGGATGACATCGCCTTATTAAAGCTCTATGCTTGTATCAACATTCGAGCAGCAGAAGAAAAGCGCTTGCGTTCCAGAGGGTCAATGCACCAGAGCGTTAATTTGTTGACCCTGAAAGTGGAGGGGTCAGAAGTTCAAAGCCCAGATGCTGGCGAGATAACTGAGCACGTGTGAGCGTACGTGTGTGCGCGCCTCGGTAGGGGTCATTTCCTTGAGAGCCCCTTCAAATACAGAGGATATGGCCCTCTCACTAAATCGTCCTTTAAATGGCCTGTACAGTAGAAACTGTTGAGGTTAGGGGTTACAGGAGGAACGAAGAAAACACATTTGCTTTAGGAACACTGAAGGAACATTCTGGGTTGAATAGCTTGTAAGTGAAGCCCTATTGAGAGCATTTGTAGCATAATGTCAGTTCTTTTTCCAGTTTTTCAAAGGTTGAAGAAAGAAATACTGTTTTAAGTGTCGACTACGCGGGCCTGGCCGAACGGCATCCCTGTTTAAAGTCGATCGGAGACGTCTTCCTCAGCTTCTTAGCTGTAGTCCGTAGTCCAGTGCCCTGTGGTGATTGACAGCAGCTATCAAACATTCATAGTGATGCTGCTTCCACTGTAATTAAGTGTTAATCACTTCCTTATGCTAATGGGGTTTTTTGGAGTGGAGTTTTTCCGTGCCAGGCCATTGTTACTGCGCCTGAAATAATTTCTGTGTGATCACTCCCCTAGAAATCAAAATGTGAATAATTATTCCCTAATTAAGAGAGTGGGGCCTGCTCCTGGAGTTAAGGCTGCATTAATTTGAATGTTTTTACAGTTCTCTAATTGGGATAAGGGCAGTTACTGATGAGGGGCCCGTTCGCAGGCAGAGAGAAGGCCTGGCTCCTGTACGCCGCCACTCAAGGTCAGCGCGCAGAGTCCTGTAGCTCCCGCAGAGCCCTGCATTGTTGGCGGAGCATGCATCTATCATCTTGACAAGCATGTGCTCTCACGTCTTCAATTATTAATTGCATTAAATACATTTTTTGAATCCGGGATGGAGGTGTGTTTCCAGGAGAGTGGCCTTTAACATCACCGCATTGTTGGCGCGCGGTCGCACAGTCTATTTTCCGCCCCCTCCTATTCGGGATCTGTAAACAGCAAGAAAGCGAACGAGGCCAAGGTGGGGAGCGCCTTTTTTAAAAAAAAGGAGTTTGTCTGCGGTCCTGCCTCGTTCTTACGCCGTGCGTGTTATGTAACACAGGTGCCAGGGTTGAGGTCGTTGGATGAGAGAAGCAAGGCAGAGAGAGAGGAACTGCCTTAAGGCTCTACAGGAAGGACAGAGAAAAATTTAACCATTACTTGTCTTTAAAGGAGCCACTTTCAGAAATGAATTAGTACTCAGATGCTTGGCAAAGTGGTTCAGATACAATGTTGGAGGAGTTCTGGGAGACTCGACAATTGAAAAATAACCTTTGTTGGCCCTAAAATATATTGGGACTATTAAGACGCACTGAAAAACATCTGAATGTCATTGCATTAAATAATAAAATATGTGGAATTTGCAAACAAAATATGCGGAAGCTTGTTTCTGTAAGTGTTCTTGTGTTTTCCTTTCCGTTTTTGACCTTGGACTGTTTTATAGTTTTTTGATTGTTTGCTGTCTGCCCTGACCCTTACCTGAATTACTCTTTTGCCTTTGCCTAGATATAACTTTTTGCTGGTGTTTGACCGTGGTTGTTTGACCACGTTTGTGAATAAAGTGTTTGCATTTGGATCCGCCCTCGACCCTCAGTCTTTTTGTAACACCCAGACTAGAGTGGTTTGGTTCTGTCAACTTAAAACTAATCATGTAACCCTGAGTTTCTATAGCCACCATCATGGTACAGGCCCCTGGTGTGTTTGATTAGAGTTGGAGAAAAACTGTGCACAACTGTGGCCCTCCAGGAATTGAGTTTGAGACCAATGGGTTAGCGGTACTAAACCATCACATTGCAGCCCTGTTTTGACTAACTTTACAGTACCACACAGTTCTAATAAATTTATTCTTTATTGGAATCAAAATAATGGAAATTACCAACACTAGGCAAAACAATATATAAAATAGGAGAAATATGCAATTACTTAGGGGACACTGTTATTATTTTTCACATAAATATGCTTGCAATTAATTGCTTTAATATATAATTGTACTTGGAATCACTTATCTATATATATTTGCAGCTGATTAAAAGAAAATATACTAATTTTGATTTAAAAGACTAGTAAAAATCATAAGTTGCAAGAAAATCTTTCAAAAATCTATTGTACAAATAATGTTTGCAATTAATGCATTCAATTAAAACTAAAATTTAGATAGAATGAAATAGTATTTTGTTGTAAAAAATACAATACGATAAACTTTGTTTTATCTTAACTTTTGAATTTTTACAGTATAAATTATTTTTTTCACAAAGGTTTTTTTTTTCTGTATTTTAACACTATATCTACAGTTTGTTTTTATCTAAAACAAACTATTATTTTTGTATTTTGAATATGTGTTTGCGTTGTCTTTAAAACTGATCCTGGTTGGTTTGATAGTTTATGTAAAGCTGTGGCATTCAGACACAATTTCTGCCCTTACTAGCATTTCGAAAACTGCAAAAAGTGCATAACAGGTTTCCCAAACACCCTGCTATTGGTCAGACAAATTAACTGCGCCGCCTCCAAAGTCATTTCATTGGTTGAATGTTCTATCAAGCTTGTTTAAATTTTCAAAAATAAATAAATAGATATTGATACAAAGAATTGGAAAGTAGCACATTAAATTAGACCAGTAATATTTCCACTCCAAAAAATGTTATGGGTAAAATATGGACAGGACCAGCGACTGTTTTTTTTTTTTTTTGTCCCAGCGGCTGACTTACTATTCAGAAGGTTCAATTAAACGTTTAACCCAACTGCTGCTTCTATCCATATTTAACCCAGGAGTGTAACTAATAAGAATGTAATAGTATTTTCTTGTAAATGTACTCAAAAATGTAGATTTGTTTTTTATAGTATACAGCATTTCCTTAATCTTAGTTAATATTAATTTACACCTTTGATAATACATTTTTAAAAGAGTAAAAGTTTTATCTGTAATGCACTCAAAACAAACATGAAAATAACATTTCTTAACTTTTCTTAACTAACATTAACAAAGGAGAATAAATGCTACGCAAATATCATGTTCATTGCCCTTTAGTTCATGGAGGTTAATGCGTTCTTATTGTAAAGCATTACCAAGAATATTAATATAATCCGTGAATCCCTTAAAGTCTTTAAATAATGTTTGGAGACACACTTTTGGTGTAGAAAGTCGCTATTCAGGTTTATAATGTTATGACTATTTTACAGCAAGAGGCAGAAATCGGTTAGGTTTGATTCCAACAGGCCTTTGTCCCTCTGCACAATCGGCGTATGCTGGTGTCGGCGTGATGCTGTTACCACCGGGCAGAGTGGCGTGATATATTGGAGGCCTTCATCCTGTGGAGAAACTCTGCCTGCCACTTACCCTGATTAAAGCTCCCGCTGCTTAGGATAAAACCACCGTCACCCCGTGCTCCAGACAAATGGAGCACGAGGGGAGCAGGACATTTTTCAGACGCCATCTTTCCCCGCCAAATGCTCCTCTACAGCCTCGCCTCTGTGTAATACTTTTGAATTAATTAGGAATTTTGGTAAATGACGTAAAGTGGCTCTAATTTTTTATGTCTGCCATGAGAACAATTAGACCATTAGGAATAACAGATGACCCAACCGGGTCCATGCGCCTGTTGCTGATTTTCGAAGCACATTATTTCTGACGTGGCAAAACAAATAGCCAGATTTTCGGAAGCATCTCGCTTGCAAATGATACTGTTTCATGAGTGTTTTCCCCTCCTCGTGTTTGGAACAGAGGCCTGATCCCTGGTTGCGAGACCTCATTAGAGCAGGGACGCTCTCTCTGTTCACTTTCCCATTCTTCAGGTGAACCTTAATTTACATGGAGGCGCGCTACGATCTTCCCGATGAGGAGTGGACCACTGTCGAGAGATGGAGCACTCAAAGGGGCCACTCGGCACTTAAGATGAAATTTTTGCCTCTTGAAACCTGTCAAATCTCCCAGTGAGAAGGCGAGAGGTAGAGGAGGGGGTGAGCGAGTGGAGAGGAGGGACCTGAGGTGCAAAAAATAGTATTTCCACCCTGATAAATGAGTTCTATCCTGACTGCATATGGTATATGTTTTAAAGTGCCTCCCCCCGGCCTGTGTGCGCAGGAGCCATCCTTCATAATGAGCTCGGCCCCTCTCCCTCATCTGGGGGCCCCGGCGGTTGCCAGGAGGCTGCCAGTACAGTCGCACCCCGGGTCGCCACCGATGCATCTGCGTACTGTAGCCTACAGTCATTATGTACATTGTTGTACGACTGCTCTGACACGCAGTCGGTGCCAAGAGTGTTTGCGCTGTCATTTATATCGCCTGTCATTCCACTTTGTTCATACATCACGTCGTTGGAATCAAATAGGAGCTTTTGAATGTTTTGTCGGGTCATTTATAAAAATGTTTCTTGTAACATCTAAAAATATTAGATCAGAAAAGTATTAGATGCAACGCATTGAAAACATGCAGTAAATCCACACTTGTGATGCACATCAATATGCAATTACAGACTGCTGTGGAGAACTTTATGCATGCAAAAAATTGTTTCATCATATAATTGTGTAAATATATAAACAAATTTTACACTATATATATATATATACATATATAAATATATATATATATATATATATATATGCATGCATACATATGCACAGTAGCAATGCTTTATTACTATTTCTATTATTATTTGTAGAGTAAATTGTTCATAAATGCAGTTTTAAATTTTTACTGTTGTCTGTTTATACTTTTGGATTATTTCATATGACTGAATCAAGCTAATGTAGTTTAACGTTTTAAGTTCTGCTACAGTAAAAACACAAATCAAGTCAAGTACGTGACTTTTTTTGTTTTGGGTGGTAAAAATTTGTTTCATCACGTCATGGTGGATATTACATGCGTTATTGATGCCCGAGAGCTAACCTTAGTTTGAGTGTGTGTGTGTGTGCATGTGTGTTTGCACATGTATGTGTGGACCACGTGACCCAGAAAAAAGACGAGGTGTCGGCCGTGCCGGCAGAAAGCAGCCTTTCCTGTCACCAAATGATGTTATGTGGGTCAGCATTTATTAGAGAGTTATTTGTCATTCTCGTCTTGAACAGACTGGAGTGTGAAGTCGTTACTGCTGCGCTGCTGTCTCCAGCTAGACCCATTATTTCCTTCACAGGAACTCACAAACCTCTTTGTTACATCTCAAGACCTGCAGGATCCATGCAGTCCACGCCTCTCTGCTCTCCAACTTTCGCCTGTCTGCTTTTTTTCTCCTCACGAGATGATTTTCTTCTCCAGTTATGCTAGTCCCAGATGCTTTAGTGGATTGAATAAGACTGTGACTGATGTGAATTCTTAGATGTTGTATGTTTGTGCTTCTGTATGACATGGATGTCTAATTAAAAGCTTTTTCAGTGTATAAGCTTAGACTTTAGGAGTAATGTCAGCCCAAATAGTTGTGCAAATTGTTAAAAGTTAAACCAGTCTTGCTGTTTCCTGCAACAAAGCGTTCAGAACACCCTAAAAATGTCCAAACTCATCTCAGTTTCCACAAAATATTAAGCAGCACAACTGTTTTCAACATCCATAATAATAAAGTAAGTTGAGTAGCAAATCAACGTATTATAATCATTCCTGAAGGGTCATATGACTTTGAAGATTGGATGCAAAATAAATCAGCTTTCCATTGCAAGAATAAATTAAATTTTAAATGACAACTAAATATAAAACTGTTATTTTAAATTGTAATAGTATTTCACATTTTTACAGATTTTTCTGTATTTTTGATCAAGTAAATGCATTCCTGGGAAGCATAAGAGACTAAAAAGATATTAAGAGTCCAAACTTTTAAATTGTTTGTTTGAAAAATGTATTAGTTAATATATACTGTAATTTGTACAAAAAAAGTCTGGTTTAAAGTGCTTCTGACAAAACTCAAATAAAAAGAGGTGCCCCCTAAGTAACCTCACACTCTTTTCTCTCTCTCTCTCTCTCTCTCTCTCTCTATCTTCTGTCATTTTATACTACGTTAGGCGAATATTAACATGCAATACAAAAACCAAATTCATCATATTTCTTCATGTAACAAATTACATGGCATTTGTAGTGACAAACAGGAGGTCTTAAAATAGAGCTCGGGTCCAAATGAATCCAGGCCAGGCATTGGTGATGGCAGAATAATCAGCTATCCCATACTCCCCTGTGCTTAATAGAGACAGCTGCTCAGAATTTAAAGGACAACAGCGAGAGAAGTCTTAATTACTAGACAGAAGTTAGCCAATAATGAATATTTTATTTTAGGCCGTCCGTTGGCTGCCGGTGAATTATGCCAGAGAAGGGACGAGGCTGTGAATCATCACGTCCAGGTAAATGCCAGGATGATGATATAATTGGTTGCTGTGGAGAGAAGCGCAACCTCTGTAAAATGTTAGGTAGGTTAGGGTGTGAGCTCTGTAATTCATTACACACAAATATGAGCGCCTCCGATTATTCATCATTCCCTCTCTCTTTCTGTATTTACATCTCTCTCTGTCACTAATGAGCAGGTCCAAATGAAATCTACAGGATTTCTTTCTGTTTTTTTTCTTTTTTATGCATATCTTGCGACGATCCACCTGCAAAACGGATATAGACATGCTAAGAAATCTTATAGTTACTTATATCCTAACACTAGCCCCTGTACATCTTATATTTACTTCTTTCAAGGAAAGAATTGCACTGGTTTCATCACTCTACACAACAACAATCTGTGGAAGAAAGAAAGAAAAACAGAGTGAGAGAGAAAGAGAGAGAGACTTGCCATGCTCACTAAAACAGACATCATTAAGCAGGGTGGCCTGACTATTTCATGCACTGAAAAATTTATGAATGTGGACACAGAGGTCATGGGGACACAGCTACCATTAAACCAGCCCAGCACCCCCTTTACACAGCCCCCTGCTAGCAGCTGAACTCATCTTCACCACCACATAACCCCGACATTTCATTCTTATTCTCCTCCAGTGCTCCACATTGTGTTGAGATGTGTGTTTTATTTGTAAACACTAATGCTAACTAAGTTAAATTGGCATTTTGCAAAGTAATTGGCAGTGGCACAAGAATAGCCTGGTTTTTGTGTTATTTGCTTTGGATCGGATTTGCATGGAATATGTTTTCTGTTCCATAACCTGAGATTGCATTAAAAGTCTTAAGGTGTCTAAGAAAGAGTTAAACAGATTAGAGGAAGGATGCATAAATGCAAGAAAGAAGACCAATCACAATTCAGTATAATAATAGCACCATGATGCCATTACTGTTGGTTAGATATGTAAATCAATAGAAAAATGCTATATA
>JAUMHG010000054.1:16444026-16455895 GCA_032359395.1 Enteromius anoplus
ATACACACACACACATAATTAACAGATTTTAGGCACTTGTAAACAGACAATTTATCAGCTAACATGCTTTGATCACAATCATGACTCAGGAAATCTACAATTAAGGCAAAAAAAGGACAATAGAAAACTGCATATGTATTATTATTATCATCATGCTGCTGGATCAATCTGTATACAACATCGTGTGTAAGTTTGACATTGTTTATCTTCTCGTTCTCATAAAGCAACATCTGAAGTGTGAAACACTGAATAATTCTCACAGACTTTCAGGAGAAAAGACATCTGAAGTGTGTGAATATCCTTAGTTAATCTGTTAAACAGATAAAGACGGACGGCTTTTTCTCCCTCTCAAAATCTCATTATAGGGCTCATCTTCACCTTGCCTACATCTCATTTCAGAAGAGTTTTTCAACACAACAATGTCAGAGAGGAAAGGAAACCGCTGCCGTGTGTTCGATTTTAATCTCGATCTTCTGGGACTTGGAGCGAGATTTCTATGTTCTTCTGCAATTTACATGTTAAATTCTGTAAGCCCTAGGTAGTTCAGGCGTTTGTGCGGGAACAGTGGGCGGTGTAATTTTCAAACGTTCAATGAATAATTTCATCTCAATTAGAAAATCAGGGCAACACAAATCTGCCCTTTAGCCCAAAAGTACTGTTTCCACTTTCTGTTTGCGTCAAACCCTGTCTGACGCCAACATGTGCAATACAGGAAGTGCATTCGCAGTTAATTAGATGGTGCCAATGCGCAAGAAAAAAGTGCTTGAACCGACACATTGCATAAAGTCCACGTTCCATGTTGTTTTTAATAAATAAATGAAAATATAGTCATTATTTAGTAATTCACGTTGTTTACAACCTGCAGAAAACAAAAGGAGAGTTCTGAAGAATCTCCGTGCAGTTCATATATCCCTATAAAACAAGTCAATATATATTTCTTTTAATGAGGAACGGTTTCTTTCAGATATAGTGCATGTGATGCGAGTTTGATGTGCTTACGAGATTCCAGATTAAAAAACGATATCCGATTCTGACTTTCTGACCATTCGCCTTATTAGAAGTCAGTGTGACATCAGAATGATTTCGAAGGTAAAAACCTACCTACAGTTGCTTTAAAATGCAGGTATGTTTAGTGCTATCTGAGCTGATCTGCAGCACCTACAGTATGTAACCGTCTTATATGTTTTTACAGCAACTAATCTTAAAATGAGTGGATAAGAAGGCTGTTTTAATCTCTTGCTCATCTTGATTAATAATTCAACAGGTTCTCTCTCTATTGGACTCATTAGGGCCAAACGCTGTGAGTATCTTAAACAGAGCAGATGGCCGGAAATGCAATAACTAAGCATGAATCTTGACTTCATATTGGGTGGATTTATTAAAAAAGAGGAGTTTATAACGTGCATGACCTATGAAAATGTTGGTCTAACTATAGCTGGGGTCATAATACCCTCATGTTCAGTCAGACTTCAGTGGGAAATTTAATTATTGATTGTTGGTATGAGAGGTTATTCTAGTACATACCAAGTGGACCAAGTCTGTTGCAGTGTGTTATAGTGACAACTGGTGCACTGTGGGCCTGGAAATACAAAGCTAAGCAAAAGATGCACGAGTTAGCCACGGTCAGGGCAGAGAATGAGATTCATGTTCAGTTTGTCTTCGTATTCTATACAAAACATCTAAAAAAGCAGGAAATGCATATGTTTCATTTGAACATTTTAATATTCACACTTTCAGCAGATACAAGCAAACACTACAGTGCATGTTGAATAGACGAATTTGCACATAAGCATATTTTCACAATGGGTGACTTTTTTCTAAATTTTCTATCTCTTATCTCACAGTTCTGACTAGTTCTATACACACACAGAATTTTATAATGCTTTGACATGTAAACTCTGAATTGCTAAAAACAAGTCAAAAGTAGTGGGAATTTTTTAGAATTCTGAGATGAATTATAATTGTGAGATAAAATGTCATATTTGCCTTTTTAAACTGTTTTATTCTGTGGTGGAAACAAGCTTTTCATAGGTGTGTGCACTTCAGTGAAGAGATCCTGTAAGTCACAGACATCCACTTCCAGTCCTTGATCTGGTTTTAGTGTCATTAATAAGCAATTAAACGTTAAACGTTAAATATGGGTGTCTAATTGTAAGCACTTCTAAACATATTCGGTTTGGCAGAGCGTTTGTTTGCTGTCTTAGAGAAGATGAAGAAGAAATGCAATCAATTTAATTGCATCAGAGCCTCATGTTTTTATTGATTGTAGGAAAATGGCTTGCAGGTGAGGAGTGACTACAGCTTGATAAGTGGCAAACCATTATTTTCCAGGCCGCCTGAAACCCCTTTGAGGCAGTGATGCTTCATCTTATCATGGGCCTGGTGCAGGGCCGCCGAAATGTGACACAACACTCATTTTGAGGTCAGTACTAATGTTTTCTTCATTGGATGATCATTTGCAGTATGATGGTTATGTAATTATGAGTGTTTATGCATTCATCTAGTTGATTTTTAATGGAATTTGACATTTCACCTCAAAATCCCTCTAAAAAAATTCATTAGGAAATTATATTTTGTTTAAAGCAAATCAAACGTGTTTTTATGCATTTACCCTCTAATGTTCTCATTAATTTGTTTTTATATATGCATACTGGCTTTCCCCTTAGTAAATTAGCATCATTATAATGAAGGTATGTATTTATTTATTTAAAAAAATGATGTATAAAATATGTAACAGTTTAAAATTTAATTTAATAGCATTACGAATATGGTTGCATTTTACTTACATTTTAATAAGCATGGTGTTGGTTGTGAAAATATAATTGCCCTTCACTTGTAGTGTAAAGTCCTTAGAATGTGTGTGTATAAAAATATATATTTTTATATATTTGAATCTACAAAAATGCATATAAATATATCAATAAAAACAAAAATTTCCTATTTATTTTGCTTGATTGTGGAGGGAAATATGACTCAGGCACGTTGTTGACAGGTTTCCTGAAATTCACTCAGGAAAGCGGTCGTCCTCTTTGCCATACAAATGATTCCTCATTGGCAAACATCAGCTATGAAAAACTGTTAACAACGGCCCAGACACATCAGCATGCCGAAATTTTCCTCCCAACACGGCGAATCCATCCAAACAAAGCAGAAGATCAGGCTAATCTATGTGCTGGGATATTTTTGCCTCCTTCTCCAGAAAATGTGCAATTTGGTGAGGCAAGTAAAAGAGAGGCAGAGAGAGAGGGGGAAAAAAATTGAGCAGACCCTTCCAAGCAATAAATCATTGGATTGCTCGTGACACTCATACAATACGGATATAGTGTTAACTGCAAGAGTGAGACAGGGCTCCTTGGCCCTCTGGGGTGACCTTGCCTGGCTGCCGTAATCTATCATTCTGACACCGGACACACTGGTTTTGTTTAATATTACACTATTGGCATATACAGTAAACACAATGCAAAGAAAATTTAGACACAGACATGAGGTGAGACAAGAGGAGGTACATGTGTACACACAAGGAGAGAACCATTGTGTTGTCAAGCCCATGCTAACTTTATTTCACAGGGTTTCGAGGTGCACTTTTATGCGTTTTATTCGGCCGCCATTCCGTTTTATTGGCTTACAATGCATTTGAAGGCTTATTCTATTGCAGTAAGAGGGCCTGTAATGTAAATCAAATGCATGATGCTTGTCTTTGTGAGTTTTTGGCGGAGAAACACGTCACATTTGCAGTGTCTTAAATGAAATCTCACCAATTTAAGGGGAAGAAACGGGGCGGCTCAAGTTCACCAGTCTGGTCTGACACTCGGGGTCCATAAATAATGCATTTTGGGGTGACCATTCATTCTTCTTTGTCACACACGCACACAAATAAATTATTGTTATTCACAATTTGACAGTCACCCACAATCCGTCCAATAGCTGCATGAGGCGATTTGAAACAACATTGTGGGTGTGAATAAACTGTGCAAAGAAATAATAAACAGCAGCTGTCGTTGCCAGAGGCTTACTGTAAAATATACAGTAGAATCGTTTTAAATATAGTATTTAAATTTACAGTAAAAAACAACATACCATGTTATCTGAAATAATATTAATATACCAAATTACTGCACTGCCTAAAATATTTATCTTTCTCTTGTTTTCCAGTATAAATTTTAAACATTTATAAATCAAGATTTACTTGAAGCTAAATGACTTGAGATATTAAGTCTTGTTTTCTTAAAAACGAATCAAAATAAAGTTTTTACTTAAAACAAGAAAAAAAAAGGATATGTTAATTAGGTGAGAAAAATAATTGTGTTTCCTTGCTTTAAGCAAAAGCCTACTTCATGTTGATGCATTTTTCAGAAAGAAAAAACTAAATGTCTTAAATAAGTAAATGTATCTAGATTGAAGATTTGCTTCTTGAACTGGAAAACAAGACAAAAATACTGAGGAAAAAGAATCTTTTTTGTCTTTAAAATATTGACAATCTCCAAAAAATAATAAAATAATGCAATAAACATTCATTTAACAACATAAGATGTAACATGAAACCCTCATATACAAACAATTATTCCATTCAAAAACATCAAATATAAAACATCACAAATTTCAATGAAGTTTTTACACAGTAAATTATAAGATGACTACTCGTTCAATTTCAAATATTGTATATTTAAGATATTTTTTGTGTAAAATTAGCAAGGGACCGTACTGTTAACAACATTTTTACCATGCATTTTTCTTAAAATGCAAAGTTTGTAACATTTATAGTCATTCCGATGAAATAATGTTGATTTCTAAAGAGAGTGACTCATTCATTTGCCTTAGTTTAGCATCTTTTTCCAGTTTTTGTTGTCATGAATGGAACTTATTGTTTAAACCGTCTTTCTTTTCTGTTTACCTACTTTGAACAAGCTCCCAACACAAGCACATGCATCTATATATGTGTGTGTGCAGGCGTGTGTATGAGATGATAAAGCGAGCGCGCTCTGCTCTCAGCGAGGGGCTCAGGTACAGTCCTCAGAGAACACGGCGGATAAAGACGACGTTCACGCTAGCGAGCCGCTCCGCCACCGTGACACAAACACATCCGAGCAACATTTCGAGGTGTGACTCAACACCCAAAACAGCCTCTTTTATCCAAACGAGAGCGGGCGGCTCCGGCACCAGCCGCACAGAGGCTGAGGTGTGATTTTCCCATGTAAATGGAGGTCAGCGGCATCTTTAGAATCTGCGGCCGGTGTGTCTTGGCTGTTTTTGTTTTGTGTGATTATGTACTACCCGCTGGAAAGTTGCTTATTTCTGTGTGTAAATTGGATGTAGTATTTTGCAGAATGGCGCCCCAGGCATAGTGTGAGGTATTGATTGAGTTGGATGCAAGAAGAGAC
Source organism: Enteromius anoplus (assembly GCA_032359395.1). NCBI lineage: Eukaryota > Metazoa > Chordata > Actinopteri > Cypriniformes > Cyprinidae > Enteromius > Enteromius anoplus. Next base: position 16,449,405 of record JAUMHG010000054.1, read on the forward strand.
ACAAGAGGATTCTGGGAAGTGAAAAGTCTGAAAAAACAGAAAGCAGAGCAACTATAGGTGCGTTTTACGTGTTAGGAAGAAAAAAAATCCTCCTGGAGTTGCGAAGAAAGCAACTAAACAAACAGGATCTGCGCATGGTGACAGGTGATGTGCTGTGTCAGAAAGATGCAGAGAAGGAAAACAGAAATCCTTATGACTTCTAGATGATAGGTCTTTCAGAGATACTTATATGTGCACACCAGAGAACTGGTTTTCTTTTTGTTATATATAAGAGAATCCCATTTAACCAGTATTTTGGTTTTGGTTCTTAAAGGTAAAAAAGTTAAAGTCGTCATTGACTCACCTTAAGTAGTTCCAAATATCTCACTATGGTGATTTTATATATGTTATGAACCTGTCTTTATCTGCCCAGAATATACATATGTGAAAATTATGAATCACATTATAGGTAACATATATGGCGGTATGACTCTTGATCAAAATGTCATATATTACATTTCTGCCGTTTTCTGTCATTAGTTATATCAAAGCTAATATTAACTAAACAACCATGAGCAGTTGATTTTCTTTTATGTCTGTGAAAGTTTCTATGCTTTTATGTGCAAGTGACTGCCCAACACAGTCTCACGACCTATTCGTACGAGGTCCCAAATTCTTGCTAATTAGTACTACAGTAATTCATACGACCTCACTCGTACGAATTTGTGTGATTTGTCTAAAACCCTGTGATGGGTAGGGTTAGTGGCGGGGTTAGGTTTAGGTCATTCGTACAAATTCATATGAATTGGTAACTCGTAAAATACGTATGCTTTAGAAGTGAGGTTGTACGAATTAGCCACCTCATAAAATATGTACCAATTGCCGTAAGATCAGGTTGGACTGCCACATCTCTATCCATCCGTCCATCCTCTAAAGACACTATGATTGATCACGTTATGTGTCAATCATGTGCTTTCTAACGGTAGTTCAGTAGGCCAGTGTAATGGCTGTTTAAGGTCTGATTATCTATGGCAAACAAAATAATACTTCAGCGGAGTTGTGAGCTTGCAATCTGAATTCAATTTGAAGAGAGAAATACTGGGTGCCTCAAAATTATAATGTGTGGTGTTTGCATTTAAGAACAAACTTACAATGCAACCAGTATAGTTTGACCCGTGATTGCATGACTCTCATTAGCAAATTCTTTTTAATGAGTCAGTCTTGAACTTATCAAGTTATCAATTTGAATCATTCTACTGAGTCGCCAATGGAATCAGTTACAGCGGTTATTTTATTGAGCCACAAGTCGATACTTTAGTCATCCCTGAATTTTCTGGAAACTCTTATTTGATGTTTGTGAGACATATCAGTTTTCATTAATTCATTTCTATAATAATTATTCAGGACATAAAAATACATCCATGCATGTGAAAAATATTACTTTTGGATGGATACTTCCTTCTTAAAACAATTGTTTGTGTATTTGTACAGTGTACAGTGAACTGGAAATTAGGTGCTGGGCGTCCGGCCAGAGGAGAACTGGACCCAACTAAGCCTGGTTCTCACAAGGTTTTTTTCCCCCCATTCTCTCATGGATGGGGTTTCGGTTCCTTGCCGCTGTCGCCTCTTGCTTGTTTAGTTGGGGACACCTGATTTCTAGTGATTATCGCCGTCTTGACTACAGAGACCGTCTCTGCTTTTGATAAATAAAGTTTTATCTCGTCGTCATGCATTAACATCACTCTATTTTCCTACTTGATAATGTTCAGTGCTTTGCCACAATCTTTGTTAAAATCGCTATATAAATAAAAGTGACTTGACTTGACTTGACTACAGAAATCAGAACTAGAATTTATACGTTCCTTATGATTTCCATCCCTGCTGCGTTATGCTCAAAGAACAGATTAATTTGAAATTTATAGGTTCTTAACCTATTTAAGATAAAACTGATAAGTCTGTGTTGTGCTGACCAAACACGCTAAAAAAGTCCCATGTTGAGTCGCTCCATATTTCATCTGGTTCTTGAGAGGGCATCACTTTGCATTGTCCTAAGTGCTGTTGACAACCCAATTGAATAAAAATCTTGCATGCATGTGCACATTTTCAAACATAAATGTTTATTTTGTCTCAATTGTTCCTGCTTGTACTCTCTCTCACTCTCTGTTGTGCAAAGACGTATTGATTCGCCCGTGAATCTATAACACCAATGAACTTGATGGAGTTCCTGACAAGCACAAGTGCAGCTCGGCACAGAGACGCGTTTGTGCCTGTGTTATTTCTCTCGTGAGGAAACGAGCAAGTCACAAAATCCAATATATACACACCGACGGTCCTCACCGTGTTCGCCGTAACACTGTAAGACTTCAGCCCGGTAGTTTTACTCTGCAGAGCTGGTGAGGAACATGATGAAATATGCATGAAACTGATGTTGTAGAAGTGACACCTAAATGACTTTGAGACAAAAAAAAAAAAAACTTTACCAAGTTTACCCTTTACCGCTCTCTCTACCTTTTTTGGAGGGTTGGTGGGAAGCAGACTTTGTTATGTGTCAAGGTATTCGAAAGAAAGGGATGATTTTGAAAAAGAAGACCTCCTCTGGAGAGAAGACATTACTCTACCCCACCTTCATAGTGTCCTTAATACGGCAGGTTTGCCTCTCAAAGACGGCACTACAAACGGACGCTGCTCACTTCACAGGCCACTCATAATTGTGAGAATTCAAACAAATCTGTGTGTCAGGCAAGCAGATGGAACTTCAATCGTAGAGCTCAATCGCATGTCTGTTACCTTGAGTCGAGTGCCTTTTTTACTCCAAAAAATATGGAAAAGACTATTGATCAGGGCTGCTCACCCAACCACCTGGGGTATAAACCGGAGTGTGCTTGTGTGAGGCTGTTCAGGATATTCTGCATCACTGATGTCTGGATTTCCCACCATGCAGTAGAGATACATCATTGCAGTTCAACAGCAGAGGTTAATGATGGCTTGGTCAGACATTTCTTCTGTTTTCATATTTTTAAGGTTATTTTATACCTCTTTTTTCCTGTATTTTATCTAAACTATTCTTGAATCAAGATGTGTTTACTATTTTATATCTTGCATTTACTATTTACTATATAAAGTTTTCTTAAAAAGAGATAAGAAAAATAATCTGACCTCAAACTTCTTCTTTTTTTCTTTTTTTTGCAGTATACAGTAAATTTCCTCACCCTCGGTCCATCTGAAATGTACAGTAGGTAACTTTCCTCCCCTTATTAAAACACTAAAGAAGATTTTTAGCTAAAACCATGGTTTTAATGATTAAAAAAAAATTAGCAGCTACTGCAATTTAAAGGGGTCTTATGATGTTGCTAAAAAGAACATTATTTTGTGTGTTTGGTGTAATTCTATGTGTTTATGAGGTTTAAGGTGCAAAAAACGCATTATTTTCCACATATTGCACATTTTTGTTTCTCTTCTAAGTCCCGTCTCCTGAAACAAGTCAATTTGTAAAAAGCTCATCGTTCTAAAATTGTGAAGTGTGCTCTTATTGGCCAGCTATCGATTGCACTGTGATTGGCGGAAAACCGCACACATGTGGCGGAAATGTTATGCCCCTTACCATAATATTCCATGTGCTGACGCTATGACACCACAAAACAATAAAACGCATTACAGACGAGGCATTTGTTTCATCCAATGGAAACAAACTAACATTTGAATAGTAAGTAGCAGGTTCTTTTAATAAGAAAACGTAACCTACTTAAAGTTTGTGAGTCAGAAGCGCCAGACTGTCCTTGCAGAGGAAGAATTGCTCCACTTTATAGTCTTTATAGGTTTTAGGTCCTCTAATACAGTATTGTATTCTGGAACAGTGTTGTGAATACAACTTGACCACCCATTTCTTTTTGTGTCCTTTTCTGGAAGCACAAACAAAGTAGTTTCATTTAAACAGTGATGCACAGTGTGTCAAGCAAGCGGTTTATAAAAATCACGCTGTGATGTTGCAAAGAGGGGATGTGTTTAAATGAGCCTTTTTAAGGGAGCATGGGCAAGTCATAAGTTTTAGAAAAAAAATCTCTTTGGTTTTAACACTTTTAGTCTTTGAAACTTTACAGATCTTCTTTATGCACTAAGAGCTTGTAACACACTAAAGAGAAAGGAAAATTTAAAATAGAATCATATGACCCCTTTAAGAGTGAGAAATAAAAAATTAAAAAAAGAGGCAATGCAAAATTTTATAGCTCCTTGAAACACATTGAGGTCTTATGAAGCAAAATTAATCATCTGTGCAAGAAACTGAAAATTTTCATTACCTGTAATCCATAGCTTTATGCAAACAGGGGATTTTCCTTGAATTGCTTCTTTTGAGACAGTTTGTTTCGTTGATTCACCAGTTTATTACATACTATTATAATTTAATATTAAAGCACCCAATAATGAGCAGATTTTTTGCATGGTTTAACCATATGTAGTGAATGAACTAATCTTAATCAACTTACCTTTGAACAAAAAACACCATTCAAATATTATTTTGCCCCGTCATTCCTTTTTATTTTTATTTCAGTCGAATCCAAATTATTAATGGATTACTTTTCATTTATCATTCATCTGTAGCACAAAAGTGCCATTTCGAGCCATACCACCACCCACAATAGGTGACATTCTGTGAAAAACTAAAATATAAAGTGATAATTACTTTTATCTATGTGTTTATATGTTAATGAGTGTAATAGCAGTTCACTTCCCCTCACCCTTACACGTGTACAGCATCTCCATCCGCACATTCTCAGGAAAAGCTTTCTGTTGTATTCCTAGGTCAGCACATCAGAACTCTAGACACTCTTTCAATTACTTCTAAGCTGACATTTGCCTACCCTTTATCGGGAGATCTTTAATCAATGCTGACTTGAGAGGAACAGGGAAAGTTTGCTTTGATTTAATATCTCCACCACGGTAAAGGTGAATGTGAAACATTTATGATAATCTGTAATGGAGGTAGAGGAGGCTTGATGAGACTTTCTTTCGGTGTCAGACAAACATCTTGTGGCCTTTGCGTTCCATGTTTCACTCGTGTTCTATAATATGAATAGTTAAACTCGGCATATATGACATAACTCATCGTCAGTAAGGGTAAAGATGAATAATTTCACTGCTATTTCTGACTTTAATTCTCTTATCTGCAACATTTAAGCTTCAAAAAGGTCACGTGATATATTTTTTACAATTTGGAAAATAATTCACTCAAAAAGTAATTGATTAGCATTGTTATTTTGTCATTTGATTGCCCGTAGATTGATTGATTGATTCGTTCATTAGTATAAAATTTGCATACTACCACTACTGCTACTAATAATGCATAATATCATGTTTATAATAAAACAATTTGTAGTTTTATAATTATAATTTACAATTTATATAATCTGTAATTTGCTTCATAGTTTATTTTATTTATATTTAATTATAATATTTTATTTATATTTATTTATAATATTATATTATATAAATATTTTATTATTATTACAAATTTATTTAAAATATTTTATTATTGTATTGTTTATAATTAATAAAATATAAATTAGCACAATAATATTTAAATGTGTTTATTTATACGAATTCTGCATTATTTTGTCATGTTTAACCATATGATTAATACATTTTATTTTTGATATGGATGAAAAGAAATTTGTACCAGTTTTGGATGAAATGAGAGTAGGTAAATGGTTTAATATTATCTGCAAAATTTAAGCTTCAAAACAGTCATGTGAAATGTTTAAGTAGATTTCAATGTGCTAGTTAACTTATTAAAACATTCTGCATTAATGCAGTGTTTACAGCATGTGTCCTTTCTCTCCTGTACAGGTCTCCCTTTGGTTTGCCCATCAGCACTTTTGATAATAGCGTTTGTTAACGCCGTCATCTCCCTTCAAAGGTTATCCACGACTCTCCCTGAAGCCGATTACACAAACACAAATGCTGACTCGCAGGTAATAGGCCACAAACAGAGATTCAAGTGTCATGCCACTCTATTGCATTTGATCTGTGAGTGGTTATATTAGCCAGCAGCGGAGGTTCTGTTCACTGTGAGACTGAGAAGTGGGTCATCCTCTGGTCACTTATAATTTTTCACACTTGACTGGATTTACAAGAGGTAAACGGGTTACGTTACTAGTAGTGTTATGGCTTAATTCTGTTTATCACTCCGCAGGCCTGACACGAGCTAGACATGTTTATTGTCGGCCTGGCATGGCTGCATAATAAATAACTGCACATGTTTCATGGCTTCGTTTTGGCATCATGGAGCTTGATGCTTGCATTTTGATTCATTGTGGAGGAAACGAAAGCTAAGCATTCAAAATCAGTGCGTTTTATTTTCTTAATGTCGACATCAAATTAAAATACTTCACCTATTTTTTTTTTTTTTTTTTTTTATCTTACAGTCAACTTGAAATCACTTTTTTTTTTTTGAACAAATATATACTGATGCATCGGTTTTGTGCAAAATAAATAAATAAATAAATAAATAAATAAAA
>JAUMHG010000054.1:16466181-16477372 GCA_032359395.1 Enteromius anoplus
ATATAATAATAATTATTATTACAATAGCAAAATTATTCAAGTATTGTACAATTATTAAAAATACGAACTGTGTGTATATATATTACCTTATTATTTGATTTTGATTTTTTAACCCTGGAAAAAATTTGATAAAAAAAAAAAAAAAACACCATGGTATATTATACCACATGCATATAATGGATGTGACATAGCACATGACACTTATACTGTAATAATTTTTATATTATCAATCAGTCAACAATATATATACAGTACCTGTAAGAACCAGTGCCTTATATCATGTACCATCTCTGCACCATGGTAACCACAGTTTTTTACTTTTTTGTATTGTTGTCTTTTTCATGTCCCTAATTGATCTGAAGATCTTGAATGTCATTAAGATAATAAGAGTTCATGAAAGCTGGACACGTGTGTGTGTGTGTGTGTGTCATCCCATGGCTGTGATGTTTCTCATCTCGAGTTCTCTGCTCTACCCAGCATCTCTAATTGTTATTAATCTACAGCAATTAAAGTGAGCGTCTTTGCTGTCACATGTCTCCCCTCCTCTCGTTGATGAGCGTGTACACGGCTGACATGCAGGAGACGGCAACAGGAAGCATCACGGCATGCGTTTCCTGCCGTTGCAGACACGTTTAGCAAACCCAACAGCAGCCAGATAAAGCTCATATTTGAATAGGCTCTGTTATCAAATACATTCATTAGGTTACACGCTCTACTTGATTAATTATATTTAAAGAAATTGTGGGTACTTTGGATCTTTCGTCGCGCGGCGCTACGGCATGCCATAGATCCCTAATTTCGAGAAGAAAAGGGGGCTGAGGGCAGTTTTTTTCCTGTTCTCTCTCTGCCTATTCTGGACAGCCTGCGCGGGTCCCCGAGGGCCTGAACGTATTCAAATGTATCTCCATCAATGAGCACAGTAATTATGAATTCCGCACTAATTAGTGTATACACTACTTCCCTTGCATATTTGATTTCCACTGTGAGATGGTAATAAGGGAAATGCCCATTTTTGTCCTGTCTCATGAAAATTCCAGAATGTTAGAGGGGGGAGGGCAGATGGCGAGAGAAACGGGGGATGCATTAAATATGAAAAGAGAGAGAGACAGAGAGAGAGAGAGAGAGAGAAACTTATAATAACCCTTACAAATATACCATGGGAAACCAGGGTAACTCCATAGGTCTTTAGACACTAGCCTGATGATAATACCATGGTATCACCTTACAGTACATACAGTACCTTACAGTACATCATTTACTCTTGTCAAGTGTAATATACAGTCATTTTATGTATGTATATATATTTATATGTGTGTGTGTGTGTGTGTGTTTATTATAATTTATTGTAATAATACAATGTACATTATATTTATTATAATATAGAAATATAATCACAATAGTGTTACTATTGATAATAAAATATGAATTATTTTTACACCAAAATATATATACAGTTTTAGTATACCATATAGAAATAATAATGTATTGATTATTTTATTTACTCCAAAATATACTGTTGTATGCCATATTATTCTTTATTTATTTATTCATTTATTTTTTAATGTTTGTGTATTTACTTTATATGTGTGTGTGGTATAATAATAGTAATAGTATTAATAATATTTGCTTCATTCATGCTTTACATAATGCATTTATTATATTCTGATACCATCACTAGACAATTGTGAAACATGGAAATAAAGGATATACTGTAACTCTGGCTAAATATGCTTTTAAGAGACCCTCTACTAAAAGAAAGTGAGAATCTTTCAGGTATGATCAGTAAGTTTTTTTTTTTTAGTAGTCCTTTTTACCAAATTTTCTTTTAATGTATATCACAGAAATATCATGCAGCCCTGAAGCCATTTCTTCCTGTATACTTGTACAAATACATATCTGCTTGTGTCTGGTGCATAAACGATGGCCTCAAGCTCATTGTGAACAGATATATTTCCTCCCTCGATACTTTGAGAATAAGGCAAGGTGATATTTGACTCAAAATAATAAAACATTATTTCATTTTTTAGTCCGTGTCAGTCTCTGCTAGTGGTCATAAATTAGCCACATATGAGGTGCTAATAAAACTCTCTTAAAATGCTTTGAGTGACAGACACATGATTGTATGGAGTAAAATTATTGGTCTGTATTATCTGAGCGGATCTCACAGAAGAGTAAACCACAGTCTAGTGACTGGAAATACAGTCCTGCGGCTCTTAGTGCTTATAACCACACAAATCATCACCTGTACCTTACAACCAAGCCTGCTGGGGCATTTGTGCCTGTGTACAGCTTGCTTGCTTTCTTTTGTCTTTTGGATATACACTAGCATGAAAATTATTAATGTACAGCTTGTAAAATCTAAACCTATATATATATATATATATATATATATATATGCCTTAAATATTGCATGCAGACATATGAACTGTTATATTACATTTCTCTATCCTTTGCATATGTTAATATTCTATAAGTCATTGGTTGTTTGTTTTGTTTATTTATCTGTTCTCATTTTCCAACTCTATCATATATTCTGCATATTTAAATACAAACATTCATGCATGTATATATTTAATAAAAATTGTATGTTTATATATTAAAAATGTTTACATATATCATAAAATAATTTCAAAATATATACTTAAGTGTGTTTATAAATACATCATAAAAATACACAGTATACACATACATATATAATATAAACTATTTTTTTATAGTATTATTTTAAATATTTTAATCGTTTGACAGCCCTAATTCATATTAATAATATACTTAATATTCATCTTCTTTTTCCTTTTATTTATGTAGCTCAACTCTCTTCCCTCTTCTTTTCACAGACTATAATCATCAGCAGCATCTTTCCTTCCTGTTTTCTGGACGCCTTCATGATGTCATTTCCTTTTGAAGGTCCAAGATAAACATTCATTTCTGGATCACCTGGGGTAGAGCTCTGATAGACAGCTCAAGGATCCGAGTATTCCCTTACATAATTAGCAAAACCAGGCATGGGCATAATCGCGTTCTCCAGACCCAGAAATGATGTGCCCTAGAAAGACAAGTTATTTTTATTGATTTATTGATTGATTTTTGCTTTATTCTTGTCCCTCCGCTGTTGACACCTGAAGTTTATGCATTCAGATAACTCCTCCGCTCGGGCTCTGTTTGGAAATGTGAGAAAAAAACAGAAGAAGTTTTGGAGAACACACTGCTCTGTGATCCGGTGGAAAGGTTTTGGTGTGCGTATGCTGCGTTTGATTGACAGCGAGCCGGAGATATACCTCCGTCTCCAAGCGGGAGGGAGATATTTAATCATTCGTAATTAACGTTTCTGCTGAAGCTAGAAGACAGCAGGCATATGCGATTATCTGTGCGCGAGACAAAAGTGATGATTAAGAAACTAGTGCTAATTTAGACAACACATGTCCGTGTTTGACCAATCCTTCGCATTTCAGCACTCATGCATCCTTTGAAATGTTGATATTGAGCCGATTAAAGATGTATGTAAACAGCTTATGGTGAATTCTCAGAGCTGGTTAGATAAGTGTGCAAATATTCAGCGTTTGCAGCTCTGACATTTGCAGGCGTTTTGTCTCTCGCTTTGTGTTCGGGTCGTGACTCCGTGGTCGGTTCTGCATGTTTGGACACTTTCTTTTCCTTTCATTTGACTTTTTTTCTCTTTGATAATTCCTGTTCCACACATGCTGACCTCCAAATGTATTCTACCCGGAGCTCGCGAGGCCGGTTCTCTGAAGAACGTGGTTTTCCCCTTGCGACGCCCAAATGCAGATGTTCAGCCGCTCTGCCAAGAACTAGCGAGCCTTTCTCTCTCCCACCAGTCCCAGGACAGCATCACACAGCCGTCCATACTGGCACAAACACTACATTTGTGTGTGTGTGTGTGTGTGTGTGTGTGTGTGTGTGTTTGTCCTCCCGCTCACCACATCACAGCAACCAGCTGAGGAACAATTTCTGATGTTTTCCACCTTTATTTTCTTCACGTTCCTTTTGTCTTTCATCCTCTATTCTCCCCCTTCATCAGGAATGATCGCTGGGCTCTTACCATCATGGATAATTACTCAAATGACAAACTGAATTTAGTTAATGGTGAGGATCTGACTTTGGGATTTTCAGGATTTCACTCCTGCGGCCGTGCTAACCAGAAACACGCTTTCTCCATCAAATAGTGGTCTGCAGCTGGCTGTGGGAGTGCTCGGCGCTGGTATTCATGCGTGGATTTGTGTGTGTGGGATATTTCCTATAGTTTAAATGAACACCAGGTGGCCTATACAATCAGGCCATTACTTCATGACTGTAAGCACCGGGTCAGACATTAGCCAAACTGTGAAGACGTGCTGACACCAGAAACTCCCCAGAATCACATGTTGAGGTTATGTATGTTTGCTTACAGCATATTCTGAATTTTTGCAGTTCTTAGTGAGTGTTCCCATTGCTTCTGCCATATGCTATTTAAGATGCTACAACATGTGGTAACCTGACATTAGTCACAATGCTAGTGTAAAAGAATAACAGGTAAAAACTCTTAAGTAAGTTACTTAAACTGTAAGTAAAAGGGTTACAGTAACATCTGCGGTTATCTGTAGTAACTATACTACAGAATTACGAGTAGCATGGCAACCCAGGATTATTGGAAATATACAGAGCCCTCACAGATCATGGTGATTTCATTCCCTTGAGAATTTTAGCGTTTACTCCTAAAATATTTGCTTTCTCTCGCAAACTTTCCCTCAAGAAATTCTGGCATTATTTCCAAAACATTTGAGTTCTTTTCTAAAAGTATTGCATTCTCTTGTAAAGCTTTGCATTCTCTTCCCAAAGACATTGCGTTCCCTTGAGAAAGGTTCTCTTGAAAACATTTGCGTTCCCTTTTCCAAAACTTTTGCGTTCTTTCTTAAAAGTATTGCATCCCCTTGTAAAGCTTTGCGTTCTCCTCCAAAAGATTTGCATCGTCTTGCAAAAGTATTGCGTTCCCTCGAGAAAGGTTCTCTTGTTCTCTCACAAATGCATTGTGTTCACTTGATAAACTTTGCTTTCGCTAACAAAAGCATTTTCAACAGCGCAACATTTCTGCAAAATCTGAATGTTTGTAAGGATTTAATATTGCATTTATACAATCATTTTGTCTGTTTTTTCCAATTCATTCAAATTCCAATTCACACCAAGCCTTCCTCTTTTCACATCGCTGCTGCTGCAGTACAACTTCAAGAAGTGAAGTTTACAATGTGACTTTCCCTCATACTTGACTTTCTTTTTTTCTTTTTTTCTTCTCGCTGCTCATTTTTAAACTCTTACTGATGTTCACTCATCTTCTTTATCAAGTCATCCCTGCAAATCACACCCCATTGGTCATCCATCAGTCTGCGGCGATCACCAGAGACTCCCGCTCTCCCAGTAGCATTTTTCTCTTTCCGAACTATCAATCGCTCCATCCGCAAACCAGCTCTCATTTCCCCAAAATGACCCTCCCTCCCCTCTCCGACCAGTCAGATTGATACGTCTCACGCCGTCACGAGAGGAGGTAAAATATTTCCTGTCATTTAAAGTCCAAGAGGCACGGCTGCTAAATCGTCGAGCCGAACCCAGAAATCCATCAAGCTCGACTTTGCACCAGAACATTTCATGCGCAGCGTTACAGCATCGCTCCGCATCTGCTTTGCCAGATCCTCCTCGGGCCAGAGGTCAATAATGAAACAAAGTTTGAAGGAGCTGCTGGAATATTCACAGTATATGGTTAAAGGGCTTGAGAAACACATCATTAAGTCCCCTGTAAGAAAGTCCGCCTCATTCCAGCGACTCTTGTATTCATGGCATTCCCTTTTTCGAGCATCTTAACGATCACGCGCTGATGTATGGATCACGCCGCTCTCTTCTCTCCTGGCGCGTAATGGCAGAGCGAGAGTTGCCCTATGGCTAATTTGTATCATTCAGTAGCGTGACTGTTTGTCAGAGCCGAACTGACTCTCTTGACCTTCTATTTCTTATGGCGGCCGACAAGTGGCTCTGCCTCTGGTAATTAGTTTTCAGCCGCTCTCGGTGCATGCGTGTCTGAGCGCTTGCATGAGTGTGTGTTTAAAGTTGAGCTTACGAGGGCCAGCCGATGCAGAGTGCTGGTTAAATATTTACTGTTCAAGGCAGATTCACACAACTTTTTAAAATTAATGAGTGGAGCGGACTGTTTGGACAGTGGCAGCGGTATTGAACTGTTTGTAGAGCTTTTCCACCTCGCACTGGTGACATGCAAGTCACTTCGCATTTCCCTGCTCTCTCTTCTCTCTCTCTCTTTCTCTCCGGAATTAATGGAGAAATGGCCATGTGGTTTCAACCCACGCGGCGCGCGAGCCGTTGGATGTGCTCTCTCTATATTAAACTGTATTTGCAATGGATCACTGCCATTGTGAAGTAGTTTTCGGAGAGCTTCAGTGCTTCACTCCTCAAGCATTCAGCTACACTGCGTTCTCCTTCTTTCCTATTGTCCAACTCTTTCACTTCCCAGAGGAAGAGGAATTGCTCTTTTATAGCTTGGGAGACTTAATGAGGTCTCAGCTTTGTTTATTTTAAAATATCACGGTTGTTTTAGATGATTCTCCTAAAATTCCTTACAATTTATATGCCGCACAACAATTTGAAGCCAGAGTATAAAAAACGCACTGGAAGTCAATTATTTTCACGACATTCAGATTTAGAAAAGTAGTGTTGATGAGGAATAATTGACACAGATGAGATCTTGTGAAGACTGCTGGTGTTTCTCAACTGAAAAATCACATTTCGATCTCGTTGCTCTTTAGGAACATAATCTGAGATATTGATGAGACTGAAGGTTTTTTTATATAACGGAGGAAGACGAATCACCTTTGTTTCAGATATTTCTCCTAAAATTCCTCTGGAGATATAAAATAGACAGTATGTCAATAGCTAAAAATATTTGGGTATCATAGCTTGTTTAAGGATTTTTTGAGATATTAAGAAGAAATTTGAGACATTGCTGAGATCTATTTTGAACCTCAGATGTTTCTCCTACATGCCTTAGAAATGAAACACAGAGTATCTTTTTATACAGAACGTTTTTTAATGGAATACTGTAAAAACAAAATATGTGAATAGCAAATTTTGGAGTTCATATTGAGACAGTCTTATCCTGGGAATATTAGCAATTCTAAGCAGTTTGAAAAAAGTAATTTTCTTGAGGTTCTAGATAAGACATGGGTGAGATTAATAAAAGTATTTCCCATTGCTCTCATCACTCTCATGTCGAAAAAAAAACTAACTTATCGTGTTAGTTTCTCATTAGTTTCATCAGTCGCTTTTAAACCCTTCTCCTCGTTTTTTAACACTCACCTTCCAGATCAGCATCCGGAAAATAACTTACACATATAGAAAAAACAAAACCAGAAGAGGAAGAAGGGCTGCGTTTTGATCAGGAAGGGGGTGTTGAGGGCAGGCTAAAGGGATTTGCTACAGTTAATCTTTTCCATAGAGTAGATATGTGGGTTCCTTCGTTCAGTGCTTTGTTGACAGAAGTGGGCTCCATTGTAGGGGCTCCAGAGGAGGGGGTCTTTTGAAGGGCCTGCTATCGTCCCGCCGCATACACGCCACGCTCGTCCTGCAGCCAGCTGATAGGCCGGCCTCGGCACGCTGGGAAGATTGAATTGAAGTGTCACACTTGAGGCGTACGGTGCGATCGGCCCTGCGTGAGTGCGAGGTGAAGAGGGGAAGATCACGACGCTTCCTCTCCGACTCGCGCGAACGAAGCGAAGCAGCGAACGAAAGAACGCATGCACGCCCTCCCTCTCTGTGCTTATATTTGACTTTGTGTGCTTGGCTGGTTTTATTATGACAGGCTGAATGGTGAAGGGGGGGATTAAACTGTTAAGCAGACATCAGAGGCTGTCTAATGTTTAATGCAAGAGTGTGTGCATGTAAGAACTGATAATGAATACAAACAGGACGACATCTTATTTGCTGTGTTTTTATTAGGATGACTGGAGAACTTGACATTCTCTGCTATCCTCTCTTAATCTCAAAAACCCCCAATCCACATCAAAAAAACCTTCCTAATTCTTGAGAGCCCTGTGTAGTTTCTGGGGTTGTACGGAATGGATGGGTATTGGTAGCTTAGAAATTACAACAACGGACAGATGTATGACTTTATTTTATGATTGGTTTCCTTGGTGTTTTTGAGTGGTGACTTGCATCTGATTGGTTAGAGTTGGCACAGTATACACATACTGTACATGGTGATTATTACAAAGCTTTTCATCACAACCAGTGTATTATGCATCTGTAACCATATGTTTAATTTCCCTTAAAAGAGATATAAATCATTTTTAAAAATATGACAAATCATATGTGATGTATATAAAATAAGTACTACAGTAGGTATTAATGCTAAATAAAAAATAAAAAAGGGGGAAAAGTTCAGGAAAACCTGTTTGAGATCATTTTTGCAATTCTATTTAGTATTCTGTTTCCAAATTCTTCTTAACTTATGCATAAATAAATAAATAAAAAAACAATTCTGTCATCATTTACTCACTTCCTTTTTTTTCCAAACATGTTTCAATTTATTCATTTATTTTTTGCTGTGCAACATTCGTTCATTCATTTATTTATTCATTCCCAAGTAATGAACATAAATCATGTGCAACATTGTTTTGGACCCCACTGGCGCACTGTATGGCCAAAAACAGTTCTGTCTTGTGCATATAGAAGTAATTAAACGATTAAAAATCCTGTACACTGACCTCAATCTCACCCTTTGTCCTTGAGAGCTCATGTGCTTAAAATGACCAAATAAGTCCGTATGACCCAGTAAACGCTCACTGCTGTAGGTGCCGTTCTTCTGAGTGGGACGTACGGTGTCTGCTGAACTCACAGAACAAGTTGGAGATCATCACCTATGATAATGAAGAGCAGATAGGAGCCGGCGATGGCGGCTTTAAAGGTCACACGTTGACGAATAATTGCTTTTTACATCCTCCACTACATTTAACAGGCTCGAGGCTTGACCCCGCTGGCAGAGGCAGTAAATATGCCATCTTCACAACGCTCACAGATGTACCGACATCACCGGCTTGTGTTCGGAGCACGTTTACTGATGTGAGGTCAGAGCGTTGCATCCAAGGGCCCCTATTAATCAAGAGAAATAATGCAACAACCCCGAACACATCTCAACAGAACAGGACTGACCCAAAGAGCGGGGTCAATTGATTTGGAAAGAAATTAAAAATAAAAACCCATTTTATGATGGAGAATTAACTAGTGCGCTCATTCTTATACTCCCTTAACTATGCATTTGAGATACAAGTTCCCGCAGGATAGAGAAAGCCTCAAATGAGATTTGTATAATATCTCAATTGTTTCTACTAGACGGCAATGTAATGAAATGGAGAGAGAGTGGAAAGTTTTGCTGAAGACTTTTGCGTCTCGGTTTCTCCTTCAGTTTTCTTCTCAGAGTTTCTGAAGTGTTGTCAATACGAACTCAAGCTTATTTTATAACCTGAAATGCTACCAAAACTGTTCTTTCTCCTAGACAGCAATGTAATTAAATGGATTTTTTGTTTTACAGTTTTACATCAATTTCAGATTTTTTTAGTTTATGTTTCTGCTGGACATTTGGGGGGAAATCTCAAAAAGTCTTAATATGAACTTAAATATTTTTAAATCAAATTATTCCTAGAGCTAATTATTTTCATACACTACAAAAGTGGGGTAGAAACAATTTCCTCTCATGAATGACTTAAAAATCTGAATTAAATACCATGAAATGGCAAGTAAAGTAAAGCAAAGTGAACATTTTTTAATTAATATGAATTTTTGTAATTTTGTTGCTTTCGTTGCACAGTATGCCAACAATTTTCTCGTTTGTCAAAAAAGTCTCCCTTGATATTTTAGGAGGAACATCTGAGCTAAAGTTGAGACATCAGATATGTGAAAAGTCTCCTGAGCAACCTCTGTGCAGTAAAACTTTCTCCTGGGTTATTTAATGCTCCACATTGGGCTAAATAAACAACACAACAGCGAGCGATTCTCCTCGCCATATTTCAGCAGGCTTCGTTTAAACCACATGTGTCACCGAAAGCTCACAATAACAGAACACGAGCGCAAATAGGAACCACCTTGCAGTTCAGATCAGGCGTTGAGAGCTTGAAATAGTGACTCTGACACGTCTCGGAGGAGAACGGATACTCTTTGGGAATGGCATCTTACTGATGAAGTTCTCTCATCGGGGGACTGGAGATTGTGAAACATGTGGTCGGAGAGTTCTTCGCCGAGCTCCCCGCGTGCCGTCTGACTGCTTTATGCATCTCAAAACACACTCGCATACTTTCAGGGGTTAAAACAACAGGAAGGGATCGAGAGGGTTTATTATGATGACATGTTTAAAGCAAAGAAAAATAAATCTACTGGAAATGAATGAACCGTTTCATTGAAGCAGGATGTTAACTTCTCATTCAAAAATATTTGACTTGTTGATCTTGTGATCTTGTTAAAGTATTTTCTAACGATTTGGAGAGCAGAACCAACACCAACGTGCATTTGCTGTCAGCTACTACTGGACTGAATTGCGATGCATCGATTTTTAAAGGATGATAAAATAACATTGTTTTCATATCCACTTATGGATTTTAGTTATTATTGATATTTCCACTAAAATGCAAAGTAACCCTTTGCAAATAATATTACTTAATGGATTATTATTTTTTCGTTAGTCTCTCCGGCCCGTGCTAACAGGAACGACTTAGGAGTTTTTAGTCTTCAGAAAGCCTTTCAAAAGCACTCTGACTTCTCAGAGAGAGGCACAGAGCCAAGACTTACTCCATTCAGCTCTCAGAGAGACTTAATTCAGTGTGTTTGATGGAGGCAGAACCACAGCTCCTCCCTGTGGTATACACACTGGATTACTCCAACCGCAGTTACATGCTTTTTCTCTTCCTCGCTCTCTCTTTCTCTCTCCCTCGGTCAGTTGTGCATCAAATGCAGCTATCGCTGACTTCAAGCCCTCCTGGAAAGTTCCTTAAAAGGCCTCTAAATCTGTTCGATGTGTTCACATGATAATTATGACTTCTGTGCACAGAAAATGAAAAGAACACAAAAATGTTCTGCTTTAAAGAGCATTCAATGATAAACATTGTGATTTATAATTCAAATATCTATCTATCTATCTATATATATA
>JAUMHG010000054.1:16515927-16528154 GCA_032359395.1 Enteromius anoplus
TATATATTATAATTATTTTCACAAAAAAATGTTTAAAACAAAACATGCTTTTTTATGTTTTTAACTTATTTAATTAATTATTTATTTATTAATCTAATGCTCAAAAAATAATAAAAATAATTTCAAAATAATTGCCTGACAAATAATATTTTCACATAGATTTTCATAATAACAATTTATAGTGAATTTATTTTAATGAAAGAATAACTGCCAGCTGAGTATAAAATAAAATAATAATAAAAATCTAAATGATTTACTATCTATTTATTTCCATTCTACTATGTATTTTTAAGTGTCTAAGCTTAACCCCAGCACATTTCTCAAAGTATATTCAATTTTTTTATTTTTTATTATTGCTTCCTTTAAAATAAATTATATGTTTTAAATTGCCTTATTTTTGAAGGTTCTGAATGACCCATATATTGTATGTTATGTGTAGTTTTATAGTTTTGCACGTCTAATAAGCAGATGTGTTGCATCAGTGAACGTGAGATTGAGAGAGAGAGAGACGGGGTCGTATGAATCTAGGCCATTCATTAATGGTAGAGTCACCAGTAGGCCGTGGCTTCACTCTGCCGCCTATCCAGACATTAAAAAGAATTTCAGATATACTCCATTTCTTTGAGGATGCACTTCCTTTGAGATGGGGCTCCTTTTGAGCATATCCAAAGTATTTTTCTGGTACACGGACCACTCCACAATAATTTAAGCCACAGTACACAGATATGTGTACTGACCAGAATCAGACATTTGAACGTGAACCTCAGACCTTTTTAAAACCAGATGGACATCATTCTAGTAAACTGGCACAATGTGAACCGTAGTGGTGGTTCTTTGGCTAGTATTGTTATTTTAAACAAAACAGATTTGTTTAAAAGAAACATCGAGTACAAGTACAGTGCATTAATATGTGCAAAAATAAAAAAAATTTTTTTTTTTTTTTTTTTCAAGTAGCATAAAATGCAAAATGTGGCCTTGGAAAATCTGATTCATTTAAATGCATTGGTTCACTTGGAAACCTGCTAGCAATTACTGAGTGAAAATTGATTCCGAGCTTTTTTCAGTTAAATAATACTTTTTCATTTGTGTGAGTTTAGCTTCTCAAGTAGCACAAAGTGCAACATTGTTTCTTTTTGTGTCGCATTGCTTTCCTAGAAAGTCTATCTGATTCATTTTAGTGAACTGGTTCATTTGGATTGTTCAAAGCGAGTCACTTAGCACTTCGTTTTGGTCAAATAATTACTGTTTTCCGCTGTCTTTTTGACTCAGTAATACAAATGAGTTTATATTAATGACACCTTCTAGTATTTTAGTTGCAGTTTGTGACATCTTCCAGTTGCTGTCACTGTATTTGAGATATTTGTGCCAGATATGAAAATACTTCATCTGATGGTTATAAAATAAGATATCGGTGTATCTCGTTAGTTTCCTTGTAGCATAGCAGACTGCATTTTTAAAAGTGTCATCTTGCAAAGCTCTCCCTTTAAAATCGCTTCCTGCTTGCCACTTCTTTTAGCAGCCGAGCATCTGACGCTAATTCATCACCGTATTCTTTAGCGATGCCATCATGCGTGCATCAGGCAAATGCGACTCGCTCGTGCTGAATATCTGCCTCTTCCTCCGCAGCATGCGCCACTAACTGCACCATATTGCGGGGAGGCAGGCAGCCCATCACGGACGTAACTTTGATTGACAGTAAGTGTGCATATGTGTCCAATCTGCTCATCGGGATACGTGCTATCGTCATGATCTTTATTTATGTGTTCTGCTGTCGGCACAGTGCGAGCTAACTGCCCATTCCACACTAAATTAATTAGTTTGGCAGCCAGCCTGTGATGGAAAATTGGATCCAATATGGTATTTCCAGGGTGTTTCAAGTGGCATTCACTGGAGGGTGAGACAGACTTCAGATATTTGGGTCACACGGATTACATGTCTACATTTTGGGATTTTTAAACGCATCGCTGATCATACTCTACATGCATTCATATTTCTGTGATTAACAAACACAGGCGTCCTTTTCTATATAAACAACAGTCGAAACCTTGCGAGCAACACCTATCCTGGCAGGGGTTCAAACATGTGTTCCTCTTGAAAGGTTTTATCCAAATAAATAAATAAATAAAGAAACATCCTGGGAGAGAGGGGAAAAAAGAGCGATGGAGAAAAAAGGGACTACGGAAGTGCTTCCATCTCGCGTTGTTGTGCGTAAAATAAATCCTTTGTAGTGCATGCTCTTCTAATAACACGTCGGCTAATTAATAACTTCTACACAATTATAAATTAACTTCGGATCAGGACTCCGGCTTTGCATATGATTTCCTATAATCGCTAAAGCTACTGCGAAAACATGTCTCATATCAAGCGTAACTTTCTTATTTAACACAGACAGACAGGGTTCTCATCGGGTTTAAACGTACAGCAAATTATCTCTGCTGGGACCTGGAGGGAAAGCCAAAAATCACAGCAGTAATTTTTTTTAATTTGAAATAGTCATTTTTGGATTCGTCCTTTTTCTTTCTCTCTCTCTCTCTCTCTCTCTCTCTCTCTCTGAGTGAGCTTTGATGGAATTAATCTTAATATTTTAATATTATTACTGCAGTAAGAAATGAGGAGAGCTGTCACCAATTCAACTCGGAAAAAGCAGGCCTCGGCGTGTAGGAAATGATCATAGGTGGCTCTGCATGCAGCTCGTTTTCTGGCACCTCGCTGGTGGAGAGACGCTGGATCCATAATCAAACTCCTCCGTAATTAAAGGTGTAGAGAAAGCAGACGAGAGCGGCATGACATATCGCCTGACTCCTCAAATTCCTCTGTGGCTTTTCAAAGGATACTCCTTTAATATGGAGATTATGCTTATGTACTTGTCTTCACTTGAAAGGCGTTTTCCTAATTTACTTATTAATGACATGTAAATCTATTTATACTGAGGGCCTCAACTTTGAGAAAGCGCGCCCGTCCCGTACGCCGTAAAATCCGCCGGTTTGAAAACACAGGGAGGGAGGGAAGGAGGGGTGGATGAGCCCGGCCTCCCATTCTTGTTCTGTTAAAAATTTATACAGTCCATGTTAAATTTATTAATATTGCTTGCTGTCATTCACTTTGCTGCGCTCTAACTGAAATGCGACTTGACAGCAAGCACATTAAAGATGTATGTCATTGTATTCAACGAAGATTAATGAAGCTCTGTAAAAGTAGCTGTGTAGGAGAGACGGCGGGAGTGATCAGAATTTGAATTCGCTGAATTAAACAAGGCCCAGTGCCGCACAGTTTAGCATGCATGTGGGATTTTTGCGAAGTGAGGAGGTTTAGAGAGAACTAGTGGGATGTATGCAACTGCAAAAACCTGTCCAATGCAAGCCTGTGCATTAAATTGGGTGTGTTTTAATTTAGGCATCTCCCTATACATTTGAACTTGCTAAGCAAGATTCTCTTTAAACTGTTGATAGAACAGCAATTGATCTGGAAGGGAAAACTGGTCACAGAGGAAGAAATGTAACATACATTATAGTGCCTCTTGTGGAAATGTTAAGAATTCAATGCATACCTGGAACACTGTAGTTCTCACATGAACTCACCATTGTTTCTAGTAGCAGCATTTTTTAGCATGTTGCTACGCAAAGTAAGGACAATCATTAGTCAGTTAGATTTTATTTTTTATTTCAGCATTATTTTTATACCATTTATTAATTAATTCGATTTTATGTTTTCATTTGAATATCAATTAATTTATATATATATATATTTTTATTTTTTTATTTTTTTTTTTATGTATATTTATATATATTTAAGTCATTTTAAGTTTTTATATATGTATTATAATTGTTTTTATGTTTTTGTTTAAATGTTAGTGTTATTGTAGCTACTTCACAAGTAGCTAAAAACACACACACACACACACACACACATATATATATATATATATATATTTATATCATTATTTTATTTTGAGTAACAATGTTTATTTTATTATTGCTTATTAATGTTAACGTCTAATGTTTTTTTTTTTTTGTAATTTTAGTACTTGAGATTAAACTTCTTTCATTTAATTTAGTTGCCATGTCAACATTTCAGTTTTTCATCTAATTTATTTCTGTCTAATTTATATGTATTTATTTAAAATATTTGATCACATAAGAGAGAAAATAGTACTGTCACCAATAAGCTCTAATTAATTCTAAATCATTTGATATACAGGAAACAGAAAGTCAAGGTAAATTAATTGAATTATAGCAAACAAAAGTATGTTGGATGTGTAACAGGTCAGATATTTTATGCCATGCCATTTTTAATGTCAGTAAAAGTGCAGTATACAGTAAAAAATTGTAGTAAATGTTAGTCTGCTGTTTTGGAAACAGCCCTTGTCTTAATAATATTCTGATAGCTCATAGACATGAACATAGACATTAATAGACCTTCAGTTTCTTATGGCTCTTATAGACATGAATGACACCTAGACTTTTTTTTTTAATCTGTAAAAATCAAGCATTTCAGGAGAATGGTGCAAGTAAGTCCTGCAGGAATGAGCAGTAGAGTATATTTCACTAGAGAGAGGACATCTCCATCGCTGTGGAGTTGTAGATGAGTGGCTCTCTCTCAGACACGCTCACGTTGAGCTCTAGCGCTCCCCTTTCCCCAGGCGCTCCGTGAGCTGATGTCATTTCCCCTGCAGCTGGGATGAGAAATTCACATCAGTGCTCGGGTGAAGTCCTTATGAAACCATGTTCATACCTCAGCCGTTCGCCTCCTGCATGCAGCTAGATGGTAAAAAAAACAGAGAAGGGCTGGGGTAGATTTCAAAAAGAATTCAGATCTTCTGTACACCGAATGTCAGCTGGTTAACATGCTCATCTGTCAGCATGAATAATATTTCTCTATAGAGAAGAGTATTCATGAGCACACATACTGTATCCATCCAGCCATATTATTATATATGATATATAAAAAGCATATAATTATATATAAAAGATATAAATAAAATATGCACTGTATAAAATATCTATCTATCAGTTTATTTGCAAATAACATTTTAACTAGCAAATATTTTATTTCATTATAGTTCATTATAGTTTCACAGTTTTTAGAAGCACTTCAAACCATGAAATGTTGTATCACTTCTCTGCCTTTTGAGTAAAATAGTCTGTAATTTAATGTTAACATTAAATTACTTTCATTAATATGTTTTCTGTCTTGAGAGCATAAAAGCCCATTTCTGCCACTGAATGTACAATATTAATACTAATAAAATAAATAATAAAAAAGAAAATAGATAAAAAAAATTGTTTTATTTATGCATTTTATATTTCTATAATTAATATATCCAATATAGTTTATATCTGACATTTCTGACCTTTTTTTAATTATGATATCTATATTTGGAATTCTGAGAGAAACTGTATTTTATTTACAGTATATGCACTTTTATTTTATTAATGCAACAACTCATCCTGTGTTAACAGCCCCTTAGAAATTGCAGTATATGTTGCTGCCTACCTTGTAAAAGAGTTGGAGAGAAGGGCGAAAAAAGGAGAGAGAAAAAGAAAAGCCCTTTGGGAAGCAATAAAATGATTCTTCTGGCGTGCACTCCCTCAAATCATTAAACTCAAAGATTAAACACCCTCCCTACAAACAGCTGATTGTGTTTTTGCAATTAAGATTGCTCTAGAAAATCAAAACAAAGCAACATTTGCTGTTTACTCAGCACAGTGAGTAACACACACCAGCATATTTTCATTCGAGAGAATAAAAAAAAAGTATTTACAAAGCTAATTTGGTCTAATGGGAAGCAGCGTGAAGCAAGATGTCCAGTATGAAGAAAGAGGGAGAGAGAGATGCTAGAGATCTTCAGGGCAAGAGGGCCACTCTTTCCCCAGTGCAGATGCATAATGCAAAGTTAGTGTTTCTAAGACGTTTCCTCCAGATAGATGGATCCGATAGATCTAAAGCAAAGGCAGTTAAACAGCTGGGCACCGTGGTGTACAGTGAGAATATCACCACAGATAGAGCGGTGAGCATTTGAAGGAAAGTAAATTTAACCCAGGTGAGCATCCATTTCAGGTCTTTAAACTGGAAGACCACTGAAAGTGCATTTAGCGCAGTAAAATGAATGCTTTTTATTAAGCCTGAGCCTGCATTAAACAGCATGACAGCAGAATGGAGGAGAAGAAAGAAAAAGACTGAGAAGCTTAATGTTTTCCCTTTAAAGGTTTAGTTCACCGCAAAATAAAAATTCTGTCATTAATGACTCACCCTCATGTGGTTCCAAACACAGATTAGATATTTTTGATGAAATCAGAGAGCCATCTGACCCTCCATAGACAGCAACACTGATCCAGATCCAGAAACATGGCACAAACTCGAGTTGGGCGATGTCGACCAATTTGGCATCATACGATGTCTAATGTGAAACATCGCGATGGACGATGGCATCGTCGTCGCCGTAGGCGGCAGGTGGGGGTGGTTAGTTGTAACTTAAACACCAAGCCCCGCCCCACGACCGACAAAACAGTGTTTGATATGAGCTTGCGGCCCCGTTTGTTCCCATGTTCATCTGTTTTCCTCTCCCAGAAATGATTTACCGCGCTCGCCAGCATCAGTGGTGCGCTCGCTTATTAATGGCATACTGTAGATTTGCCGCCATAGATTAAGTGTGGTTTTTTTTGGCGAGCTGGTTGCTGCTGCTGCGGCGGGGCGGAGGATCGTGATGACGGCTCTCCTAGCGTTGCAAAGCTGAAGTTGAGCCACTGATGTCACATGGATTGTTTATAGGTGTTTTTACTATGTTTCTGGGATAATTTTAGTGTTGCTGTCTATAGAGGGTCAGATAGCTCTCTGATCTCTCTTCCAAAGATGAACAAAGGCCTTACGGGTTTGGAATGGCATGAGCGTGAGTAATTAATGACATGATTTCATTTTGGAGTGGACTAGCCCATTAAAATGGCTTACCATTATATTTGAAATGCAGTTGCACAACAAGAAGGTCAAAGGAAAGCATTTTCTCTGGGAAGAGCATTCGAAATAGTTTGCGGTCAATCTGAGGAAACGTTAATCACTGTATTTTTTCGGTTTCTGATCTAAAAATGCGGCTGTTAAATGCTTGTTTCCCTTGCGAAGCCAATAAATTAAATATTAGTAAACTACATATTTAAATTCCTTCCCCAGGCAGTTTTTTTTTTTCCTGCATGTTTTGCTATTCTTGTGTACTATAATATTCACCATCCCATTTTCAAACTAATGGCTTGTTACAGCTTGGTTTTGCATTCCATTTGCTTTTCCTCCAGATTTCTTTATAAAACAAATTGCACTGGAGCTCTGAAGGGAGAAGAGAAAGGAAATTGAAACTTTCTGAGGAACACGTCATTTTGCGAACATTCACCCTTAAGCGATCAGGAACGGCAGAATAATTTTGGTGTTTATTGAGGCACGTAGCCGTCTGCGCGCATGGCTGATATTAGAAGAGAAAACCATTGATTTCAACCTCAAATATCTGATTTGATTAAAAACGCATAGTCGTGTTCAAATCAAATAATCTCAAATGTGTATAATTATTTGTCAAAAAAACTATTTCTATTTAATTTAAGCATGTCATATCCTTAAAGCTGAAGACCATTATAGGATTTACAGTAGCTAAAACACATTTATAATTTATGAATGTAAACAAACTTCATCTTTAATTATATGTATTGGAATCATTGAGAAATTATTAATAACTTTCTAAGCTCATAAGATGGCTCATGCAAATAAGGGCAAATCATTTCAGTGAGAAGAGACATTTTAGGCCAAAGACTCGTTTTAAAAGAGAATGGTTTTGTGTTCTTGTCAACAACAAAAAAAGACCTTTTTAGGTCTAAAACTGTTTACAAAACTATTTAAAAGGAATATCAATCTATATTTGTTACAGTCGTGTGAGCCTTTTGTAGTTAAATTAACAATGATCTTAGCTTCCAATTATCACATAAATAAATAAATAAGACACTATTTCAGTTTATCTACTTCAAATTTTGTTGTATTGACTTTTTAAAATCATCAAATTTACTGTCAGTTTGAATGAAAAGTGAAAATTGTTTCAGAGTAAATCATTAACCACTTTTTTTTTAGACACCAGTTATCATCTGAATCTCACCAAAACAAATCAAAATCACATTTCATCCCCAAATGAAAAAGTAAATATCAATAAATAAAAAATACAAACATTAAATAACAATAATTTAGAATTTAAAAAAAAAAAAAAAAAAATGCAGCACTGTAATGCTACCATTACTGTATAAATAATTCTGTATTTTATTTTGAGGTGAAATAAGAACTGGACACGATCTTGACATGTTTCAATCATTCATCAATGATTAAATATATAAAGTCCAAATCGAGCATTTTATTGATTGTAGTCCCTTTATACTACATTTATATACCTTTCTGTGCTTCTCTCCTGGAGTAAAAATATAGAATATTTTATATGAATCATCAATGGACAATACATTCTTTCCAGATGTCTCAGAAGAAGGGGAAACTGTGAGAGGAAGGGAAGGTCTCGGCAGCGTCAGTGTGAAAGCAAGTGAACTGTGTACCGGCACGGGGGAATTTGTGGATCTGTAGTGAACTTTCAAATCAATTCTATGCATTAGTTATTATCAGTGGCTTTGATAGACACCAGACTTCACCAGACGTCTGCTCATTACAGGGGCATGATACTGTCTGACCAAATCTACAGAGAGTCAGAGAACAAGAGCGATTGTCTCACAGGTGAAGAGGTGAGGCGGCAGTAATTATGGGTTTTGTGCTCAGCTTAAATAAAAAGGAAATCTTTATAATAGCATATTAGAATGTTTATTATTACCTATTACACTCGATATGATGATGTTAACCTTAAAATATACCCCAATCATAAAGTTAGTTTAATAAATATGATGTCATTATTAAGTAAAATTTCTGATATTTTTATAAATCTGATTAATTTATTTGTTTTGCAAAGTAAAATAAACCATCAGTAACGTCCAGAGTATTCATGTGGTTTATATTTAATTTTATATGTGTGTTATAGATTTGTTTTACTTATTTTATTTTATTCATTTGGTGTGCAAATTAAAATAAATTGATATTACATGTAGTATTATGCGTTTTATATTTAATATTTAATCTAATGCCTCTATGTTTAATCTAATGTTATGTATGTTTTGTAATTTTTAGGAGATTATTTGTTTTGTTTTATTCATATGGTTTGTAAACTATAATAAATGTTGCATTACATATTTACAACATATGTTTTATTTAATTAATTTTTTTATTTATTTAATTTATTTTAATTTATTTTATTTTTATTTTTATTTATTTTTTATTTTGTTTGCATTTTGGATGCATTTTGGCATCCAAAATATTTAAATTATTTTTTTAATTAGTTTTATTTACTGATCTTTATTTTATTTATTTTATTTAGTTGTTTTGCAAAGTGACTTATGGCAAGGTTAGCCAGCACTCAATCACCTATTTACCACTAGTCAATACCCTAACTATATTTGTGTAATAACTGAAGTTGATAACAAAGACACTTTTGAATGGTGATCAGTGGATAAGTATGCTTCAAAATGGTGTAGTTAGGATACAGAACCAGTAGGACTTACTAGACCATTCTAAACCAATCATGGTTGCATTGGCCTATACAAACGTCTTTAGTCACTGCAGTACATTCTGAAGCTACTGCACGAAGCTCAAACTAATTCACGCTAAACTGCATCTAAACAGAGTTTGACAAAATCAAGCGATCTGCCGTGAGGGGAAACGGCACACATTGCCTCAATTAGTTATGCAAATACCTTGCTGTGATTTCTAAAAGTTTCCTTTCATAACGTGACAGGAGATGGCAGAGCATTAACGAGGAGTGAGATATCCTCCAAGACGCCGGCATTATCTTCCAGGACAGAGGGCGCAAATTCCCTCTCTCAGGTGGATGATTAAAATCAATTAAATCACTCCAGCGACGTCAGCCTAGGGATTCTTCTGACGAATGAAATTATGCTAAGAAAAAGGAGGGAGCACGAGAGCTAGAGAAACGCTCGTGCTCTCCCCAGGCCTGTCTCAGCATCACTCTCCCCCACAAATGAGATTAAAATGTGCAGCGCAGGGATTTCAAAGGGATATTTTCCATAAGAACATGAAAAGTCCTCAGAAGCCAGTGTAAAGAGACCTGAAAGCCTCTAGTGGGAAACCCTGTCAGCCAACCCGCATCTCACACCACCCCTGCCAAAAGTTACACCAACACGCTCTCGTACTCCCTCACGCAGCTTGTTAAGATAGAAATAAACACGAACGCACCCGACTCAACAAACATTTCCATATCCACCTCAGTCTGAGTCAAACAGCCGTGACATGGAGCCAAACAGGGCCGTGTTGAGGCCGCTTCCTCCCCGTGTGGCATTGACAGTCATCTGATTTCCCTCCTTCACTCTAGCCATTGTTCTGTTCATCCAGGACAACCCATGGACGTCAGCTGAGGAACACGAACACAACCGAATCGTTATGTCAGTGCAACACTTGTTTCTGTTTGACAAGAAGAGAGTCAAGTCAACAGGGAGGAAATGAACCATGTTACACATGATTCAGCATTGCAGATTATTGCAGATTTAAAGGGATAGTCACCCTTAAAAATGTAAATTCTGTTGTTAATTACTCACCCTTATGTCTTGTGGCGGCGGTGGTTTCTTTTTTTTCCTTCAGGCTCAAAAGTATTGTATATTCAAGTATTGACCCCCTGAGATCGCTTGTACTGTTTTAACGTTTCCTTACTGTATTTCTGGGCCTATTTGTTACAGTCGCATAGCTCTCAAAAGCTCTCGGATTTCATCAGGTTCTTTAATCGATATCTTCATTTGTGACCATAATACTAGTCCCAGGTTTATTTGTAGCAAAAGATAGCAGTACGGGTCAAAATGATTTATGTCAAAAATTATCAGGATATTAAGCAAAGATTCTGTTGCTGTCACTTTTTGAAGCTCAAGGTGCCCCTTTTTAATCACTGTTCGACGTGAAGGGGTCCTCAGTTGTTAGGAAACCCTTAGCCGACGTGATAATTTATTAATTTTAGCGTTATAATTAAAAGAT
The DNA here is from genome assembly GCA_032359395.1 of Enteromius anoplus. Classification (NCBI taxonomy): domain Eukaryota; kingdom Metazoa; phylum Chordata; class Actinopteri; order Cypriniformes; family Cyprinidae; genus Enteromius; species Enteromius anoplus. The sequence goes on from JAUMHG010000054.1 coordinate 16,527,019, forward strand.
GTATTGTGTAAAAACATTGCCATTATTGCATATATGTAGGGGTGTGATTTTTCAATGTAAACAGTTTTATTTAAATGCTATTATTACATTCATGAGCTCATAACCCAAACCCTGCCCCTAAACCTACCTTCTGTCGATAAAACACAATATATAGCAGGCAGATACAACCACCGTCATCATATATTTGAAAAATATGAATATTCCAAGTCTTTTGAGGCAAAACAATTGATTTGTGAGAGGAATAGATACGATCGCCGCTCCGTCTTCCATATACTTCCTGTGCACCGCTGCGGTTTCAAAATATGCCGCTACAAGAATCCTTACGTCAATGTTGGTTGTGAAAGTGTGAGATGACAACGTGTGAACAGAGCGGGATCATTTTTCACTCTCTTCTTCACATAAAGACTTTGTGTGGCTTCAGAAGTCTTGGAATGTGACACGACTTGTTTGTAATGCATTCGTGCTTGTTTATGATTAGTTTGTGCAATAAATACCTGTGACTGTGTTTTCCTGTGTGTGTTTATACTGTTCAGAGGTGGGTAGGTTTAGAGTAGGGGTGGGGTTTGGTGCTTCAGTAATAGTAAAAAAAAATATATAATTAATGTATATATGCATGCAAACCATTACATTAAGCAAAACAACTAAAAACAATGATCACACCTTGGTCATCAAAAATTGATGTAAAAAGGGTCTTGACCAAGTTGGAGTGATATTGTATTGTTTTCCAGTCAAAAAATGGCTGGCCATTTAAAAATTGCTTTTAAATCTCTCACTATGCTATATAATTATCTTTGCAAGGGACCCTTTATGGCTTTTTCTACTTAAACCAGTAAGCAATGCACTAAAACCATGCAGAACATCTGTGCGACCCCATAGCAACACCTTGACAACCACCAACACCAGTTTGGCATGTTCAAGCAGGCCTCAGAAAATGTACACATGGAGTTACATGTATTACTTGAGTTAAAGCTTTGGTAAAGCAGCACGTGCATCGTAGCCGCAGAGACTTATAGACTGTTAGTTTAAATTGGCAGACAGCGTCGTCATTTACGGCGAGGAAGAGTCAAGTCAAGTCAAGTCACTTTTATTTATATAGCGCTTTTAACAATACAGATTGTAGCAAAGCACTGAACATT
>JAUMHG010000054.1:16528704-16540314 GCA_032359395.1 Enteromius anoplus
AAAGATTGCTATCAAACAACACACCTAGGTTCCTAACTGATGAAGAAGAACTGACAGAGCAGCCATCAAGTGTTAGAGAGAGAAAGAGCGCGTGCAGGGGTCTATTTCTCAGCAGGCCCGGGAATCTTTGCACTCCTGGAATAATGTAATAAATGATGTTCTGCAGAGTGCATTGAGTGATCACATTTGGACGTAGAAAGATGATAAATGTATGTTGAAACAATGTAAAACTGTCTGAACAGGGTATTGTCAGGGATTTCTGCCTGCTGCGCTTTTGCAATAACCGCCCAGATCCCTCTTTGAGCTGTTCAGATCTATTTAATGCCTTATTATCTGAAAAATATACAGCACGTATTGCCTCAAACTCTGGCAGGCCTTTGTCTCCTGACAAATTTACCTATTCTGGTGATGCGTTTCAGGAGCGAGCCTCTGTCAATCCCAGTTAAAGACAGCATCCCCATCTTTCGGCGGAGCAAAGCTTTTGATATAGAGCCGGGCCGTAAAGCTTGAAAGAGAAGAAATATATTCAGGTACCCACGCTCGCCTAGAAAAGCCTGTCTGAGAAACGGTGTATTGAAATGCCTAATTAACTGACGGCGTCCAGTCAATTCGCTTTGCTAAACCTGCAGATCACCTCAGCTGAGGGGTCGTCCCTGGGGCTCGTTTGACATGCACACTTTTTACGGCCCCTAAGAACGATTTTAGCAGGCGAGGCTTTGTGCCAGATGGAATCACCCCACCGCCGATAAGTCCATGTATCTTCTTTTATTGGAGTATGAAGGGGAATGCCAATGAAATTTTTATTCGGGCTGAATTTCAGACGGACAGTGCGAGCTCCCACGGGGCGGGCAGAATGCTGCCCAAGACGCGAGCAGCGCGGGGCAAACCGATCCGCAAAAACGGCAAGGGACGAATCAAAGGAGGAGGAAGATGTTCCGTTTCTCTGTTTGCTCTGCCACTGGGAGCTGTTACTCGTGTATTGTGAGAAGTTTTGCTTCGCCCGCTGTTTTTGTTTTTTTTGACAAACAAAAGCAACTGACAACTTTTCTGCCTCTCTGTTTGTATTTATTTATTTTCTTTATTACTTTTTTGTGCATGTAGTTTTGTTACTTTGATTTCTTGCTTATCCTATAAGAATACATAGACAGAATTGCATGCATTTATTTATTTTATTAATTTGCCATTTATTTCTTTAATGTTTCAGTTGTTTTTTTTGTCTTATTTCTATTCCATATTTTTGCAATTTATTTTTTTTACTTGTATCTCTTATCTTTATACATTTCTATTAAACATTTATTTAGTTATTTATTTATTATTGCTTTCATATTTCTAGTCTCTATTTCACTTTTTTATCAAAAATATATTATTCCAACATTTATGTATTTGTTTGTTTTCTACTGTTTTCTGCTGTTTATCTCTTTTTTTATCTCTCTTATTCATTTTTTTTTACACATTTTTTACATTGAAAACTTTATAAGTTTTCTAACATTCATATCCCTTTTGATAATTTTTCAGTTACTTTAGTTATTAAATAAAACTCATATTTTCTACTAATTCTAATTCAACTAATTCTCCACATGAAAAAAAGTGTTACGATTTTGAAATGGTTTTATATATATATATATATATATATATATGTTTAAACTCTTTTCACTTTGTATCAATACGCCATGTATGTTCCATATTTTTATTTTACGTATTTGTCATTCGTTTAAATTTTTAACTCGTATATTGATAATTAAATATCCCTTTAAAAATAAAATAGTCAAATAATCAAAGACACTCTAATTGAGGGACATCTGAAATATGAATTGAAAAAACGAATGCAGGAAAAGATGAGTGTTTTGACCTGTGTAAGTGTTTCAGGTTAATAAGGATATTTTTCCAGCTTTATCTGCTGTATTCTTTTTCCTAACTGACAGCTTTCATTTTATATATCTCAGCTCAGATTTGATTATTACTTAAACCTGTCACCTTAAATTATAATTTTAATAGTAACATCAGTATGGCAGGAACATGTCATTAGTCTTAAGAGCAAAGTATGAATCGAGTTTTATTTCTTCCATCTTAAGCAAGGCGACATGGCTCCGTTTGCATTCAGCCGGTGATTACATATCTAATGAAAACTATCTCAGTTGAATTTCCAAAGTAAATGCAATTTAAATATCTATTTATCTGTCTTTGAGAGTGGCTTTGAGCTATTAGTTCATGTGAACAGGTCTGGCCTGTTAATTTCTGCCTCTCCTTGAGCTCAGACGCAGTCAGGGAGGGACACCGTTCCCCCAACGCCACCCTCAAACTCAGCAGTGGAGATGAATAATGCAGTCCGACCAACCCCCATCACACACACGGGCGGCAGGGCCTGGAGCGCCGCGGGTTCAAGTGTACGCACTTGAGGGGCACCGCCAGTATCAGCGCACAATTATCTGGTGAATTTGTACACTTTATTACAGGAGCTCCACTGGGCAAATAGTTTCACAACACAGAGACTGGCCCTTCAAAAGCATATTTAGCTAATAAGAGCAAATTAATTAGACTAAATTGAGCTTAGCAGGGACACTGGCGGCAGCGAGCGTGTGTGTTTGATACAACACAGTCATGATATCTCAAATCCAACATTAATTGAGAAACAGCTACACTCACAGAATCTGTACAAAATCTGTCACTGGGGCGGTATGCTTTCTAAAGGTACTAATATGCACCATTTCAATAGAAATATGCACCTTTAAGGTATTAATATGCAACGTTTTGGGGTAGATAAGATATTAAAATTTTACCTTTTGAAAAGGCAGTGCGCCAGTGAATGATGTTGAACTCAGATGTTGAACCTTAAAAGTTCAAATATATTTTTATAACTGTAAGTAAACCATTTCAGATTGATTTCAGATTGATTTCACCGCAATGTGTAAACTCTGGTGCTGTAAATACATTTAATAAAAACATCTAGCCCACAGATTTTCTCCTCTTTTTGCACACAAGTCCATTAACCATCAATATGAATCCTGTTTAGCCAAATACTAGCTTATATCATCATATACATCATTTTTACTGCTGCCTTTAAAGATGCAATATTCACTGCTATTGGCTTAATCAGTTGTGTTCATCTGTAACCAGTGACAGGACATTTTTGAGAATGTGCCTGTTTCCTTTAATGCTGATGGTGGAGGAATCACCTTAAATCTTAACAAAACAAAAAATAATGTCCTCTAAAATGAATTGCAACACAATCCATGTGATCCTCCTGCAGTCTTCAACTTGTAAGTATTATTGAAAAATGTAATATAGAATATTTATAAATTATTTATGTGATTTTAACATTGATAAGGGAAGATTTTAGAAACGGTGAAAGCAATATGTTAAAGGACATCAATGTTTAAGAAATAGTTGCATTTATATAATTTGAATTTTATATAATTTATAAACTATTATAAAATTATTTATAATAACCTATAACCTTGCTATAACCTGCTATAACCTTGTTTCCAAATACTGCTGTAATCCTGCTTTTTAACCACATTTTCAATTTAAAACATACATTAAATGCATTATTTGTATACATATTTTATGTATACCTCTTATATATTATTATAGATTTTTATATTTATATGTATGTATGTATGTATAGATAGATAGATAGATAGATAGATAGATATAATAAACTGATTGATTGAGCTTAGTAATATAAAGATAAATAAATAGATTGTTGTGGCTAATTCTGATCTAATCTGAATTTAAAGTATTATTTAGTTTAGGATTCACATTTGAGTTCTGTTTATTGTTCCATTGAACTTTAGAACTTAAGGTAGTGATTTCACATTATGTTGAAAACTCTTTGTCAAATGCCAGGCTTTGACATTTGGTATTTGCATTAAAGATGCGCTGCGGTTGTTCTGCATCCACAGGGTCCCGGGGTCTCTTCCTGATGGGTCTGGACTTTATGGCCACTGGGACTTTTGCTTAAAACTCTTAACAAACAGAGGTAAAGATGTGATGAGGGACGCTCGGGCTTCACCTTCATGCTCTATCATGTGAAAGTCTGCTAACCTCATCACACAAACACACACACCCATCCCGTCTCGCAGTCTTAAATCAAAGAGCGGCCACATGGCTGATGGTTGTTTGACACGCTGAGCTCTTGTCACTGCTGAGTCAAAGTTGCTGGTCTGGTGTCCTTGTTGTATTCCCTCGTGTACAATCACTTCTTAATCTGTCCACAGGGCACGGATGCCCCCCTCACCGCCGGGACGTGCATACTGAACACGGCCTCAACAAATACACCCTCAATGGCACGCTTCGTCACAAACACACTTTAGACACATGCAGTCTGCTACCTCTGTTTCTAAAAGCTGTTATAATATGTACCCTCAACCCCCCACCCCTCCAAAAAGCCTTGACAATTTGGTGAATCTCAAACTGAAAAAGTGAAAATTATTTACATCAGGATTATTTTAGTTAACTAAAATGGAAAGAAATTAATAATAAACCATTTTTATTACTTCACATAACCTAAATGTTATATATATATATTAGTGCTGTCAAATGATTAATCGCGATTAATCGCATCCAAATTAAAAGTTTTTCCTTACATAATATATTTGCATGTACTGTGTATATTTATTAAGTATATATAAATACATGCATGTATAACTTTGTTTTCCTCTTTTTTTTTTTTTTTAACCACTTGCCATTTAACCAATTTAATTTAAGGTCCAATTTAATTTTAACTTGATGTACTAAAATAACTAAAAGTTAAATAAAATGCACAAAAATAAACTTTAAAGTAAATGAAAATGGAAAATAGAGAAATATTGTTTCTGCATATTTATAAAAACTATAATCTTATTTCAGTCATACTAAAATATCACTTCGTATATCTGACTATAAATATCTGAGTTACACAGATTCCAATGCATAGATAAATATTTTTTTGTTATTTCTTTGTTACAAATTGTTATATATATATAAATTTACAAAAAGTAACATAAATTAAACAGAACATTTTGTAGTGGAAAGAGATAGGCTTGAAATAAAAATGCTTTGTTAATCTTACAACTTTGAACAATAACTATTGGAAGTTAATTAGTTATTTTTTAAGCAGTTCGTGAACGATTGGTGATTCTAATCTTTAGTTTTTAACTAAATTTATTTATTTTTGCCTTAGCTGCACAATATCAGAGAGACATAAAGGGTGTGAGTAGCTTTTTGATGTGGAAAGAACCATATGTGATACTGTGTGACCAGCAGACCCCAGTTCAGAAAACACTATCAAACTGAACCCAGATCTGCAGCAGAAGTTCTAGACAATGTCGAGTTCAGTGCCGGTACCGTGTAGCGATAAAGCAAGGTCCCCTTTCTTACAATTATTCAATGCTTCTGGAACGAGTTGCGATTAATGGTCTGGCATTGGCAATGGTCTGGAATGTCATCTAATCAATCCTTCTGACTCCGTGACCTTGACTCGTGTTGCAGTGGCTATATGTGAGGCCTCAGCCTTCCGCGTGATTCTGTCTCCACCGAAAGATGTATCGAGCTAAGGCTGTCTCGCATGCATACAGTTTTGCTCTTTTAAAAGAAATGTGGGACAATATAATGTCATTGTCTTGTCAAAGCATGAATTATTCTGCCCCTCTCTGCCACAAAGCTTTCATTTCCCAGTCTTCACGCTCAAAAAGCCCCGAATCGCTTTGCCGTTTCTTCTCCTTTATTCATGACAAACTTGCATCGAAACTTTAAATTAATTATGAAAACAAAAAATATATTTAGTTCCTGTCTGAGAATCCCCCGTACCCTAACAATGCCCCCGGTGCGGCGTTCTGTCACAAAATCAAAATGAAAGACAAATGGAAAGACTGAAGGCAGAGCATGGAGAGTTCCTCTCCCAAACTTAACCTCATCATCTCAAGAACAAAGGTGACGGAACATCAAAACAAGGATGGGACACGTCGCTGATGTATTTTTCCACTTGATGAGCGAGTATGAAAAGTCTTCTTCTGACTATCAAACATATAGATAGAAATATATTTATTATTATTATTATTTTCCGTGGGCACGTGCGATGGGAAGTCAGCGGGGAGGAGGGGCGCCGATACATTTTTAATTTGCTCAGCGAGGACGAGGCTTTGCTGCTCAGATGTTTCCTGCGTCTCAAAGCCGACTTCAGCTCAAATCCCACGTGGTCCGAGGAAAACAATCAAAGTGATGAGCAAAACCCGAGCATCCAGTGTGACGCTGTGAAACCCAGCCGCTTTGATGGAGGCAAAAATGACAGATATTCCCCAACCATTGTGTGATTTCTGCAGCACCTGTGATTGTGATGTAGTCTAGCGTGGACGCAAAGCTTCCCTAAGATGATTGCTTATTACATCTTTAAAAAGTTTTTGTGTTCGTTTTAGTGTCGTGTTACTTTTTCTTAGCACCAAGAAATGAGCTTACACTGTTGTCTGTTTGACTGAATCCTCTCTTGTTGATGTTGTTCAGCGAGTGCATATGATCAAATGAGCTTCATTTCTTTGAAAATGTCTCGTCAGCTTTACTCAACAAGTGTTTGTTCAGGGAATGTAAGGCTGCTGAGTGAAACAAGCTAATTGATCAAATGCTATGCAAGTTATTACCATTGCATTGTTAAATGGAGTGTGTGTGTTCATGCATTTATATAAAAAGAAAAATGAATGGAAAAATGTAAATATTTACATTATTGTAAATTTTGAATTCATATAAATGCAGGAACACAGAAATTTTAAGTCTGTGTACTCTGACCTGCTATTTGTTTTTTTGTTTTGTTTTTATTTAAAAAAAAAATGAAGAACTGACAATTGTAAAATAATAATAATAATAATAATAATTACAAAGAAAATGTATACAAGTCATTTTCTCACAATATGTATTGGTGTGTTTTTTTTCTATTCACTAATTGATTTGATTGAATTATTAGATGCTAACAGTTTAAAAATGTTATTACATTTTAATAATAATAATATTAAATAATAATAATGTTATACAAGTTATATGTTATATAAGTAATAATAAGATTAAAAGTCTGTATCTGGGACGAGGGTATTCAAATAACTATTTGAATGATATTAAGAATTAAAAAATATTATTCATTAAAATTAGTAAAAGGTCATTTCCAAGATATTTTCAGTGTGAAATAAAAAGTAAAACAAATAATAATAATAAATGTAATAAATAAATAATTAAATAATAAAAAAAAAAAATATTTCACTTTGCCTATATAGTAATCGTAGAAAAAAAATATTTTTATATTATTTATAAATAAATTAATTTATTAATTATAATAATTATTATTTTATTAAATTTTTTCTCCTTTTGTATTTGTTATTATTAAACTTATATATATATATATACATATATGTGTTTGTGTGTGTGTGTGTGTGTGTGTGACCTTATATAACTTAAAGGTAAAATCAAATCATATAAAATAAATAAATAAACATTAAAAAAAATGTCTTCAACTTCTGACATAAAAGTGTCAGAAGTTGAAGAAACAGACACAGGGTTTTGATTGAAATAAAAAAGCAAAGCATGTAGTAAAAGCAAAAAAAGTACATGATATTTACATATAATACATAAATATGATCTTTCCCAATATGTTTTGCCTTTACTGGTCGTTAGCTGTGTTCTTATTTAGTATTCCCTCCACTTTCACATGTTTTCCATCCCAGACGACCTGTCTCTCCTGCCCAAGTCAGCTTCAAATAATTAGCCTACAGTAACGTGAAGTCCTGTTCTTGAGCGAGGAGCAACTTGAAAGCAGCAAACATGAATCATGTATAGCTTCATTTTAAACTGCTTTGTAGACAAACACACTTGCAAAGTCAGCTTCTGAGAAGAATGCAAATCTCTCTGCCCTAAGCTCGCTTTTAATGTGCTAAAAGCAATGAGGACCGGCCTTCTTAAATGGCTCTTTAAATGTGTCGTTACCTGTCACGCCGGGCCACTCGTTAAAGCTGAGGTATTTTCTGTTTGCGTGCCTTTTTTTAGCCCTTCCTTTGTCATCCTGAAAAATAAATGATGCAGAGAATGATGGAGAATGTTTAAAGATTGAGGGCACTCAAGCAGCAATTAAATGTGACTCTGGGGGAAATTATCTACAGAAATGGGCCATGGGCATGGCGTTTGGTCAAATGGCTTTTCCTTGTTCTCGTTCCGTGTTCTTCTTGTGTACCACTTTATTACACAAAAACTTTGTTTAAAGAAAAAAAGAAAAAAAGCATCCCACCTGACCAAGCCCTGCTGCATGAAATCCTCTGATTTCAGCACAACACCTTGTTACACATATTAAGTACCGACATAGTGAACTACATCTTAGATTTTATTTAGAATTATGAGCGGTGCTTGTCAGGTGGTTGCTAGGGTGTCGCTACTGTTGCACCGAGAATGCTACATTGTATATATGCAGTTGCAAGAGTGAATCTGAAATGTTTTGAGTGGGCGGTTGCTAATGCATTGCTATGCAGTTGCTAAAGGCCAATTCACACCACACAGACTAGTTGGCTCAAGTTGGCTGTTGTCTTTAGACTCTTATGAAAAATAATGGTCATGTTCTCACTGCATTAACAGACACTGACCAACTGTCACTGACTGGGGAAAAAATGGATGATCCCATACTTACGACCCACATTTTACTCTTATTAATGTATTTCCGTGTCATTATTCACATGAGAAGACTGTGAATTAAACAAAAGGGGCTGTTGGTGAAGCCGTGGATGTTAGAATTTTGTGGGTGAAGTCGTTTGGGTGTTGCTCTGCATTTTCTAAGAATATACTAAGATGTTGTGGATGGTTGTTAGAGGGTTGCTATGCAGTTGAAAGGTGCCTGCTAGGATGTACAGTAGAGGATGCAGTTGCTAGATGAATGCTGGGATGATGTGGGTTTTTGCTAAGGTGTTGCTAGGTGGGTGCTAGGGGGTTTTGCTATCTAATACCAAGTGTTGGAGTTTGGTCAAATTGCCAAAAGTGATTTTAAGCAATAGTGATGTTCACCTTAGCAAACACCAGTAATTAAAATTGCAGTAAAAATGCAGTTTAATTACAGGCTGCTGCACAAAACAATATTACTCAGGATGTACCATTTAATTACACTTAAGTCTACTAATGTACAACATGCTGATTTGGTTATATCTTTTATGGGCAGTCCCAGCTTTCGGTGTCCAGGGTGCAATGGTTGCTTTGGGAGTTTTGAAAGTGGGCTAAGACTGTTTAACATGCGAAGGACATTTTAATTACTATTTTTGTTTTTGGCTCACACAAAAATGTTATTCGGGGGCGTGATATCTCTAAATTTACAGTATATCACCCTACTAGCCTCTGTTAAATGCACGGGAGTATTATGTTGTCAAGGTTGTATTTGGTACTGTAACACATAACAAAACTGTTTTAGCAATTAAAAGTCAGGAGCTAAATTAACTTCCCTTTTTTCCGGAATATCAATAACTGTGCGTGCGCTAGAGTTTGTGCCGATTAGAGTGAGGGCTGTTTTTATAATTGCTTTTCTCCCCATGGCAGCGAGGGCCCAGAGGGTCAGATCTGAAGAACCGGAGCAGGTTCTCCAGGGGAACCGCACGGGACCTGCAGACGCAGATTAATTGTGTGAGGTTCTGGCGCTTTAATTTGCAGGGGAGGAAATGACTGTGTAACCTAATTAAACACTGACTTGTTTCAAATATCTGTCCAGCTGCAACCCAAACGTGGCGTCGCACAATGTCGCCGCCCGTAATTGCCTTGTATGCCATCGGAAAGTGAAAGGGTGGGATTCAGGGGGGCGTTGGGGGGCCGGTGGCACGGGGGAACGGGGGTAGAGCCTGATTTCCTCAAGTGATCAATTTGAGGGAACACACTGTTGCTCTTAACAGCAACATCTTTAGCGCAGACGGCAACCCATCACCAATTAGGATCTGCATTTATAAATGTACGATCATTGTGCACAGCTGGAAATCTTTTATAGGAACATCCTGGCCTGGGATTATGGGACGCAGAGGATAAAAATGTCTGCAGTGGTGCATCCTGGGATACCTGTAATCATGTTCAGGGCAAATAATGTCCAACCTTAAATATAAATGTGCAAGTGTAGTCTTCATGTAAAAACATTTAGTTGAAACAGTTTTATATGAATAGTCAAAAGAAAGAAAAAGCAGTTTACTCACCTTCATGTCATTTCAAATGACAATCAATTTATGGTGATCACAATTAGTTATTTTGTCTAACCTATTGATCTACGGAAACTTATAAATATATGCAAATTAACAAAAATGTAACTTTTTGTAACTAAGTTCAGACATTTTCCTCAAGGTTATATCTCATAATATTGAAAAAAAATATTGTGACTTTGAATTGCTAGAAAAATGTTTTTACTTGTTTTATTTTTATATTAATTGCAATTGTAAGAATACTTCTAAAATGTGAGAAATTTGTGGGGAAAAAGTTCAGAATTATAGACACAAAGTCACATTTTTTAAATAATGGTTTTATTCTGTGGTGAAAACACAGTGGTGGAATCGTATTTGTGTTTATGTTCTGATTCAAAAACTGTTCATTGCTTGACTACTGTGTCATGCGAGTCATACTGTATAAACAACTTAATTTATTAATTTTTTTCTTTCAAATGAGTATAAAAATAACAACGTGTATTTTTCACATGAAAAGGAATGGCGTTTGTAACGTTAATGATGTTCGTTTTGAAGTGAATTATTGCTTTAATAGTGGCGGTCATCGTAGCGAGTGTCCGATGTGTCTGATTATCCTCTCTGTATATGTGAATCCAAAGTAAGCTGCCTGGCTCAGGGCTCGCCCCCAGCTGGACGCTCTAGACTGGTCCTCAGGGACACGGAAGGACTCTCTGTTCGAATCCGTATCGATCCGTGATGCTGATGAAAGGACTCACTGGTCACCTTGAGCCCTGCGTATCCCGCGGCAACACTGCAGCCCCCCGTGTCACTTTAGTCAGGCCATGAGGCTCCGGGGCATAAGAGGTGTGTGTATGTGTGTGTGTGTGTGTGTGAAATAGAAAGTGAGAGAGGCAGGGGTGAGGTGATCTGTGAGGAATAATGATACATTGCATTTCATTAAAAAAAAAAACTTGTGATGATATACACTTTGCATTTAAATTTGCAATGATGTTGTTATTATTATAATGTTCAAAACCTGTATAACCTTTCAGTTAGTCAAATTAGTGAATTCACTACTTCATTAATGAAGCAGTAGTGAACTGACATGGTCACACTTTAGTTTACAGAACAATTCTCACTTTAAACGAACTATTAGTTATTACTTTTGCCTCATTAAACTCCTGATTTTCTGATATTATAAATATAGAACATGGTCATACAGAATAAGGCATTAATATGTGCTTAATACTGTAAGTACTTATAAACAGCTGATATGCTTGCTAATAAACAACTAGTTAATAGTCTCCATTTACTGTAGTTGTATGGAATAATCAGTAAAAATGTTCAAAATGTCTACTTTTGTCTTAAAAATAATGTTTATCCTAACTCAAAAAACAAATGTTCATGCACATGTAACCCTGTCTCCAGTTATTGTAATTACATGTAATAATCAGTAAAATTTTGAAGCACTTTATTATGTATTTAC
>JAUMHG010000054.1:16557285-16588602 GCA_032359395.1 Enteromius anoplus
GAATACATCAAAATCTGATCCCGCTGTTGTCCCCAAAACTTTTAAACTGCACTGTTTCTAGGGTATCTAATCATTCAGTTTGGATTAAATTTGTCCGAGTTCATATTAAGACTTGACTTGTTTCTTAACTCTATTTGCTCTCCATGTAACCTCATTGTTTTCTAGCAGGAACATCCAGTTTAATAAAGCTCATTCGTGACTTCTCTTTCTCCGGCAGCATGTTCGGACGGAATGGAAGATTTGTGGAAAGAAGTTGAACTTGACAGCGGATGTACTGTGGCGACCATCCATCTGACAGGCTGTAGCTCTGCCCGCCGGCCACAGCAGCGCACATGACACATGAATAGGTAATTTTACCTTAGTGTTACCAGGGTCGTGACCTTTGACCCCAGAGGTCTTCGCTTGTCAGTGTCGGGATCAGTTTCACCCCTCCTCTCGCTCGCCCTGTCAGACGCTTCAAAAGTCAGCGACAACATCCTCCTCACCACCCCTGCGGCTCTAAACACACACACACACACACACACACACTGAGAGAGAGAGAGGCACAAACACAAGCTGCCAGAGACTGAAGCAGAAAGAGAAAAAGCAAAGACGGTGACCTTCCTGCTTCATGGCAGTAGCTCAGTCCCAAGAGCAGTTGAGGGATCTTTTGATATTTCAAAAAGTGTCATGTCTTTCCTCCCTCTTTTTTTTTTTTTCCCTGACTCTTTCTCTCTTTTTTTTTCGTATTGTTACACACTGATATGTCACATTGTTGTTGAAATGAAATGCAACACTTCCCGGGGTTGTGATTTCCTTGTTTGTGGGGAAACCCAGTAGTGTCACCTGTACAGCTGACAAGTTTAGTTTTGGGCTCAGAGTCTCTCTGCCGGGAAACTTTGATGGCAGGAGTCCGGAGAGGCCGACAGTCGCTGTTCGGGTTTTATGTGCATTTACAAGCTCTGGACTCGTACAGGTGAAGAGCTGCTTACCGGAGCGTTCAACTGTTTCTCTGTTTCCAAACAATTTAAGCAATAAGTGATGGAGTCTCATCCCAGCCTCAAAGAACGCTGGGAGGTTTTTTTCTTTCGGAAGGCTTTTTCTTGTATTACTGCTGGTGATCATTTTATTGACTCCTTGATATATAAAAACTTTTTTTTTTTTTTTGCTATTCCCTTTAAGATGGTTATAGCAATATGTAACATCTGTGCAACAAACAAGTGTAATCTTAAAAAAAATTGCATGTTAGAACAATGACATGTGTATAAAATCCCTTCAAGGCATGTTTTCATCTCAATTTACAATATATATATTTTTTTATGTAATAATCAATTTACAGTGTACTTTAGGGTGTGGGAGTGTATATATATTTAATATCTATATCTATATCTATCTATCTATATATATATATATAGATATATATGTGTGTGTGTGTGTGTGTGTGTGTGTGTGTGTGTGTGTGTGTGTGTGTGTGCATAATTTCGTTATTATTTGACTTTTTATATTTATATTTTAGCTTTTACATTTCTTGTTCTTTATGATTTGGGTTACAATTTAAACCGTAATGTACTGTTTTAAGTTTGGTAATGTGCTTTTACAAACTGAATGTTTTACCACTGATCAATAATTACACTGAAAACTCTTAATATGTGGTGCTTTAAAAATTCATCTAGTTCCAGCAGCAATCACGAAGTGTGAAGGACATTAAACTTCTTTAAAGAGAAAAAGAACTGTAAAGCAGCAATGTTTGACTAGTCCATGTCTATTGATGGATTTATACAAGTTCACAGAATCACTTCTCAACTGATTTTGTTTTTGTTTCTACCATACGCAATTTTAAACACGAGCTTCTATTAGAAGACCATGTTAAATCTAAAGAATTTACATTTTAAGCGTGTGTGCCTCTTTTAAATGGCTGAATCTAACATCCAAGATGACACCCAGCTCTGTCTTTCGGTGTCATTTTCACTTTCATTTCTTTCTCTTTTTTCTTTCTCTCTTTGGATAATGAATGACCAGCGGTGTCCCATCTCATGAACAAATCATGTTCCATCATCCTGAGCTTCTCCCAGCTCTACAAGTAAAACTTGATTTTAGAAGAGTCAGACTAATACTTATTTTCTTTCCCTGTGCCATTTGACTGCTGATATTTTAATTGCACATCAAGTTTGACTCTTGAGATCTTGCAAGAGGTAATGTGATTAGGCAAGGCTTCTTGCAATGCATATTTGCTGTGAGGTTTTGGCATTTAAACAATTACTTTAAAAAAAAAAATTAAATATGAATTGATTGAATGTTCAAGCCTGCATGCATTTAAGTAGAAATTTACTAAAGGACTATTTTACTTATCGATGGAGTGATAACGATAATAATGTTTTCTCTTTGATGTTTATACAATTAAATAAAACAATGCATCACATCTCACAGCTGAAACAGTGCTGTGATGGAACAAAAAAGCTTCCAAAAAATGACATGCAAATCAAAAATAAACTGCACAGATCAGCTCCGTCTTGAGTAATAAACCTAATTAAAACAAGTCCTGTGATTAGATTTCTCTTAACCAGATAATGTGCTATCAGCGATTAACCTCAGAGTAACACCGGGCTCTAAATGGACCTAATTTGAGAGTGTTTACTTTGAGTTAAACTGCTGTCACGACGCTGATACGCGTTTGAGGGAAATCACTGCTGATACTGTAAAAACTATGCATTTCTGTGAAGAACTGATTGTAGTTTCTCCATTTGAACATTTCTGCTCTTCACAGTCTTTGTCTGGAGCGCTCCGCTCAGATGATATCTGTGGCATTAGAGCGCCACCATCTGGCCGTGAGCAGCACCGCGGCCACCGCAGAGCTTTTCTTCTACAGTAGGTTATGCACAGATTATTGAGTCTATTTACTTAGCAAAACAGCCAATATGTTAAAATCACCGAACGATGTTCTGGGGAGGGGGGTGGGAGGCTGTTAATGACGAAGCGAGAAACAATAGCCCGTGTTGCGTTTCTTGTCACCTCGTTTAAAACACTCAGGGCTCGGATGCCTTGATATCCATCATAATGCAAGTTTAATGGAGGAGGCCAGGCCTGCTGCTGCCAGAGTCACAGTGGTTGCTGGGGGCTAAAGAGCCAAAATGAGGGGCCTGTCATGGGGTTTACCTCCAGAGCAGGGCATTGGCTATGCGTGCAAATAAGTATGCCAATCTATCGCGGCAGTAGGTTGATGGGTACACGTCGTTTTGATGGATATGACTGTACGGAGAGGGGAGGTGTGGTGTGGTGTGTGTATATATATATATATATATATATATATATATAAAAGAAGCCCAGATTGCGCGACGATGGACCTGAAAAGATTTTCAGCGAAACGCAGAGAGTGGCAGCTGTGGTCGGCCCTCTACAGGGCGGCAACGGCTGCCTTGATTTATAGTTCCATCTGCTCACCGCGGTAAAGACAAGCTTCCCCCCCATTTGGTTAAAATGAAATGGACCTCAGAGAGCAGCCCTGCACATTTCAGAAAATGTGAAACTTTTTTGTTTTTCCCCCCCCCCCACACAGGCGTCTTTAAACAATAGGGTGGTCCATGTCGGAAACGACGGGATGGTAAAACGAGAGGTTAACTCGAGATGAAAAGAATACAGTAGGATCTGTATTAGTCTATTGCTGTGCTTTTCTAATGTTTTAGTGCCGCTTTTTTTCATTCATATCAAAGACAGGGAAAGATGACTGTTTATGACAAAACCTTGAAAGATGAAAACGGTGACTTTATGGCTAATTTCCCCGGGAAATGGATGAAGGCTGGGAACGGGTTGGGTTTGTTCTCGGCGTAAATCTCTGCCGTGTCACCCGTTGACCCCTGGCCTTGACCTCTGCTTCTGGAGTCTCGCAGACACTTCCTGTAGTGCATTCTGGGCTGGCGTTCACCGCAGCCGTCCTCTCGATTTACTCAGGAAATTCTCGCTGCCAGAAGTGTTTCCTGAATGTGAGAAAACCATTTTTCAAAACTTTTCTTTCAAAGATTGGCATTGAACATTCATTTTTTTAAGTAAGCAGCACATATTACTACAATTTATTTTTTATATAACATCATAAATATATATATATATATATATATATATGTGTGTGTGTGTGTGTGTGTGTGTGTGTATTTTCACTGTTTATATTTAAATGTTCATTGTTTATTCAAATTGTGTCTTTTGTGTTACAATGAAAAAGTATAATCTAATTGAGTCTTATAATATAATTGTATGTGCTTTTGGAAATTTTGAATAATTTTATTTTAGTTTTCAGGAATTTATATTATTTCAACTAGTTAAAAAATTCTTAATTTCCTAATATTTATATTGTATTTAATTAAAATTAATTATATTGTAATTAAAATCACAGTAATAATATATTAAATGTATAAACATAATTATACTGTGTGTTATTAAATAGCATTTATTATAATTAAACAACAACAAGGTGTTTGTTTATTACTAGCTTCTCTGTCTTTGAGCATCAGTTTCTTTCTTCTGTCTTTACACCAAAAAGAAAGGAAAAACAGTGAAGTGTTTGAACTTATTCAGAAATAATCTCTTTCTCACTCTTTCTCGCCTGTCAGTCTGCATAATTTACAACAATTCACAGGAAAATAAAATAAAATACTGACTGTGGACGGCATACTACCTTTCAAGAAAAAATAGGAAAAGAAAATCAAGCCCTACTTTTCTGACGACATCAATCACAATTTATGCAAGTGGAAATCCATATGTATGCGGTCCCTGCCGAGCTCATTTAAAGATAATGCCGAGCCTCATGTTGCGGACATGGCCGGAGTGTTTTATTTCCTGCGCTTGACTGTATTAACCCTAGGGGCACAATATCTCTGTACAGCTGCCCTAACAGAGTCACAAAACACATTGATTAACGCTTGGCAGCGGACGGCACTCCCAATGATCCGCTAATGAGAAGTGATAAGCGCACAGACACACACACGGCTCCGCCATTGAAGTTGGCAGAATCTATTCTAATAAGCCCAGGTCCAAAGAGCAGCACAGGGACCCCCTGCAAGTGCGAGCGCATATGTGTGTGTGTGTGTGTGTATTGCAGAGTTGCACTCGGCTGCTCTGCACATAAGGAAAATCCAGCAGGAAAGTGCACACTCCTTTGAGGGCAATTTAATAAATAGACGGCCGTTTGCATCTCAGGGCAGATTTGTGCAAAGCGATGGACTGCTGGAAAACGTTTATTGCCCTCGGACCATTCTGATAGATTTCTCTGCCTCAGCTCGAGTCCATAATGGACTGTTTGACAAGCAGAATATTGATACACCAAATTCCTTTGCATCCATCAAAATATTTCCATCATGTGACGGCTGCGGCGCGGAGGAAAATAAAAGATGTAGACGGGCTGAAAAAAGGCACTAATGGCTGCTCTCCGCATGCAATAATAATTACAGCGACAACATGTGTAATTTGCCAGCAAATATCTTCAGGAAAGATTTCTGCAGTGTGTGTCAGGCGGACAGGAAGGGCTGTTGACAAATTAACAGCGTATGAAAATAAACGGCAGGGATGTTTCACATGCAGCCTCCGCTGCAGAGCCGCATTTGTCTTGGAGAGACTCCAGTCGCCGCTCGCACAAGTGCTGCAGTTACAGCCCGAGCTCTCGGCTAATATTTACACGAGACCGAGGCCTTACTGACAAACGCCCCACGCTGGGTGCGCCCCGGGGTCAAAGGTCAGCAAAAAAATACAGCCTTGGAGAAACAGGCTCGAAGCAAAACAAAGCACACACATGTGGAAAATCCAGCAGCGTGCTCTGCAGTCTCCTAAGCTGAAACACAGATTTCATTTGAATCCCACAAAAACACGTTTTATTATTTATTATGCATAAATGATATATTAAAAGAATTCAGTTTACAGTATTTCATCATTGATTCCTTCACAATTAAATCTTCCTTTTTTTTTTGTGCATGCATGCCACCGTAATCTTTTAGAAAGGCAGTTCACATGTGTGCATAGTGGTGTGTTCAATCTGGTCTGTATATATTTCTTTACAAAAAGAAAAATCTAATGAAATCTTTAGCATGGCCCCTTATTTATATAACTGCAAAAATAGCATAAAATAGTGCTGAAATACAGTGTGCCGCTATAATACTTAAAAAAACAAAACAAACAAAAAAACAAGGCACATGCTCATAATGTGATCCGTCCATCCAGTTTTACAATATTATTTCATTGATTCTTTGACCAAAAAAATAATGATAAATATTTTTGTTTTCCAACTCCAAAAAATAAATCAATTAAAACATAAACACTATATTACTTCTGTAACAAAACTGAACCATAATACTTACAAATCTGTCAAAATTACAGTATTTTATCACTGATCCTTTTCCAAAAACAATAATCATGTTACATTTTAAGCTTGTCTTTTTTATTTCTATTAAAAAAGGCATCAAAATAACAGCATCACATAGTCCAAATTGTATGGTCAGTCTGTTCTATTTCTGTAATGCATCACTGATATCTTTACAAAAACAAACAAAAAATATTATATTATTAAATTATATTATATTAAATAAACATTTCCTAATTTTCTATCCTTAGAAAAATGCATGAGCTAACAGAGTATCTTAATAAAAAACATGCCACCATAATACTTTCGAATAAAACTGTGCCCTCGTATTTTACATGAACAAAAATGACATGCAATGGCAGTATTGTTTACAACAAAACGGCATCATATGTTATCAAACACAATGCATGTGGCCATAGTTGTGCCCTTTTGTTCATTTTTCATCCATTCCTTTACAAACAAATAAATCTAATTAAACCTTTAGCATGATATCAAAAACAATGGCATGAAATAAGAATATTTTTATAACACGTTGCCACCATAACTCTTCAAATACACAGTACACACGCTCTTATTGTTGTCAATCTGTTCTCCTACTTCTAGCTTAGGGATTTTGAAATTCTGAATCAATTTTCTGTCTCTCCTGAACAAAGCCTTTTGGTAGTGAAGATGGAAAATGTGTGTTTGGAGATGCAGTGTTTTGGCAAAACTATCTCCGCACACTTGATTACATTTATTCTACAGAGAGCTCTCTCTCTCTCTCTCTCTCTCTCTCTCTCTCTCAAGTTCAAGTTGCTTTATTGGCATGACATTTGTTACAGTATTGCCAAAGCATTTGAATACAGAATAAAACACAGAATATGATTACACCATAAGTAAAAAGGAGACATTAGATAATAATTATGAGTTAATAGAAATATATAAAAAATAAAACACTTAAAATAACACCAGCAGACAGTATTTCTAATATTAACAATAGTAATTACAATGTCTAATGTCAAATAAAGCAAATCTAGCTGTTTCTTAAATTTTTGTTGGCAAGAAGAGCTTTATATTGAATAGATTGAGTCAGGTGATGCTAAAATTCAACAGCTCTTTTCTTAATCTCTCTCTCTCTCTCTCTCTCTCTCTCTCTCTCTCTCTCTCTCTCTCTCTCTCTCTCTCAGAAAGCAGATACAAACTAAGAGTCTTGATCAAACATATATTAGAGATGCCCAATTGTGTCCAGGCAGCTACAAATTCATCCTGACTAATACCGTGTCGTTGGCTGAAATGTCAGCATGGCTTGTTGCCGCTTTTGTAAAAGTCTCAAGCAGAGCGACACCAAGGACTCGGAGGTCAAATATTTTCAGCATTTAATTCTGATGAAAGCGTCTGAATTGTTTGTTTGCTTGCTTTTGTTTGGTTTCTTTCCTGCCAGCTGGACTCTAGAGGAGAGAGAAATGTATTTCGACAACGCTCCCCCCGTTCTCAAACCTGCGTATCAGTATTCCCATGGCCGCGCGGTCCTGAGTGTGTACATATAAAAATAGGGGGCCTGTCATTTCACATTCATTAAGTGTGAAACTCAGAAATTAATAATGTAAAAATACACTTTTTAATTAGTCTTACATTGGGCCCAATGTACTAAAACGGGATCAGGCACTCCCAGCAGACTCTCTTAATAAAGCATTAGTCTGTGATGTGCAAGCACTGACAGGTAGAAGGACTAAGGAGTTACTTTTCTACTCACATGAACAAATCAAAATGAGTCTTGTTCTATTTAAATGTAATTAACATCAGAGATCTGATTGCACACGAAAGCTGGCAGTAATATATATAGAGTAGGGCCGTATGTATATTTATTACGCGCTGTAAGCTCTCTTTCATTACGTTGAATGAGTATGTTAGCTTAGGCTGAATGAATGAAACCGACAATCCATCATGATCTATGAGGGAAGTCAACATATTACTTTATTTACATTAATAAGGCTATGCAGAGAAGTTTGTTAAGTTGGAAATTGGAATAAATTCTAATCAATAATCTCATGTGACTCAACCTATCAAAATCATATGAGGACTTTTTTTTTTTTCAATAAAATTGCCTGTTTGTTGACATGTCATTTGAAATACTAGGAAAAGCTGAATGAATCCATAGTACAAATCTTTTGTATGATGAATTTAAATGCATTAATTCATAGTATTTCAGGATTAATAAATGCACATATGTAAAAATAAATGTTATACTATATTTTCATAATTAAGAATAATGAAATACACAAACACAAGTAATAATAATAATAATAAATAATAATAAGGCAATTCACTCATATATATTTAAAATTATTAAACATATTAACAATAAAATAAATAATAATAGTGTTTTAATGACTTAATTTGACTATTAAATACTGTTTAAATAATTATTTAAATACAATATTTTATATTAGAATACAATATTTTAACTAGTAATTCAACAATATATAAATCAAATATGCTAGTTTCATATGCAGTATTTAAATAATGCAATATTTGTAAGTAATACAATATTTTTAATAGTAATACACAATGTTTTATTGTTTTAAATATATATATATAATTTTTTAAGAAGTACTGTATTAATTAAATATTAATTCATATATCACTTGAATGCTGCAATATTTTAATAAAATTATATATATATATATATATATATATGTATATATATATAAATTTTTATAAATAATTTAACCCATGTCTCACTAAAAATATATAATTAAATATTAATAAATTTAGAGTAATAATTTTACTATTATCATTCAATCTTTTTTTTTTAATGGCATATTATAGGCGTGTATAGCATACATGCTTGTTGCTGTGTCTTTTTGTGCGTGTCCTGTTAACTGTTTGACAGTGGAAATAGGACAGAAGTGTGTGAAGAGAAACGCATATGATGTCCTGTTGTACCGAGACTCTCGAGCAACCCCTCAGATCACCGTGGCGCTGCTCCGCTAATACAACGAGGGTTTCAACTCTATACGGCACGTTTGTACCTGCCATGTGTGTGATATAATGAATCCTGCCTGATCTAAACCAACCTAGCATCGCCGGGAAGCTGTTTTTGCAAAGGCTTGCATCGTCCTTGTTCCCTGATGAACCCCCAAAGCGAGGTGGGCACCTTTTCGATTGAACACACAGCTATTAGGCCCAAATCACCCGGTACTCCCTAATTTGAAATAATTAAATCTTTCCTCCTGTCCTCCAAATCCCCTTGAAATATTCATGCTCAGGTTAGAGTTGGCGGGGTGAACGGAGGGCTATCAAACTGGCTGACACCTCGCTGTCTCTCCACACAACAGCCCACAGATGCCGGCGCGTTAAAGAGCAGATTAAAACTGACACTAATTATAATCTGACTTGTGTTATATAACTTAGATGCTCAGGTGAATCCCCGGACCGTTCGCCCGCGTTGACAGATCCTGTCACTTTTGCTTAGGGGCCGAATTACGGGTGGAAAGAGGCTCTCGCCTGTGCCGCGCTGCGCTCAGGCCGGCTGCCAAATTGGCAGAGGATTCAGACACAACTACATCCCTTTTTTATTTAATTGAAGTGCTAATGAACGGGGAGACGGAGACTGCCAGTCTCACGCAGGAGAGAGAGAGGAAAAAAAGAAAACAGCTTTGAGAGACACAAGGCCTGAGCTGGAGGAGACCACGATTAAATACACCATCCATAAAGAGACTTGAGCTGTTACAGATCTACATCTTAATTTTGAGATTGTGTTTTTTGTCCCTCAATGATCTGCTGGGACTGGACTTATGTCCAAATCTGCTGTCCATTAGAGCCTGGAAGTACATGATATTAACCTGGTCAATCTGTCTGCGTTAAAATTCACTCACACCAGGGATTTCACAGAGAGAGACTGGAAAAAAACACTGTTCTGTAACTCTAATGGAAACACTGGCCATTCTAAAACCGTGTTTTCATCAATCCTGATCTTAAATTATTTAAAACATTAGACGTTATAGTAAAGGTTTTTTTTCTTATCTCAAAGTTGCACTTTAATGCAGGGATTGTAAATGTAAGAAACTATTTCTTTAGATGGGGATTTAATAATTATAAGTGAAGTTCAATTTAATAGTCAGTACTTCTTAAAGCTCCATTAATACTGCTTACTGACGGTGACATTTCCTGTACTGCTTGTTAGTTTTCAAAACGTAATATACAGTGTACAGGTGATGCTTCCCCATGTAATTTATTACCACTAATGGGAAAGTAATTAATTTCTCATTCATAAAGGCAAAAACAGGAGACCAAAGGAGATGAATAGAGCAGTTTAAAGACTATTAGTCAAAGTGAGTAGATGAGAGCTGAGCATGAATGTCTTACACAAATCTACAAGTTAAAATCAGAAAACTTTTACGACAAGATTTTTTAACTGTTAAGTCTGTTTGAAAGCACATTTTCCTCACGTTGCAACTGTAATTACTACACATGACAAGTGACGATGTTATGTCATATAAATCCCAGCTATAAGTCTACTGAAATCTTGTGTTGCTTCAATAAACCCACTGATTCTAATGCAACTCTAACTGTTTAAAGCATTGAAGGTTCGTGATCCTCAGCAGATGCTGTTGTCAGAACAGATAGCAGTTGTACGCTCAGGACATCATACGAGCACATATAATGCATTTGAAACGTGGCAGTATTAAC
This sequence comes from Enteromius anoplus, assembly GCA_032359395.1. Taxonomy (NCBI): domain Eukaryota; kingdom Metazoa; phylum Chordata; class Actinopteri; order Cypriniformes; family Cyprinidae; genus Enteromius; species Enteromius anoplus. Next base: position 16,568,273 of record JAUMHG010000054.1, read on the forward strand.
CGCATAACATTTTAATGTGCGCTTGGTAAGTCCGCAGTGATTGATTCCCCCTCAGGCGCTAACAGCCCTCCTAAGGTTTTGTGGAAATGCTGGCACAACGCTTTGGGAGCGTCTGACTGCGCTTGAGCTCTTGAGATCCTGCCTATTCCTTGTTCCTCACGCTAGCGCTCTAACTTATTCATAACTTATTAACTCAGGGCCTGGCAGACTGAATCACTCTGACTGACTCGGAGGAGTTAGATAATGTGACTTACTCTAGCAAAGGACTGCTGCTCTTTTGAGTTTATACAGCTGCTGGTCAGAAACTGACTTGTATACTGAAGGTGTATGACGCAAAAGCATGTGTTTCAATGCGTGACAACAGTGCAGTGTCAATATGAAGGGAGAATAACCTTTTTACAACAGGATTGTTTTGTGGCATCAGCTGTGGAGGTTGCCAGTTGGTCATCATGAACTGCAGACATGAGAACTCAAATAAATTGATAGTTTATAGAAGCACTTATTTGCACCTGTAAGAGATCATTACTGTGAACATCTTTAAAGAAGTTTCAATGAATGATTTATTCAGCAATTTTAGTGGCACTAAATGGAATAGCAAAATAATGACCAAACAGGTTTCCCAAACACTGCTACTAACAGACAGTAATACTAACACGGTGTTTGCTCTCTTCAAAATGTTAAACAGCAAATGGTTTACTGGTCTAAGAAAAAGAAGGCTTGTATAAAATGTATTTCCACAGTTACTTACCATAGATGATTTTTTTGATGCAGATTGTTTCATTGCAGCGGTAAATTAAGTTAGACACACTTTTTTATATTATGTAAATATTATTATTCATTAAATACTAAATATTTTTGTGAAAATGAAATACATTTTATTAATAGAATGTGCATTATTAATTATTATTATAATTAATTACATCACATAAAAAGATTTAAATTCAGAAATAAATACAATTTAAATAAAAAGTTAAATTAAATCAACCATAACTGTTTGTAAACACCCATTGTAGAGAAATTTTAATGCTCATTTATTATTTAAAAAAATAAATAAATAAATAAACGGTTTTACAATGAAATTGTTACAATTAATTAATATATTGCAATATTGTTAATATTATATTTTTAATTTAAATTTAAAAATTAATTAAATCCACAGCCTTTTTACTAAACACCAAATTTACTGTAATTTATTGAATAAACTATTATTATATATATATAGAGAGAGAGAGAGAGAGAGAGAGAGAGAGAGATGTTTGAAAATGTTGAAAATTACAAGTGAAAAAGAAAAAAATAATTAAATGTGCATATGTTGAGTCTAAATGTTAGTTCAACCAGTGACACTGCACCATCACAGACCCATGATTGTCTTCAGAAATTTTCTTTTTATCATTGTTTAAACAATTTCAGAAATGTCCTTGATGAAAAAAAGAGGTCACATTTAAACACCAGGATATCAAAGGTGTTTTTTCTTTTATTCTTGTTAGCTCCACCTTTAACTGATGTCTGACGAGCGAATGTCTTGAATAAAAAGCCACCACACAACAGCTGGGTGTGAAATGAAACCGGTGACCACGCCAGCGCTTGATCAAGGAACAACCGCAGCATCTGTGTGTGTGTGTGTGTGTGTGAAGGAGGATTCTTGTCAGTTTGTGTTGCGCTCTCTCCTATCGCTCGTGGGACCTTGTGGAGACCGCCTGCAATCGGCCCACTCGAGACCATCACAGCTGTCAGATAAAAATCAATTGAATTTTAAAGGGCTTTAAAGTAAATATTTAATTCTTGCCTTGGGAACCAATTAAGTGTGGAGAGTGAACTCAGGCACTGGTTGAACTGGAGATGTACTGGAAGCAGCTGGTGAGCAATGGGGATCAAATGAGGTGCGGGGAGAGGGGCACGCAGAAAAGATGCAAATCTTTGGCGCGTACATTCGCTCTCAATTACGTATTGATGTTTTAAAGATGCGGCAAACTTGGAGTGGCAGAAAGGGGCTGGGAGATCTCCAGAAAGGTGTTTTGCACAGCGAGCTGCCTGCTAGCTTGTTTACCGTGCGTGTTTGTTTCTATTTGCTTTGTGGCTGATGTAATTCCCGCCGGATTGAGTCGGGCATGTCGGAGCATGCTCAGAACAAGCTAAGCCCCAAACAAGTGTGCACTGGTGCGTGTGTGTGGAAGAGAAAGGCGTATGAATGAGATGTGGACGTTTACTGTAAATGCTATAGATGCACAGACGCAGCCTTGAAGTATACCCCATTTTTTCCCTTATGTTTGGTTGTCACACTGTTTTCAGTGCTTGATTAAAAGGAAAACTTTACTCAGACACGAAGATGGTCACAGCATACCTGAGAAACAATGGCAGCAAATCTGGTGCAATAATAAGTCAATGCAGTGTTCTGGAAAAAGGAAAAAAAAATAAAAATTCATGTACACTCTAAAAACTACACAAAAAAAAAAAAAAAAATAAAAAAAATAAAAAAGAAATATATATACACACACACACATCCACGCAGAGAGAACTGTCAGATAAAAAGTCATATTTATTTCTATTTTTTAAATTCCATAATGGAATCAATTATCAGATTCAAAAGTTGGAAGGAAAATAAAAGGGAAAAATTTTGAAATGTAAATTTGCAATTCTGAAAGAAAAAGTCAGAGCTATGATATAGTATAGTAAGAAAATAGACAAAAAGCCATAAATTATCAAATTATAACTCTAAATAAAAATATATATATAACTACAACATGTAAACTTATGATTGAGGAAAAAAGAAAAGAAATGTTATTGTGAAATATTCTATTTTTCCCTTGCTTGATAAATGTGGTCACTTTAGTTTCCTCTAAAAATTAAAGTATATTTTCATTTTTAACTGAACTTTAGCGTTTCAGTAGCTGCTAATATTACCAAATTCGAGAACGAAAAGTCAAAGGTGGATCATTTGAAAGATGTGAGAAACAGTGACTCAGTGAGTGTCTTTACCGTCTGTTTACTGTATTTCTCTCGAGTGGTGATGCCCTTGAGGTGGAGGGACTTCACCACAGCAGGAAGCTGCTCTCAACTCAGACTAAACCAGACAAGCAAACCTCCTCTTTAACCCAACAGAATGCCGTCTAATCCAACAGTTCCTCCAGACAGACCCCTGATACCTGATTATACGTGTGGGGAGAAAGACAGGGAGAAAGGATGAGTGATTGTTTAGCACTTGTTCAGCTGGATTTCTGATACCGTTTGTGACTGTGACTTTCTGGAGAGAAAGGAAGCTTTGGACCAACAAATGCTTTCTAGAAGATAACTTTAAACTGAAACAGAACGAAAGAGTGAATTTAAAATTCATATACAGCACACACAGATAAAATATATATATTTTATATATATATATATATATATATATATATTTTATTTATTTTTTTGATAAATGCCTCATGCTCAGTGAGGCTGGAAAAAAAGTATATATAGTAAAAACAGTAATATTATACTAGCTGAATTTTCAGCGTCATTACTCCACTGTGTCACAAGATCCTTCAGAAACAGTTGTAACATTCTGATTCGCTGCTCAAGAAACATTTCTTACCATTTAAAAACAGTTGTGCTGCCAGATATTTTTTTTGTAGAAAGTGTAATACAACATGGAAATTATTATCCAATACTATTATCACATTGAAAATATTTAAGAACAGCATTAAATATATACCCATCTTTACTTACAGTATACATATATACATGAAATGCAGGAATAAACGCATTAACGTCTTCCAAAAAGTAATCATTTAGCCAAAATATTTTAATGCATATTTGGAAAATGTTATTTTAATGGTTCTTATTACAAATATTATTATTGTCTTCTTACTATAGAGGGGAAGGTAAATAAATTGTATTTAGGGGACAACCAAAAAAAAAAGAAATTGCAATATATAAAGTACTGTTCTGGGAGCAAACATTTTACAAATGTTACCGTGCACCCCACTGGATGCACAAGAATTTATGACTGTAAATAATAGTTTGAGGTGATGCAAAAGAGACTAAAATAAATCAAATATATTGTATATCACAATATCAACAGCAACGCGCAGGCCAAAGGTTACAGACTGATCTGAAGAACCTATAAACAAAACATCAAGAACTCCTCCAAAGACTATATAGCAACTCGAAAGCAAAAAAATGCTTCTTGTTCTTCGCTCAGTCAAAGGTTCTTCAAGAAACCACTGAAGAATCTTACCGTCTGTATGCTGAGAACATCACTAACAGACTTTGATAAGAGATGTTGAATCTGAAAACAGGTTGGCAAAATCTTTTATTGTGCACCAGCACGACTTCCATGAGCGTAAAACCAGATCCGAATTGCTGAACTGTTGAAGTAAGCTCGAGTCATATAGTCTCTTTAAAAGTTACAACGATGCATGCGAGAGAATCAAATAAAACTGCGTGATCCACATGAATCCTGATATCCGCGACTACAGACGGGCTTTCGGCTGATTTCTCTGTGAAGCGTTAAGTTAAAAGAAACTCACAGATACACCTCAGCAGCGGCAGTTTCCATACCTGTCACTTAACAATACCATCGGCGAGCCTCAGAACTCTAAAAAGCTTAAACTGCGATCTGATGAGTGCTCAAATTCGCCGCCGAGGCTAGTTGTACCTCGAAGGGAAACGAGTCGGAATTTAAAACCACCCACTAAAACGCCTACCCTTATTTTGGCGGCCCTGTCTTCATCTTCCGTCCTCATTGGCTTGACAGGCTCCACTTTGCATCAGTCGTTTTTTTCCGGCATCTGCAAGAAAAAAGGATATGAGAAAGACAGAATATGAGAGCTGTGAAGACGAGAAATGGATGAACTGAGAGGAAAGACAAGGCCTCAAAGATACAAAAGCACCTCCAGCACTGGCTGTAAGACATGTGAATGACTGACACCGGTTAGATACACGCCTGAGTGAGTGTGTGTGTGTGTGTGTGTGTGCGCGCGAGGCATGAGTGTGTACGTTTGAGTGTCTCTCTGTGTGCATGCCGACAGCTACATGGTGACAAAGCAGTGATGAATTATACAGAAAGGGAGGCATTGCTTTGTGGAAACCAATGTAACTGTCAACCTCTGCAGAAACATGAATGTTTTTTGACCGAAGTGGCATTTCTTGTTATTGGAATAAAAATATTTGGAGGGCAACTGGAGGCCTTGGCTTTCCGCCCCACTGAGGGATGAAAACAGCAAGACTGAGAGAAATATAGACCAAGAAAACGCAAAAAAAGACGAAGAGTTTAGATTGTTACGGAATAAAAGTTCGGAATAGAATGTAGGATAACTTGAAAAGCAGGAGGATACATTCTAAATATGATTATTCTAACATATGATCTAACTTAATATTAATGATGCGATGTGTCATAACTGATATGTTTAAAAGCAGACAAGTAGGTTCTAGCCATATTAAGATCAGGATTGCTGGAATAAAACTGAAAAATTAACAAAAAATAACTAAATAAAAATTTACTAATATATATATCACTGTAAGGTTTCATTAGTTAAACAAATACATGAGTTAACATGAACGGTAATAATTCGAAAGCATTTATAAATCTTAGCTAATGTTAATCTCAACATCTACTTAGTTACAAACAAAGATTAATAAATGCTTAATTTTATTTTTGTTTCCAAAGCAGCATTTCGCATTTTTATTTCATTGTACCAAAATAATAATAATAATAAAACTACATTAGATTTCAAATTAAAAAAAATATTAAACACATAAAAAAAAGAATAAAATTTTCCAAAGACACAAAACAAAGCTACTAAATTTTCAACTGAAATATACTCAAAAAATATGAAAATAAAGACTAATTAAAAATTGCAATAGTGTCGCATACACCAAAATAACACTCCTTAAGGATTAAATAAAATATGGAAATTTCTAACACCGAGCTATAACATAACTATAACGTTGCTAAACATCAGGATCCAAATGTTGACTGATTGACAGGCGACAAAAATAAACTTTACATTTTGTCACAGTAAATATTGCGACCTAAATTTGAGTGACAGGTGGTTTCAGATCTGCATTAATTTTAATACATTTTGCATCTGCAATAATATGTTGCAGCAGTTTTACATTTTTGTTTTTATTTTATTCTGTTGATAAGCGACATAGTGCGAACAATATCTTTATTCATTATTTATGGAGTCCTAACAGTGGGGATGCTAGGGGAATGAATTTCCTTTGCTAATGACAGAAGGCGGAGCTGTAAAATTTGCCTGGATGAAAAATGAAGAATCATAATTCATAACAGGAGCGTCATGCAGTGATGATGCAAATGTAAGCATCACTATCGCTTAAGCGTTAAACTTCATGCAACACCTTAACATAGCTCATTGCTTTGCATATTTGTTCTCATCACTAAATAAATAAAAGTGCATTTCCACAGCAGTGCAGTTTATTTTTAGATCAATTTAAGCAGATTTTACTATGGTTTGTTAGCGGAGAGAGAGAGAGAGAGAGGAGCGTGAGACTACTGTAAAACGCTCTCTCATTATACAACTCAGTCTTTTTTGAAACTGGGAACTGTAAAACAATCATCATTCATCTGGTATTTGCTGGCTGGCGCTTGTTATGTTTTTATTAGGCAGTCTGTGAGGGAATGAAATATGAACGGCACGCCGTTCACTCGAAATGAAGCTCTTCGGCACGGCAGGCCTCGTTAGCTAATTTCCGACGGCTGGATACTGCCTCATGATAGATTCATTAAACTCTTCCACGGCTCCGAAATTGCAGCCGAGACTCCTAATAAATATTCCAAAGCTGTGTGTTTTCTCGCATCCGTAATTATCAACACACACTAACTGTTTCACACTGAATCAATTAGCGCATTTCTGCAGAGCATTTTTTATTTTTTTTTTTTTTTTTAATCCGAAGCATTTATTGACATGATCTCCACAAACTGTGAAACAAACACAACATATTTCTCAGCTAACGTTCTGTCAGGCAGCTTGCTTGGACCTGTAGTCACACATTAGCGCGGTCCCACACACATCATTTGGTCCTGTTGTTGTGCATTCTCGCTGTAACAGATGTTGGCTCCCATAAGCTCTAATGTCTTCCAGTGCTGCAGACAGACGTGATAGGGCTGCTTTTGTTTACGCTCTGCTCGCTTGGCTTTCAGTACTCGTCAATATCATTTTGATGAGCATTTTTAGATGAAAAAGGGTCTTAAAAGTCTCACTTTAGTTGGTGAAACCCACGCAATCCTTATTTCACAGTATACTAAGAGTTGTACAGTCAACTAGTCGATTATTTCTACTATTAGTCAGTGCTTTGGTAATCACAGATCAGATGATTGTAGTTTATAAATTGCACCACGATGCCTGGTTTTAAATCTCTAAGTACAAGAATGCACATGTAAATAAAAGTAAAGTTGCATGGCAGACTTGTAAGGTGCTCATTTTGTGCGAAAATATTGGCAACCCTTTATTTAAATTGTATTTAAATTAAGAGTATGTTTTATATGTTAGGCTTTCTACTGCAAAAAATCCATTTGACTTTGTTACCTGCAGATTTTTACAAAGTTTTTAATATATCTGCTGTGCAAAAATAGTTTTAACAGTACATCAAATATTTTCTGCATTATGCATAATTACAAACACTAACATTAAACAACTGCAAACATTTATACATTAAAAAGAAGCTAATTAAATGTTTTCTACAATGCCATCAATAGCATTTGCTTTTGCATGATGCTGTATCCATGCTGCTAAAATTCCAACATGAATGCATCAGAAAATCTTAAATGTTGTCCAGCTTTTTTGTTTTTTTTCCCCTCTTGATTGAGTTTGATTCATCTCGAATCGAATTTGCCGCTCCCGCTCCCCTCTCTTCACCCAACACTTTCTTCTTGCTCTCTACTATCCCGTCTCATTAAAGGAAAAAAAGTCAAATAAAAACATAAAGGTGCTTTACTGACATTGATGGCTCCATAAAGAACCGTTAACATCCACGACTCTTTCCACTGTACAAAAGGTTCTTCACAGTGGGAAAAAAACTTCGATACGATTATTACAATATCCTTCACACTAAGAAAAAAAGAGTATTACAAAAAAATCTTTTGGGGAACCCAAAATGTTTCTTCTATGACATAAAGCTTCAGTTGGAAATCATGTCACTCAAAGTGTTCAAAAAGGGGTTTGAGCATGTCTTTATACACAAATTGAGTCGCTACAACAATATTCAAGTTTTCAGTCATCAGACGGAACAAAAGAATGACCATTAGCCCCACAGTACCCTAAAAATCTCGCACAAGCAATTCAACCGGCTTCAAACACGCGTTTCCGCCTCCAAAGTTCAGGGCCGAGGTGAAGAACTAGTCTTATTTGTTTATTTGTTTGTTCAATTACGGAATTCGGGGACACATTTTCCTCAGCAACATACGACGGGCCTGACCTTCAAGCTCAATCAAACCTTTAAGCAGCGTAGCGTTTTTCTCTTTGGCTCTCCTGCTTGGCGCGGCGGTGAGTTATCTGGCTGAACGGGAGCTGTCCGTGGTGCTGACAGACTGCTACCTGTGTGGGGGGTCTTCATCTCGGCAACATTAGCCCATATGGCCTGAGTTAGCTTCTATTGAAGCCGTGGCCTAATTACGAGGAAGCGGGAGAATGTTTGCGAATGACGATTGGGCCTCGGCGTTTGTGCCTCATCCAGCCCCCGCGGTGACTCGCACCTGTTCCCGTCTTTAAAACCTCTCTTTCAGTTTAGCTTTTGGCCAACGCCACCAAATGACCTATCCAGGGGGCAATAACGCTTTTTCTGTTATGCCTGTCGTCAAGCCACAGTGTCAGCATCCAGTGGAACAGACGCAACTGTACCCCGGGCAGCAGACAGAGGGGTTTGTGCACACAGCTGCTTGGGTTTATAGCTTTTAAATGTACAAAACACAAAGGAGCCGTTATATTTACTTCCTGGCACATCGTAACGCAGATACATCTGAAAAAAGAGAGGTAAATACTGGCATATTCTGCGCAGTGTTGTGCAGTAACTAACTTAAAGTAGCAATGCCACCAACCTTAACCGTTTTTCACTAGAATGGTGTTCAAATAGTCCTAGCTTTTTTTCAGCCAAACATTTTTGAAGTTTTTCTGTGACTGTACAGCTTTGCAGATAATCAAACACTCGCTTAGATGGCATCTCTCATTTATATCTTTAGGAAATTAGATTTGTTTTAGCGAATCAGTTCATTCAGGCAGATAGCAAGTGAATCAGTTTTAAAAAATGATTCATTTTTTACAGTCCTGTTGCTCTATTTTGTAGCACAAATTTTAAATGCTTTTATACTTCTCTTATACTAAAACTATTACACATTATACTTCACCTCATGTTACAACTGTAGTGATAATGCAATGAAAATTTCTTGAAAAGCTGATTTTTAAATGTATTTTAAATTTTATTATTAATAATAATAATAATAAATTTAAAGAAACACTTAAATATATATTATAAATTACTATATAATATGTTATATATTTTAGAATTATGTATTATCTGGGAATTGAATACTGCATAACCTGCAGGTTTTAAATATGTTTTGTCAACATAAATCAATAATAATTATAATAATAATAAATGCATATGCTATGCAATGGATATTAACTGTTTTATTTGTTTGTTTGTTCATCGGAGTCCTCTATAATTTGAGCCTGAACTCTTTCATGTTGACAAACTTGATTATAAATGGATAGCTGTGGACAGAATATGGAAATAAAACATAATTCACCATAGGATAGCATTATTATAAAGCTCACAAACAAGAGCACAGCAATGCCAAGGTCATGGATTTGATGCCCAGACTACTCACTTTGGATAAAAAAACTCGATACTGACTTCTAAAGTCACTTTTTGTCTATTTATTGATTTACAGATGTCTCATAGTACTGCATTATCCTCTCAGGGTGAGGCATTCATCTCCAAATATGAATTTATATGTGATTAATTGCCATTAACCTGATTAATTAACTGGCATATTAAGTAATTAATTCAATAACGCGTTCTAATTGTTTGACAGTCCCTTTAAAATGTGCTGCTCCCTATAGTTTCTCTTATAATAACTATGTTTGCAAAAGAGTGAAGCTAAACTACTTACAGCAATTCTGCATATCGTGACCTGGATGTTACAGCAGCAGTCGACTATGTAAAGTGTGTGTTGTCATGTCAACGTTCCTGTCAGGCGTTGTGATTCCAGGACGACTTCCTGTAAACACACTGAGAGATTTGTGTGCTTTGAGGTTCAGCTTGATTCAACATCATTTCCCACTGCTTTAGGACTTTGTTGCTGTCGGGAACGGAGCAGTAGGGGAGAGAGACATAGAGAGAGAGACAGAGAGAGAGAGACAGACGGAGGAAAAAGGGCTTCCCACTAACATGTTCATCAAAGCCCTTTTGGTTCTCTCTATCGCTTTATTTTTATTTGGTGTCAGCACTTCACAGTGAGCGTGGTATGGAAATGTGTTTGGCTGCCTGGAAAGCTGTCAGGAAACACACACAACTCAGTTGCACGGAGGTAATTTGACTGGGCTGATGTCTTTTCTCCTTTCTGGTCGCCTCATTATACAGAGAGAGAGCAAAATGGCAGCGCTCAGTGTTTTATCTGTCAGCATCTCTCCGTAATGCATTTTCATACCGTGTGCATTAGTCGCTAACATCAAAGGAGCCGTGTAAGGGCCGTGGAGAGAGCGCACGGGCACCGGAGAACCAGACATCCTGAAAGGTGACAATTGAATCTCTTTGCTTGCGTGGCATGTCGACGTGCTGGGAAAATAGACTTCATTTGACTCGCTTGCTCTTGGGTAAATAGCGGCATGATAAGAAGACCATAATATGACAGTTATGTGTGATAGTGAGAATCTGAGAGGAGCTTTTTCTTCATAAACAACGCTGCGCTCAAAACACGGCTGATCGGTGGAGAGCAAAGCAGACGTCAAAAGCGGGAGCGGAGAATACAAGTTATTCAGTTAAACACATGTTTGTAAAGGAAGTCAGGATGTGAATAATCCCCCCTCGATAAACCCATAACCTGAATGCCAAGACGGCAAAGATAAAAAAATTAAAAAAAAAAAACGATTAAATGAATAAAATAAACCCCATGTAAAATAATTTTAACAGCTAATAAACAAGTCATTTAAATTTTACAAAACGTTTTTTTTTCAAACACATTTTAGTCATTTATATAAATGTATAAAATATAAAGATTAAATTAAAGGTTAAAATTGCTAAATTGTATTACCTGGTGAGTAATATGTATCCTAGGGACAGCTTCTTCAATGTTGTGTCAGTCAAAAATAAAAATAAAAATAAAATAAAGAAATAGTATAACATTTGATTTTAAGAAATCATTTAAAATGCATATTTGCACTTAATTTATCAATCCATAAATATTAAATATTATCTATTACTATAAAAGAAATATAGTATCTGAATATGATTAAAAAAAATTACAATTATAATTACATCATAATTACTTTAAATAAATAAATACATCTAGACCAAATTATCAATTCATCAACAAAATTATTACATTTTATTGCTTAATTTTTGTTTATAGTCAAAAAAGCAAAACGCTATACTGTATTTGAACAAGGCCTAACATTTGCCAAACTCTGTATTCATTATCATATTTAGGTAAAAGGATGAAAACTAGATGAAAGCATTGAATGTTTTAAACAAATCTAGCAATTATAGTATGCAAAGCTCAAAGAATCAGTCCGTAGAATTTTTAAATATTGTCTGTCTTTGTTATTAATCCAAACTTTGAAATGCAGTATTGTATTTTATTACGACACAAATACATTTGCCAAACTATTTGTTAGTATACAACTTAAAATCATTTCATTCATTCATTGATTTTTCCTAAACTTTGGCTAGATGAACACATTTATACAAAAACAAGTAGTACTTTTATTGCAATCAAAGAAGTATCATCATCTTGGATGGTTTGGGAATTTCCCACTTGTGTTGAGTTAATTAAATTAAAGTCTACTGTTGCATCGTAGCAGCGCGCACAGTTACTGCCCAGATGAATATACTGTACGCTTTCACATAATTGGAGTGCGTGTGTCTGCATCCAAAACATTTCCTGCTGCTAAGCATCAGCACATGCGGCATTCCTGCTGCATGCTGGGATCACAACAAAAGCTATTGATTGGCTGAAAGGAAGACATCTCCACAAAAGGGCCTCCTGTTGAGGCCTTCCAGAGAAATACCGCAGAGAATATATAACCTTTCTCACTATCTTAAATGCTCCCATGTAACACGACTCAGTCGTTTGATTACGCATGAAAAATACCAGCATCAGTCAATTGATGTGAAAAAAAAAAAAACTGTCTCCATGCATCGAGTTCATATGACTGAACTGAGTCCATCTTAATAGTTTGAAATATTTGCTCAAAATATTATTTGTTTTCCATTTATATTCTAATGATGAATGCTTTATTCAGAATGCATTAAACTGATCAAAAATTGCACTTATGTTGTAATATACAAATTAGTGCTGTCAAACCAGTAATTGTGATTAATTACATCCAAAGTTTTTGCTTACATAATGTGTGTGTACTGTGTAGTTTATATATTAAATATATTTATATATAAATATATACATTCAAATAGATGTAAATATTTTCTAAATATTAGCAAATTTCCGTGTCTTTATATATACAAATATACACAGTACACACATTATGTAAACAAACCTTTATTTTTTATGCGATTAATCGTTTGACAGCAGTAGTATAAATAAAAACCAATGTATAGATCATACATTATATATTTAGACATTTGAGATAGATAACATTAGATTAGACTTATTTATTATATTAAAAGACTTTTATTTCATATAAATGTTGTGCTTTAAAATGTACTCTTTATTAAAGAGTCCTGGAAAAATTATTTAAACTCTATAAATAATATCTATTTTTAGTATATTTACATCTATTTATTTATTGTAGTTTTGAATTGAATATTAAAATATTTTTAACTGAAAAGCATTTAAAATATTTAATTGAAATATTTAAATATTTATGTACCTATTTAAATAAACCTACAATATTGTATGGAAACCAAAAAGTTAATAAATATTAAGTTAGTACGCTGGTAGTCATCTGAAATTTATATTCCCAAATCAAAGGTTTTAACCATTACAACTCTTTCTAAGCCTCCTGACCTACGAAACCTTTTATATCAGATGATATATAGGAATATATATGATCATAGGAATGTAAATCTGACTGACACGCATCAGCGTTGAGAAGATGACGCGTTTCCACGGGAACCGGCGATGCTGTCCCCCGCAGCACACGTGTGCGCAAACAATCGCTTACACGTAAACAGTGCCGCGGGCAAAGACGACCCATCTGGGCGAGGGTGCCGGGTCTCCGCATCTGTAGCTGCCCGATGAAGGTGAGAGAGAGAGGGGGTAGGGAGCTGAGAAAGAGCGACGCAAATTAAAGCTCACCGTGGGAAGCTTGAGCCCCTGGCACTTTTCTTATGCAACAGCTGCACCTTCACCAGCCTTCATCTCACATCCTGACATATACGTCCAGCCGGGCCGACCCGTGTGCCAGAGACGGCCCGGGAAAGAGTGGGAGGTGGGGAGGGGCCCAGAGTCCCCGCCTTAAGCAAAACAGGTGTATGACATCCTGTTGCTGGTCTGCAGGGAAAACCGGGCCACGAGCCGCACATCCTACTGAGAGAACAGCCGAAAATAACAAAAGAAGGTTAGAGCCAAGGCTGACAGGCTCATTGATAATATTTTAGATAAAGCAGGTCTGAGAGTCGACTGCAAATTGCCTCTAATGTCTAATGGTGTGGGCTCTGGGCCACAGTCGCGAACAAAATGGAGCCATTATTTATTATTTCTCAGGGAGGGTGAGGGATTTGGCCCTTGCCAGAATTTTTCGGCCCATGTGCCAGCTTCGGCCAGGTCCCCTCCGTGAGTCAGATCTCTAAGGGTCCCGCCTGCCCGTTTAAAGACCTTACATGTATTGTTTGGGGTCAGATTGAGGTTGGTTATTTTAATGTACTGTCGGGACGGACTGACCTTGCGGTCTCCCAGAGGTAACATGCATGTTAAATGTATTTGTAAATAAACTATTATACATAAGGGTGAATGTCACAAAAAAGTACAGATTACATTTTACCTCAATAAATAAAAGCATTAGAAACTTTAAAATATAATAGAAAAAAACAATTATATTCAATCATATACATCAAATTTCATGAAAAATCTAAAATAAGCTAAATTTTCTTTATTTTTTATATGCTATGTATATATATATATATATAATGAAAAAAAGTAGTAACAGCCATGTTATTGTAGATTATTAATATTTAAACTGAGATTTTATTTTAATATTTTAAAATATTATTTTTCATAATTTTAGTAAAGGTTTAGTCATTGTATTGTGCACTTTGCTAATTAATTTTTTTTATATATATAATTTTATTTTCAGTTTTAGGTTTACTTATTTTAGTACAGTTAAACTAAGTTAAAGTTGCCTTGGCAGCTAGTAGCTGAAATCACAAGGTTTGTGTTTTTTATATTATGTATTTTATTTTAGGTACCGTTTATTTTAAGTGATGAAAATGTTTACTGAAAGTTTCATTTTCAGTTTTTTTAGTTAACTACAATAACTCTGACTAATTATTATAATTGCATTTAATTAACATGCTTAATTGTCATGAAAATATTTTTTTGCACATATATTTCACAATGAAAGTTATTGCAATTCGAAAACAGTCATGCATAATGCAAATCCACTTAAAAACAAAAAACGCTACGAGTAAAAGAATGTCTGGCCATGTCACCGGAGGATGATGGGATATGCGTGTGCTTGCTGGGGGGTGGATGATCATTTAGATGGCACACTCCAGTTTTTCATCATTAGGCAGATGCCTCCTGCCGCTCAGGTTAGGACACGTCCAAAGCGCATGCTGTCTGAGTCAAATGAGCCAGTTCAAGCCCACCTGATGCACACACACGCACACACACTCTCAGAGCAGCGTCCCCAAGGCCGGCCCGCCACACACACATGCACCTGGCCCTCCATTAGCACCTAAACTTCACTTATTAGATTAATACCAGAAGTGACGATAACCCAAGACCTTTGGGGACTCCCACAAACTTCACCTGAATGCTGACAAAATCTCACTTCGGCACAGCAGTGCGCTTACACACCGATTTAACCTTTAGCATTCTTGCTGTAACTTTAATGATAATTATATTTAATCATAATTGGTAGATTAAGTCTGCGATATACTTTGTAGGTTTTGAATGCACATATTTTGTACAAGCTGCAGGCTTACTTTTGAACTCCCAGTGTGCTATTTGTATTCTAATGAATGTTGGTATAATTATTACATGAATGTGAGAGTGAAAAAAATACTAATTTATATTCAGTTCCCTCTTGGAAAAAAAAAAACACTCCTGTGTTAATGTATTTTCAAATGGTACATTTTAACATTATGATCTCTTGCTTAAACTTTTATGGCAGGGGTCACCAAGTTCAGTCCTGGAGGGCTGATGTCCTGCAAAGATTAGCCTCAACACCTGCCTTGAAGTTTCAAGTATACCTAGTAAGAGCTTGATTAGCTGCTTCAGGTGTGTTTGATTAGAGTTGGAGCTAAAATCTGCAGGACACCGGCCCTCCAGGACTGAACTTGGTGACCCCTGTTTTATGGGGTACAGTAGTTCACCCAAAAATGAAAGTTTGCCATCACTCACCTTCATGTCATTCTGAGCAAGTATGATTTTCATTAATCTAATCTAAAACACACAATCACACAAATAAAAGGAGATGTTACACAGTTTGAAAATGCCGAAATCCTAACATGATGTATGTACAGTATGTGCGCGCGTGTGTGTATGTATTAATGCTTTGGCAATGCAGTATGAAAATATCAAATCAATCAGTTTACATTTAAATTCAGTTTTGTAGGGTGAACTAACCTGCTAATGATTTAATTAAAAATAAAAATAAAAAAACACTCTTAAATGCCATAGAAGAACCATTTTTGGTTCCAAAAGAAACATTCAGTCAAATGTAAAAAAGAAAAAAAATATATTTTTCCTACCTTTTTATCATTTTTGAGATACAGACTGGTTCTTCAGATGGTAAATGTTCTTTATGGAACCATTTACGCAAAAGAAAAGGTTCTTCTTTGGCATCATGAAGGGCACCTTTGTATGTACTTCTGTCTATCATAGAGTAAACAAAAAAGTGAGTTTGGGTTTTTTGTGAAGGTAATGACGCAAACTGCTGTCTAAACCTTGCACTTTAAAGAACTTTATCATACAAACTAATGAAATAAGAGTCATTTGCATCACTTAAAACATCACCCTTGCAGTTTTCTCTAAATAACTCCCTCCTCGCAAATCTCCTAAAAAGAACAGAAGCCACATTTACGGCAGATAAACGCCTTAATATGAAACTGAGGTGATCCGAAGCACTCAGGACTAATGCAGGCTTCACTTCAGGGGGCCGTATTACTGTGCAAACGCAGGGGTCGACAGAAAAGCCAGTCTCCTGTGGAGCAGTCGGAGCTTAAAAAACGCAAACAAGTAAAACAAAAAGTCATCCAGTTTGAAACCCAAATCACCTTTTTGGACTTGAAAAGCTCCAACATGCTTAATACCCCGTTTCCTTTGGAGATCTGGATGCTCACGCTAGTGGGTAACCTTTCCACGCGCCGTTTGTTTACTGCAGGGAGATGGAGAACACGTCCGCTAGTTGCTGTCGAGTGCCAGAAACGAGGACCAGCACGAGCAGTTTGTATAAGTCAGCCATGAATGATTACAGATTAGCCGGTCTGGCAGAGGTTCTGCAGGGATCCCTGATGGAACTTTAAAGCCGCTGGCATGATGGTCCAACACACTGGAGGAAGACAGAGCAGTGCCACACATCATTTGGGCCTGAGTGCACCCAACTCCAAATAATCACTTTAATCAGCAAAAGCTAATCGCTGTAAATCATAAATTAATGGGCAGAACAGTTGGCCAGGGCTGCTGTGCTCCGAGTTACTGACCTAACAGGTCTGATACAGCATCTCCAACAACAATGTGCACTTAAAAATATCTATGCACTAGCTAACAAAATAACACATTTATTGTAAAAGGTAAAATATGACATTTCTGTCACCAAACAAAAAATGAATAGACAATGCATTAAACAGTCAAATGGTCTCAAAACTCAAAGCAATTGTTTGAAACAATGTAGTTGACCAGTTTGAAATCTGTTGGTGGTGCAGAAATTACACATTGTAGGCAATAACCTAGCTACTGTGACGTTAACAATTACATTTTTGTGGATATTCAACAACAACAGTCGAAAAAGAGAGACTTTTTACCAGTCAGATTTTGATTGGATGAATGGAAAATGGGTTTGATGAGAGGTGGTTGGAGAAAAGAGGTTTAAAAGCCAGATAGGACAGCTGGGACAGAAAAGGAAGTAACGTTAACATTACGTCTTTAAGATTACAGAGACAAATTTAGTCTACGTGTATAGCCTAAAAATAGGCTTTAAGAAACAATAGTACATATTTACTCACCGTTCACATTAAAAACAAATTCTCAAACGCATTGTTAGTCCAAAGGTTTGGGGATTCCCAGATGCAGAGTTCCAATCAACATTAGCAAAACAGCATATTTCTAGCCGTTAGTATGACGTATAGCGCACTTGCACAAAATAAACAAGTTAACATGTAGTATACTCTACGTATATTTTTAATGTCAATCAAATACACATTCTATTCTAAATCTTTCAGCTTGATGAGGGAATAAATACGCCATTTTTAAGATTGCGCGAGTGCATCACATGCTGCTCGCGGAGCACCGAAGGGACGTAACGTACGGAAACCCACGAAGTACAGATAAATAGCGGAATCAAAAATAGCGCGGCTGTCCTCAGTTAACACGTTCGTTATTCACAACATCAATATGCTATCCATTTTTATCTATAACTTATTAATTAACAGGACAGTCATCACTCCATCACCTGCGCATGATATGATTCGACAAAGTAACGTTATTATGACAGAGTAACATTAAGTTTTCAGGAAACACGCCACTTTATTACTTTAACTGCATGGACAAAAACGGTTTAAACATGCTTCAGATAAATTACAGCTTAGAAATTACTTCATCGACTTATCGTCAGGTTGCATGCTATATGCGTTTAACACGAATGAAAACAAAAAAGACTATGAGAGAATCTGGATATAGGCTACAACATTTCGAAAGTTTTCTACTGAAACACTTTTCATCAGCTGAACTTTATTGTTAAACATCATGATTAGGGTCGCCATCAATAAGGGACACCCATGCATGCAAAGTCGCTGGATGACGTCATATGTCAATTTGCATATTCATTACAAGTGCGTCATATTATCTTGCTTCTCTGTTGTCACATAATGTATATAACTGTTTTCACTTATGTATTTAATGGTTTCTGTTGTCAGAAAAACAGAATGAATATGAAATAGTGACTTAAATGCACGCCATTATTAAACTAGCTCTGCTTTACAAAATTTATATTTACTATATTTACATACACTTATTTATAATCGAGCCGTTGTCTGATGAAACCAAGTACACATAAGATTGGCTATATATGCATGTAAAATAGAGTTGAAAGCAACATAACTGAAAGCCCTGTTCCTCTCTGTCGCGCGCTGAACAGAACAAACATAGAGAGATGTGCGCGCGCTCGTGTGGCACTGCCAGAGACTCGCTGAGTTTTGTCACTAGAAGTCACTAATCGTTTTGTTTTTTTTGTTTTTTGGAAAAAATGTTGCCAAAGGGGTCTGAAAAGTCGCTAGATATAGCGACAAAGTCATTAAGTTGGCAACACAGGAAAGTAGGCATGTTCAAAAATTCGTGTGGGATGAGTTGCATGAGATGCTGCTTTTAAAAAAAAATAAAAAAATACGGGACAAAACCCGTCCCTTATTGATTCAAAACGGGACGCGTAATTTAATTCTCAAATACGGGACTATTCCGTATTTTAAGGGACGGGTGGCAACCCCAATTATGATCCGTTAAACACATACTTCCGTCCCTCACAGCCTCATTTTCCTTCCAGTCAAATATGGCACTACCTTGACGAAGGTCTGTGCTGACAGAATTGACAGGGGGGGGGTTAATTATTGCTTTTAAGTAAATCAATTGTATCACATTTACACATTTTTTTCCCCTTCACAACAAGCCTGTTTTGGTTCCCCAAAGAGCCAAAGTGAGCAGTTTCTAGAAAAAAACAAAAAACTGTTTCTTCTTTGTGTGAAGAACATTTCAATAATTCACAGAACATTTCTGAAGTGGAAAGGTGTCATGCATGTTTGCATGATCTTCCACTGATGCCAATAATTTCACATATTAACTTTTGGATTAAAGACACACTGTGGCAAATGCATTTCCCCCTCACTGTTTCTCAGATCATTCTGTCCTTTTCTCATTCTCATTTTCACACAGACGCATCTGCTGTACGGCAGCTCAGAGCAGTAGGTGTATGGACGGGGGAACGCAGAGCAGGCCCGGGTAAATTATCACATTGGTAACTTGTCAGTAAACAGGTAAATTGCAGTGGAACAGGTGCTGGTGAGAGGAATGAGCTTTTAGAAAGGCATCTTGAGCAATAAAGTACAGAGTGCAAAAATATTAAAGATTAAAGTAATCAAACAAAACTCCTGAAAGATATTTTAGCACGCTCAGTGGTGCACTGCAGGCCTACACACGTCCTCTTTAGAGACATGGACAAGATAACGATCAAACAAAAGAACGATATGACACCATTAACAAACGTGGAAATGATCAGGCCCAAATGCAGATGAAGAGATAATGACAGACACTCTTATTAACAATATGTTCCTAATGAGATTGTTATGATCATCCTCTCAAGTACCATTCAGAGAGACTGGACTAAGTGCTGAGAGGGAAAAAATGTGTAAAATAAGTTGTCATTTAAGTGCAAATTACATACTATGTGTGATTTCTATCCCATCTCACAGTCACCATGTAAAATGTAATTAAAAGAAAAATTCATGGGATGTCATAAAATTAAAATAAAATGTGAAATTAGAAACAAATAAATAAATAAAATAATATAAAAATGTTGAACAAAGAAAATAGAATAAAGTGATGTGACGTGATACCCTTCCAAAATCTAATGAAATTATACATTAAAAATTCCACCATGTTTAATACAAGTTTAATCAAATTATTTAAAAATATCCTACACAGACAAAATAATAAAATCAAATATAAAATAATGAAATAAAAAATGTTGAATGAGCATGCCTGTCTTCAACAAGCTACACAATTA
>JAUMHG010000054.1:16588967-16602999 GCA_032359395.1 Enteromius anoplus
CATGAATGCAGCATAAATTATAGAGACAAATTATTTGATTTATTAATATATATATATATATATATATATATTTTTTTTTTTTTTTTTTTTTTTTTTTTTTTGAAGAAAGAAGGTAATTCTCCAGAATCTATAACAAAATATGTTAAATTGATCTAATTACTGCACTCATATTGGTACTTAAATGCACAATTTAATGAACCAAAATATAAAAACTTTGTGAATGATAGACACACCAGCTCTGCTTAAATCTGCTGAGCTTTGTCTTTCAGAGCGGGCCTGCAGATTCTGTGTGGGCCTGGAAATAACAATAGTTATTGCTAAAGCAAGCACCACTAATAATAGTAGCAGAATAAAGATGGGTTTCAAAAGAAAGACTTGGCACAGAAGCACAGATCCGTTCTGCTTCAAGTAGGTCTAGGTCACTTCAAGAAAACTTGTCCTCACTCCTGCGAAAAGACTGAAACACTCCCCCAATGTTTCTGATAAATATGTTCTTGTGCAATTTGTTGCTAAAATCTCCCTCGCTCTCTTCTCAGTCTAATCTCCTCATGTTCAGGTACCTCCGGGGGTCTGTTTAAAGCACAGGTGTGCACTCTCAATCTCTCTCTCCCTCTGCGCCTGTGCATGAGGAGGTTTGTGTGTGTGAGTGTCCAGGTGCATCTGTGTGTGTATGTGTGTGTCCTTTGACCCATCCATATGGTCACCGGGGGTGATGAAGCTGCCCAGGTGCACCTTGCACACAGGGCCATGGCAACCGGGGGAGGGACGGCCCTCCAAGAGACGTCTGTTTGCACAGAACACTCCATGACCTTGTTGTTTTCACAATTACTCATCTAGGGTGTGTGTGTGTGTGTGATGGTTAGTAAAAAGGAGCAAATTTCATCACTAGTGGACACTCGGACACTAGTGCTGAATCTGTATGTATGCTTGTGTGTGTCGGTGAACCTCGTGAAATCACTTTCACCCCAAAGTAAAAATAAATAAATTGTTCTTTTATTTAGCCTTAGTTTATTAAGAACACTAAAATAAGTTAAATAACAATGGTTCTGTGAAATCGGTTCTGCTAATGTTTCACGTTTTAAGCACATTTCCCTCTAAATTTTGATTACTTTATCACTCATTTTACTTTTTTGCATTTTTGATATCTTTATCATGCTTAGTGTTGACTCATAAGATTCTCATTACTTTCAGTTAGAAGGGTTTTTAACTTCATTAAATGTTTTCTTATTAATCAAATAATCAGTTCTTATTAATCGATTACAGTATTAATCAATTTAAATAATTACATTAAAATGAAATAAATAAAATAATAAATTAAAATTAAAATTAATTTAAAAATATAGAATTAAAACTCGCTTCATTTTTTAAATCAAATTAGATGTGACAAGAATTGTCATGAAAAAAATGTGAAAAAATAAATTATAAACAATACTACACCTCATTTAAAATGTCTGAATATTATTGCATTAAATATCAAAAATGCACTACTGTTCACAACTATTTTTTTTAAAGAAATTAATATTTGTATTCAGTAAATGGTGTTGTTTTGAACATTTAAATGTGTGTCATTTTCTGCAAAAATGCAGCACAACTCAATGTCGATGTTGATTTTAAACGGAGATATCAGCATGATTTCTGAAGGTTCAAGTGACACAGAAGACTGGAGTAAAGATGCTGAAAATTCAGCGTTGCATCATAGGAATAAATTGCATTTAAATCATATTCACATCAAAAGCACTTATTTAAAACAGTAGACATTTCACAATATTACTGTTATTACTTCTTTCAAAAACATAAAAAAATCTCAATCTTTAGACTTGCACAAACAATACTGCGAGAGGTTTTTGGTGTCACTGTAACTACAAAAACACATCAATAACAACATCTCAGTTTAGGCTGGTCGTGGCCGATGGTCTTTCAGTGAAATATGAAGCGATTACAGTGGCGTGTTCAGTGATCAGACTGCCAAACAACAGATTTTGAAGCAAAGCTTTCCATATAAATAAGAAAATTAACCACCTATCTACCTCACTCGGCTGCGTCTCAGTTTCTCATGTATTTTTCCATGCAACAACATGGATCTTTGGCCTTTACAGAATGCCTCCATATGGAGTCCCATCTCTCTCTTTCTCTGGATTTATTGTTGTGTCTTTTCCATCCGCAGCTCTTTCTCACCAGTGTCGTCTGTCCTCTGGGTTTCCACCGCGACACAAGGCTGTCTGCTGGGAAGAGGAGAGTTCTGGGTCCTTTTTCCCCATCAGATTTGGGGTTCAGAGGTCAGCGGCGCTCATTGCCCCGGGTCAGGAGCAGGAAGAGCAGGATCTAGAACTCCTGAGAGGTTCACGCCAGTCTAGAAAGGTCACCGGCAGGCTTTTCCTGCAAGGACGTTTTGATGTGCGGGTGCTGACAAGGATACGGAGGCCGAGGCTTGGCTCTTGCACCTCAAATGGGGTCCGGTGATACTTAATATTCCACCGAGACCCCATCAATACACTTTACCCCCATTTTCCGGTTTCGTGTTGCATATTTAAGGTCAGATGCAATTTGATGTGTGGCGAATACTCTGCCAATAGATGGCTGGGAGAGAAAAAAAAAACAGAAAAATAAAAACAAGGTATTTCTACAGCAATGTTTTGATACGTCCGGTTCATAAATGTTTCATCTGAAGCGATTCGCTCATATCATGTGTGAGTATAGGGGCACGTGCGAGTGTTTTATGTGGATATGTGTAAGAGAGAGCGTGTTGTCCGCGCTGGGAGGAGAAGATGCCCCAGATGTTGATATCGATGTTGTTTCTTTAGATTTATAGGAAGCTTCTCCCGTGGGTTTCCCTCAGGGTAAGAAATAGCTTTTTTCGCCAACGCTTCAACTCCACAGTTCAATTTAGCCTATTCTGACTGATATAGTTTTGAAGGGAACAACAGCGACTCAATGACCATTTCTACGGACTGAAAAAATATCACAAAGATTGATTTTATATCCCTTGGACTTACGCTAACCACGGCCGGGCACATTGAAGCGCCAATTAAGGTGTGAAAGATGTTTAGTTGGAACAGAGTTTTGAAAACGTGTCATTTAAGTTTGAAGGCCGGCTGTAATGAGAAGGAAATATCTATCAGATGTCGGCGGACGTTGAAGCGTGAACGGGGAGAATGGGCCAGCGTTGGGAAAGAGGCCGTACTGTATATGGACCTGTCAGGCCTGTTCAGGCTCAGTGCCCTGATCGCTTCATGATGTGAACAGAAAAGACTCCATACGGCCCTACCACTAATACCCAAGAGCCCCAGAAGCCGGTCTGGGGAGAATTATGGGACTTCCTGTAAAGCACAAGCGTCTTTAAAGGCAGATCGAGGTGCTCGTGTTAAAAAAGGGTTAAAGGGGGGCCGATATTACAGGTAATAAGGAGAAACCCCTCTGACAGAACTGACAGGCGGAGGGCTAATCCCACAGGCCTTTACTGTAGTAATCAGTGATGTGGAAATACAGGAAGCAGATATGTATCTCACCAAGTACTGGGACAAAAACAAGGCAGACAGAAATAGAAAGATAAAATGATGTACCTGACTATTATTTTGGGATAATCTGTTTAAGATGGATGTACTGAGGTATTACATTACATTGGAAACCTTCCGTCTACTGTTTTCACAATATAACCAAATTTTGAGTCTCACACACATAATAAAAACAGTTTAAATAAATACATTTACATGTTTTTTTAAGTTATGCACGTAGTGGGTCATACCAAATATTAGAACAGTTCCATATATTTTTTTTAAAGAACACAGTATATACACACCAGGACCTGTGTGGCCTTGCTAAATTAATAGAAGTGGAGTTCAAAGTTGATCATTTCAATAATTTTAATAAATAGAAAATAACGTGTACACAACTGTAAGACAAAAATATACAACATAAAATAAAAATAAAGATGTTAAATAAAAGTATAATATATATATATATATATATATATATATACATATATAGTATTTTTTTGGTTTTTTTTTTTAATAAGTCTAATAGGTGATTATAATGATAATAATAATAATAATTATGCAATTTATAACACTAATATTGTTTTATTAAATGAAACATATATTTGAATTATAAATATAAATATACAGTTTATACATTATCCAGTGCATGCAGTTTATGCCTTTAAATTTTTACATTTGGTCCATGTATTATTAATGTGCTATACCGCAAGTCTTCTGAACTCATATTATAGTTTTGTGTAAGTTAGAAACAGATCAGATCTTTTTAATTAATCTTTTAATTGGGTTTATAAAACCTGTGTGCAAAATGATTATAAGTTGGGCCAATTCAGCTGGATTTACTGATTCAATGATCTGTTCAGTTAAACAGCAGATTCATTGTGAATAATATATATATATTCAGTTCACTTCTTTGTGGAGAACTCCTCCATGCACCAGTGCAGTAGCTGAGCCATTATCTCCAAAGGTTGCGATGCTGAATTGTTCATATTTTTTTGGTTCTCTGCAGGATGTTTCTGGATTCTCCTGCCTTTGTGTTCATGGAGTGAGGAGGGACATGAGCAGCAGGTGTGTAGGTGGGACGAGACAAACATTTATAACCTGAGCATCTCTCCGAGGAACCCTTCCTCTCTTCTCATGCTTCTTTTTCCTTCTGTCTGAATCATAAAGATCTGGCTGGACGATCAGACAGCCTCTTCATGAGGTTATAAAGTCTTGTTATCCTGAGGCTGAACTGTCACCACTGTTGTTGTTGTTTTGGTGGTGGCAGCGGTGGCCGTTTTTCCTGTAGATCTTATTGGCTGCTCATAGGGGCCCATAAAGACGAGTGTGTTCTGCGTTTCATCTCCATAGCTGGCTTACGGGCTGATGGACAGTTGAAGAGAGAGAGAGAGAGAGATCCCCAGGCCACCTTCACTTTAATGTTGGTCTGAAGGGAGTGAGACAGCCATCATATCTCTGATCAGAAAAGGAAATGATCAAGAAGACATTAGCTTAACCAATCGTCCAGGGAGAATAAATGTTCTACTAAACCATTTTTAAAAAATCAATTATACATTGGTTATGCAATGTCTGATTCATAAAAATCCATTATATTCAGACTAAGGAAAGCATCACACTTAGGGTTTAGGGGTTTGTTCAGATGACTTACTTCAGTGCATAATTCATTATGCAATATTTTATCAACCACTAAAAACAATCTAGCATTGTGAAAGTATGTTTTGCATGAAGTTTAAACAACACTGCTTCAAATCTAATTCTAGATTGCAATTATAATTTTAATAGAACATAATTTAATAAAATATTGCTAATAAAATAATGTAAAACAACAAAGACAATATATTATGCATTGGACATTTCCCCCCCTTTATGATAGTATAGGAGCAATAATTGGAAATATAAATCTAAAATTGCATTTGTTAAACATATTTAAATTAGTATATATAAGTTATATTACACAATTGGACATTATATCATATCATTCATTTAAATCTGATTCAATAAAACAACACTATTAACAACTATCTAATATCATAAATAATTAATACAAACAATACAAATTTTAGCCTTAATTGTGCAGCTTCATCATTAATTGAAATCGCACTCGAAAGGTCACCAAACCAAGGGAATTTTCCTAATCTCGCAGCACTGGAAATCCTAATTTCAGGTCTGTTTCCAGCTCTGGCTGACAGACAGCTGCTGAGGGCCAGGAAGCGAGGAAGAAGCAGCAGCAATTTGAGGAAATCTTCAATAAAACAGCGTAACTAACAGGCCGCACATTGAGCGCGTGATAAGAGGGACAGAGCGGCTCCCCGGACACGCTGCTGGCACGGCCAGACTCTGTTAGCACCCAAAGAAATAAATAAACAAATCAAGTCGCCGTCCTCAGTAATCCCCTAAATTCAAGCTTATTCATGTTGAATCTGGAAGAGAAAGAGTTCCATTTGAACCCTCCCCCTCTCGTCAGTTCCAGTGTCAGCAGTTGTTGTTTTGCGACCGGACATCTTATGGCACACGCAGATATGCCGGGACATGAACAGCTTGTCCCACTAAAGCCTGTTTTGTCTTGTTCCACTCTTCCTCGTCCTCCAGTTTTGTGGCATGTCAGAGCCAGCTGGCTTGAGCAGAAAGAAGAGGAGAAATAAGCTCCTTATTGCAGAGTCGTGGTATTTGCTTTCCGCCAGGGTTGAGGGTTCTCATTATACCATGTTCATGAGGCTACGAGTGCTAATTGGTCTTCCGCCGAACACAGAAAGAACTCACGAAAAATGTGACCGCAGGCGATATAACCTAATTAGGAAATTTGCCACTGTACGCCGGCCAGATCGGGCCTCGCTATTGTTCTGCGCAGATAAACAGGCGCGTTTTCCACTCTGCTTTGGAGGACGCCGCTTTATCTTCACTTTAAATTATCAGCAAATGGCAAAAGGTACAGTACATAAAAAGTGCTTTTAATGCATCGCTGGTATTTCTTAACAAACCACTTTTGAGGAGTTGGCCGAGGTTCTCCTCCATTTCCCTCAAGGCAAAACCCAGCCAATAAATTCTATAAAGGTCAGGCCAAAAATCCTTTAAGACCATCATTCCAGTTATTATAATTGCCTGATTTAGTATTACTTTCAGCACCTTCAGGCATTTCAACTTATTTTTCAAGTAATGTAATTATTTGTACGAGCTTTAACAACACGTAGAATATGATAATATGATTCTTTGTCTAGGAATTACATTTTATTTTCCCCCAAACTGTAAATCTATAACAGAAATGTTTCATTATAAGGGAGACCGGGGCTAGTTGTCACAGGGGCTGAATGTCTGTAACTACAATATGAAGTTTAAATCTAAATTGCAATAAAAAGTGTGTATTTTACTGCAGGTCACAGATAAATGATTTATTATAGAGGAGACTGGGGCTAGTTCTCACAAATACTGCATATCTACAATTAGTTTGAGGCAAAAGTCTGATAATTACAAAAATAAATACTGTCAATAACCTGTCATAAATATGAATATTTAAACCTAGTTCAAAGCGGTCATAAATATACTACTGTTTAACATGTTGTGGATAGCAGGGCTCCAAACATTATAGAAATTATATATTTAGTTATTAAAAAATATTATAATAAAATTAGCATGTTATTAATATTTTTAAATGACGTGTTTAATCTATGAATTATATTGCTTATATATTGTATAATATTTATGATTTGGTGCTCAAGAAACTCATATAATCATAATAAATATGTTTTTCTATTGCTTAATTTGTGAAGAAAAGTTCAAAATAAATCAATTGAATGCATGCTGAATAGAAATATTATTATACCTTAAAAAAAAAAATACTGACTCCAAACTTTTGTTTGGTAGTATATATGAAATAATTTTGGTTTGCATTCATTTTTTTTAGCTAACAATAGCGTTTAAAGAATACAATTTATTAAAATAAATAAATAAATGTCCACATTGGATTTTAATGAAAAAAATAAATAAAAAACACTAACTAATCAAGGACAGTTCTTTAATTTCTTGTTGCTCCTCTGAAATTTTGTTAGATCTTCGAGATCAACACAACTACAGTCCATCCATACTTCATCAGTTCACTACTGCACTTCAGTATTTCATAATTAACATCTGCTCGGTCTGACCCTGCTATCTGTCCGCAGCGTCGCTCCTGTCGGGATTTGAGGCTAAGAAAGAGAAGGATATTGTCTGTTGTCTGGCAGCTTGCAGCGGGACTGTCTGTGATGGAAATAAAAGCTTCTCATTTATAATGCAGGTATCAGACGCACTGAAGGATATCATAGAGAGAGTGACATCGGACAGCCTGGGTCTTCATGGCCACGCTTGAATGGATCCTCCAAAGGGCCTCTCCTCTGTCCACTTCACTTTCTGTCCCCTCCGCTGTGGGCCTCAGGGGCCCCGGGGACCTCCAGGGAAGGGGTGGACGGACGGACGCAGACATTTGTGTGTGTGTGTGAGTGAAAGTCTAGCTCAGAGCTCAGGGCGTCTGGCAGGGCTGCAGTCTGCGTCGCATTCTGACAGAACAAGTGTTGCATGAGATGCGGCGAGGTGTCTCAGTGAGCCTGGAGCAGGTGTTGCTCATCGGCGACTGCACTGGAGCGAAGACCCTTGCGCATAAGACCACCCCAGCCAAACACCCGGGCCAGGACAGCTCACACACACACACACACACACACACTAATGATAATGGATTTGGGGTGAATAGGCAGCCAGATTCTAATGGATCAGAAGACAGCAGAGCACTGGGACGCTTACAGCTGCTGGTCAGGACAGAGGATGTTAAACACTCATTAACGTGCTGACATGCAAAGGCATTTAGGTTATGTGTGTGATTATATGCAGGTGGCCATTAAGTGTTTCTTTATTTTTTATTTTATTTGAATTATATTGTATTATTTCTTTTCATAAGTATCCATTTTATTAAATAAAATGCTATTATTTTTATTAATTTGTTCAATTTTATTTAATGCATCCAGGTATGATACATATAAAAAATAAAGGTGCTTCACAATGCCATAGATGAACCTTTTTAGTCTAAATGGTTAACATCTGAAGAACCTTTCTGTTTCTGTGGCAAAACATGGTTCTTCAGATTATCAAAATTGGTAAGAAAGAGATGGAAATGGTTCTTGTATTGGATCACTGTGTGTGAACATTTTAAGCAGCTTTATTTTTAAGTGTAAGTGGTTTAAAAACGTTAAACTCAAGAATTCAGCACAAATTGCTTAGAAACTATTCAAAAATTGCAAGTAAATTTCACAAACATACAAGAAAACAGCAAGTAGCTCATTGAAGTAAACATGGCATTTTGAAGTATTTTCTTTTTATTTATTTTTTCTTATTATTTACTGTAACTTTTAAAAATATTTTTTACTAAAACTAAAACTAGAAAAATATGTTAAATTAAATAAAATAAACATTAACTGAAAGAAAATAAAATACTGTATGAATAAAACTGTTTCCTTTTTTATTTTGTTTACTTTGATGTACTAAAACAGCTCAAAAAGAAATATTCATACTAAATAATTTAAAAAAGAACTAATGTAAAAATTATAAAAAGAAAAACCAATATGACTTTTTATTAAAAGGTAAAATAAAAATAAAAAATATCATTCAGAATATTAATAAAAATACTATAGTATCTTAATGATATGAAAAAAATATATATTAAAAACATAATTTTGTTAATTTAATATTAACATGCATGATGATGATGATGATAACTTGCATGTGTTTTATTGTGGGCTGCTCATCTGTAGGCATTGAGTAAAGCTCTTTGTAAGTGTCCTGGTCCAAATATCCATTGAAGAGTTAATGGCTGTCCTGCTGATTGGACAACAGAGAAACAAACAAACCCAGCCAAATCCAGCTCAGACCAAAGCCAAGGTTCACAGCGCTGCCCTCGACCCCGGAGCGAGCATCTGCCCGATCATACTGACCACATGCCTGCTTGTTTCACTGCTGCTTGCTTTTCAGATGATTTTGTTTTATAAAATGTAACTTTACATCACAAAATTGCATTGCTGTTCAGCCTGGTTATCAAAATGAATCCTGGAATGTTTTATCTTATAAAACCTATCAAATCAAATGAGATGCAGTTTTACATTTTAACAGCAAAAAAAGTCCTTAATTAAAACTTCCTTAATTTCTTCTCATCTTTAATAGATTGTAAACCTCCAAGAAATGAAAAAAATGTGCATCTCATAGATTTGCAATGTATTTCAAACATGAAATTTCAGCATCATTACTTATTCACACAAATTCCACCAGTCTAATATTCTGATTTGCTGCTTTGCAAACTTTTTATTATTATTATACTATCAATATTTTAAACAGTTAATATGAGCAGGTTTTTTAGAAATCTTTAACATTATAAATGTATTTACTGTCACTTTTGATCAATTTAATGCATGCTTCCTGAATAAAACCTCTTTAAGAAACAGCTCACAAACTTTAAAACAACAGATAGCTACTGTCGGAAACTAACACCAGAGTGAAAGGTGTGTAAATGCCCGTTAAATGTGCATCTATATGAGCTTCACTGAACAGAAGGAACGCAGGGCATGTTTTATAGCAGCCATTTGTAAAAAGAAATATCAGTAGGTGAGCTAGGATATGCTAGATTAATAGCCGGCCTCTCTCTCTCTGTCCCTCTCTCACCTCCCGTGCCATTACGGCTCATTGTAGGACAGGAGAGGAATAATTGTGTGGCTGGGTGACAGGCCATCTATCCACGCAGACTCATGCCGTTTCCTTCAGGAGTGCTGCCCACTAATAGGAACATGCCCTGGAACTCAAGCTGGAAAATACACCTCATTCCCGCACGCTTGTTTTTTAGGCCGTCGAGGATCCTCAGTCATCAATATGAATCTGAGTCGGAGAGGGTTTTTCCTTCTTTATCCGTTACTGCGAGCGCCGGCAGCCTGATGGATCTCTGCCATCATTTCTGAATGATGTTTGCCTTTCATTTCTATTTCTTCATCTCTCTTTCTCGGCTCAGTCTCCATCTTTCTTCCTCCGCTGCCCGAGCCGCAAAAGAAAGACATCTTTGAAATCGTCCATGGAAATGTGCAGTTTTGGGGGTCACTCATCTGCAGATGAAATAACTGTATTACACAGGCCCGCTGTCAGCCGTGAATCAAATCAGCCAACTGATACACATGATTCTACAGGTCACTGAAGAATCAAATACTAGTTTTTACTGCATGCCAATAAAATTACTGCCTTGGGATTATGTGAAATAACAGGAAGTTATATATAAATTTAAACTGTTTACATAAAAGACACCAAAAAATTGTATTATTAAGTGTCCAAACAATATTGATTAATAAAAAAAAAAAAAGATAAATAATTTGTATATATTTTTAAAAACAAATAAATAATTATTAGACTAACAAAATACACTTTGTGTGAATATCGAATATAACATTATTATTAAAATGTATTATTATAAATAAATGGACGTTATATCATAACTATTTTGAGAGAAAAAAAAATTTCAAAGTAAAAAACAAAGTAGTGTAAAAAAAATTATGTATGAAATATAAAATACACAGAGAGAGATCAATATAAAAAATTATAAATTAATAATATTACATGTATTTAAAGATTAAAGAAGCCAATTAAAGCACCAAAACCAAATTTAAAATAAATGTATTTAGAAAATACCAGTGTGATACTATTATAGTTTATATTAATCCATTTTTAATTAATATTGAAATGAATAGCTTTTATTTTAATGTTTTGTTTTCATTAAAAGTTTTGCCTTTTTTTTTTTTTATTAATAATATTATTATTATTATTTTTTAAATTGCTTCAATTAATTTTATTATTATTATTATTATATTAATATTATAATTCCATTTTTATTTCCATTTTTTGTTTTAGTTAATTTAAATGAGTTAATGCATATTATTCTTATTACTAAACTTAGTTTCTTAACAATAATAACCCTGATTCTGTCTGAAACTGTGCAAATATGTGCAAGTAAGGTAAACACTGCATTAAAAAAATGTCATCCTAAATTAAATAATGCATGTAATTTCTGCATCAAATTGGCTGGTTGTACTGATAAAAATCTCACATCAGACTCACATCACTGATTGAAACAATGCTGCTTGTGATGCAACTGCAAAAACAAATGCAATATGGCAGTTTAGTGCTTGTCAGTACTTCTAGGCCTTTACTAGTTGTTGAAAGAGAGAATGTGGATCCAGATAACGGAGTGATTTGTCTGTGGTTCCAGGATCCTCCACACTCTCAGTCCTCGGCCTAATTTAGCTGTAAAGAGAAGAGCAAACACATACATTTCTCTTCTTGGAAAGAGGAAGAGCTCGCTCATGCTCTCCTCTGGGTTCACAGAAAGGGATGAAGAGGGAAGGAGGGGAAATAATAACGCGCTAGCCGCAGGTGGAGAGAGCGCAATCCCGCGGGAATCTCAGCAGTGACAAGCAACATTGCGGGAATGGCTGGCTTGCTGGAACTTTTCTCTCTAATAGACACAAATGGGCTCGCTTCCCCGCGCTTTTATGAGGCGTTTTATCTTGCGTTGGGAAGGGCCCGTATCCACCGTGACAGACTCTATTGGAATCTTTGGGAGCACTTAGGTTGGTAACACTAAGAAAAAGAGTTTTCTGCATTCCTCTGTGAAACCTCTTGACATTGACGGTGTGCAAATTTCCCCCCATGATGCTTTCTAGCAAAGATGTGCTCGTGTCTGCATTTCTGATTGTACTGTGCGTGGATGAAGAC
This sequence comes from Enteromius anoplus, assembly GCA_032359395.1. Classification (NCBI taxonomy): domain Eukaryota; kingdom Metazoa; phylum Chordata; class Actinopteri; order Cypriniformes; family Cyprinidae; genus Enteromius; species Enteromius anoplus. The sequence goes on from JAUMHG010000054.1 coordinate 16,601,225, forward strand.
GGATGCGACGGTTCAGTCCGGGGGGATCAAACAGTTTTAGCCTGGACTGTATTTCTACTGCAAAGATACCGAAACCAACACGGGACCGTCTTTCAGAAACCTTGCTCTTGTTTGCTGATGAAGCAAAGTGCTGTCTGAGTGTGTGTGTGTTGTCTTCAGGGAGAGCTTGATGTCATCTGGATTGGTGTATCAGATATAGTTCTCTTCTGGACGCTCTGAATTGCTTTTTATTTATTTTCAGAACTGCAAGTTAATGCTAAACATCAGATCTGGTTCTGCTCTACAGGTTCAGAGCATAACTTGCTGCTCTTGTCAGCTGTGATATGCTGTAAATAAAGTTTTTAAAACTTTATTTTGTCATCTGAGACACAGTGATGTCCCAGACAGCAGAAAACATTGAAGAATTGCTGGTGGAAAAAAAAGCAGAATGGGATTCAAAACTGCATAACATTTATAATGCACGTGTGTGTAAATCACACCAGACACATAAAAAAAAAAAAAAAAAAGCTAAGAACGGTGTTTGTGCACTGAAGGACCAAAAGAGATTTAGAATTACAGTTTTATTTTGAATTATCTTAACTCAGTTCCAAAGAAGTTACAAAAACAGCATTGTTCCACCTTAGAAACATTGCGAAGCTACGAAACATGTTACCCGTTTCTGATGTAGAAAAGCTAGTTCATGCATTCATGACCTCTAGACGTAAATATTGTAATGCACTATTAGGTGGTTGTCCTGCATCTTCAATAAACAAACTACAGATAGTCCAAAATGCCGCTGCTAGAGTCCTTACCAGGACAAGAAAATATGACCATATTACCCCAATTTTAAAGTCTCTGCACTGGCTGCCTATTAGGTTCCGCATCAGAAATAAAATATTACTTCTTACCTATAAGCCACTTAATGACTTAGCTCCTGCGTACCTAACTAGTCTTCTTACACGCTACAATCCATCACGCTCCCTAAGATCGCAAAACTCTGGACTGTTGGTAGTACCAAGGATAGCCAAGTCCACTAAAAGAGGTAGAGCTTTTTCACATTTGGCTCCCAAACTCTGGAACAGCCTCCCCAGCCTCCCCACTTTGGGGTTCAGACACACTCTTTCTGTTTAAATCTAGATTAAAGACGCATCTTTTTAGCCAAGCATTTGAATAACGCATCTCAACTTTTCCTGTCGTTATATCTGATCAGAGGTTATTAATCTTTTAGCTCTGGTTTAACAAATCTTAATTTTCTAAGTTTGAACAGCAGCTACGCTAATTTTGTTCCTATTTGTTCTGTTACAACCATGGAATTGTCATCCCGTTGTAACTAGTGTAACGTGCGTTCTTTCTATGTGCGAGCTTTACAGTCCTTACCGCACGCTGGCTCGTGAGTTCTTGGCTTTGCTCCAAGGAGGACACCAACGGGGAGCTCTTGAAGTCATAACACTTGATTTATTAACATGAAGAGGTGAACATCATCGATCAGCCACATCTGATTACACAGTGCACGTCATGTCTCTCCCTCTCCGCTTTCATCAACTGAGTATCTCGTTAAACTCCCGCGAGCATAATCGCGGATCCATATTCCCGCGATATTACCTCTACGTCTTCTTTAAAGACATAAAACATTTATTTTAACCTATTTTTAAACTTTAAATTTCACTTCCTACACTAGGAACAAGCTCCAGCCTGGAACCAGAACATTTAAGAAGAGACGATGCCAACCCCACAGAGGACTTCAGATGATGCCAACCCTGAAACAACACACAGCACTATCGAACTCTGCTACTAAT
>JAUMHG010000054.1:16611117-16628257 GCA_032359395.1 Enteromius anoplus
ATATATTAAAAATTACGACGCCCAAAGGTACGTTTGTTTAAAACAAAGGCAATATAATGTATTTAACACTTCTTCAGGCATGCAAACCTTAGGAAAAAAAGTGCTGTGTTTCTATGTTTGAAAGGTCACTATTGATACATATTGTGACACTACAGCATTAAACGTATATTCAAATCAAATTGTTAAACTATTTTATTCCAGACACAGCTCCAGAGGGTGTGAAGCTGAATCTGGTTGTGTGTGGGAGTAACAGTGAATTAAAATCCTTCATCTCAAACCTGATCCTAAATCAGAGCGAGGAGAGATCAGAGCTCAGCTCAGAGTGTCTGAGAAGAGACGTGGAGCTTGAGGGACGTCTGATCAGTCTGGTGAAGCTTCCAGCTCTGTTCAACACTCAGCTCTCAGAGGAGGAAGTGATGCGTCAGATTCACCACTGTGTGTCTCTCTGTTATCCTGGAGTTCATGCTTTCATCCTCATCCTTCCTGATGGTCCAATTAATAATGAAGATAAAGCCGAAACAGAGAGGATCAAGAGGATATGCAGCTCAAAAATCAACAAGCACATCATTTTCCTAGTAAAGCAGAATCCTGAACAACAGACAGCAGAACTAAATGATGAAACACAGTCTGTCATTGAGAGCTTTGACGGACGACATAATTTTGTTGGACCAAACACACAATGGTCTGAGTTGGTGGAGAAACTAGAGGAGATGGTTGCAGAAAATAGTGGTGATTACTTCTCCACAGAAACATTGTTGGATGCACAGATGGAAAAACTTAGGAAATTTGAAGAAATGAAGAGGAAAATCCATTCGTTAGAGACATGGTTTCAGACACAAGGTTATGGTCAGAAAATCTGCATGAATTAAACACTTTTTACAACTGTTAAAGGCAAAACAATAACATTATATGCTGAGTTCAAAACAAATAATATATTTTGAACTTAATGATTAAGAATAAATTATATAAAATTGCCACTATTGACTGAAGGTTAAAAAAATAGTTTTGGTAACACTTTATTTTATACGTTAACTTATTCTACTAACCCTAAACTTACCCCTAATCGTCTAATCTGAGAGTTCATAGACATGTAGTTGTGAATTAATGAAAATTAGTTGAGATGTAGTTCACATGTAGTTACAAAGTTACTTATAGTTAGTAGAATGTCTGAATGGAAATAAAGTGTAACCTTAGTTCTTTTTTTTATCTATCTTTAGATTCAGGAAATAGAGAAGATGAACTGAGGATTGTGCTACTCGGAAAAACTGGAGTCGGGAAGAGTTCAACTGGAAACACCATCTTAGGAAGAGAGGCATATATATCAGTCTTTTCTGGAAAGTCTGTTACTAAAGAATGTAAAAAAGAGACGCATGAAATCAACAGCAGGCACATTACTGTGATTGATACTCCAGGACTGTTTGATACTGAACTGAGTAATGAAGAAATTAAGAAAGAAATCAAAAACTGCATCTCCATGATCCTGCCTGGACCACATGTGTTTCTCTTACTGATTCCACTGGGAAGATTCACTCAAGAGGAAGAAAAATCAGTAAAGCTTATTCAAGAGACCTTTGGTGAAAACTCATTAATGTACACCATAGTGCTGTTTACCAATGGAGACAAACTGAAGAACCAAACCATCAAACAGTTCCTGGAAGACTCTGGGTCTGCTCTTAAAAACATCATTGCTGAGTGTGGAAACAGATTTCATGTGTTCAATAATGAGACAAAAGACTGAACACAGGTGACTGATCTACTGCAGAAGATAGACGAAATGGTGAAAGCAAACAGAGGAAGTTACTACTCATGCAAGATGTTCAGAGAGATGGAAAGAGAAATGCAAGAAAAACAGAAGAAGATACTGACGGAGAAAGCGGAGAACCTGAACAGAGAAAAAGAAGAAATAATGAAAAAACATAAAGAAGAGAAAGAGAAGTTGAAGACTATGATGGAAGAAGAGAAAAAGTGCAGAGAAGAGGAATTTAGAGAACGAGAAGATCGATATAAAAGAGACATTAAATACATAGAGGAACAAGAGAAAAAGATACGAGAGGACCTGAAGAGAGAACGAGATGAATGGGAGAAAATGAAACAACAAGAAAGACAAAGAAGAGAAGCAGAGGAAGAAAGACTGCGAAAGAGAGAACAGACAATGTGGAATGAATATAATCAAAGCCTTAAGAGAATAAAGACGATGATGAAAGAAGAAAGACAGAATCGTGATATAGAGAGAAAGAGAATAGAAGAAAAATATATAAAAGAACAATTTAAAAGAGACATTGAAAATATAGAGGACCAAGAGAAAAATATAAGAGACGAGCTGAAGAGAGAACGGGACGAATGGGAGAAACAGAAACAACAGGAAATACAAAGAGAAGAAGAAGAAAAAGAGAAAACTCCTGATGCTCAGCACCCAAAAAGTGAGTCAAACAACAACCCGCTAATTTTGAAATTAATTAGCAAAAAATCTATACAAACTGTATGTGTGTGCACAGCAAAATGGCCAGTGTTAAATGAACACTCCCAAGTGTCTATATGTGTCCACACTATAGGGTGTTAAAAACACGGAAGCAGTGTTAAAGTTAATGAGATGATGATGAGGTGATTAATTAAGTGATGATTGATCATTATTGAAGACACCTGATGTTAAAAAGCAGAATCACCAAAGAAGAAAATCACTATAGCTGCATCCGAAATCGCATACTTCTTAAGTAGGTACTACATTTAAAATTGAACGTGCTACCCGACCGTTAAAACAGTACGTTCTATATAGTATGAATGGAGGTAGAATGAATGGAACTCGGACGTACTACATCCGTCATATTGATGCTGTCACGTGTCACGCGTCGTCACAACAGCACGTCAATTTAAACTTTCAATAAGTCATCCGTTTATTTAGATTGTGTTAAACAAGTGTGATTTAATCACAATAAACAACGTTTTCTTCCTCAGGTGCTTAAACTTAAAATGAGCCGCGTCTCCACTTTCCGCCATTTTTTCTATGGCGCCTCCTCTCTTGGAGCCTCATGGGATAGGAAAGTGTTCTTGGTATGCCTACTATAGAATTCGGCCGGAAGCAGTAGGTCATCCGGGTACTTCTCGCCTACTGAATTTCGGATACTATGAATTCGGACATACTACTCGCCTTGCATACTGTTTTTCACGTACTATATAGTAGGGAAGTAAGCGATTTCGGACGCAGCCTATTTCTGTGTCACCATTTTAGTGTTCAGTATTTACTTTAGTTGGGCTCTTGACCCTTAACTTTACGTTTGTCTGTTTTAGCTCAGTTATAACAGACAGACAAGCAAATAGTATAGTTCTTCTTTATGTAGTGCTTGAGCAACATAAGAGATTTTTAAGAATGTTACTATCTCTGTGAAGTACGTAAGGTCCGGCTACGTCAGTGCTGTCAGATAGAAATTTGAAAATACTGAATTACTAAAAGCGTAGACACACAGACTTCAAGAATCAGTGTGAGAATCAGAAAAGAAAGTCGTTGCCAATTAAAACTCATCCATGGCTCCCATCATGCATTGCAGTATGAATAAATTACAAGCAGAATTGTCTTTGTAACTTCTTTTATTTGAATATACTGTTCATCACCATTGTTGAGACTCATTCACTGATTCTTATTTTCCAGTGATACTGCCCTAGAATAAGATCTCACAGAATTTGTAGGAAATACAGATTCAATGTAGAATTACACAGGCACTATTAAATTGGTAGTTTACACTGGTCTGTGATTCAATTTAAATGATGAACACAATCATCAGCACTTAATGCCTATTGCTATCTTCAAATGCCTGTGTGTTATAACTGCGCTTCAACAGACAAATGTTAAATAATGTTTAAAAGTTAAGGGTCAAGAGACCAACTAAAGTAAACACTGAACACTAAAATGGTGATGAAGAGGCTATATTAATTCGAAGAGAATTACATTTACGTCGGGGAAGGATTTTGAGACCCAGAGGGGATCTTTTTGTTTTTTCCCTTGTAACGGTGATATTGTGTGTTTCTAATCCGTTCTTACATCACTAACATCACCAATCATGGCCGTGCTCTTACATTTCTTTGCTAAAGGAAGCTTTCTGTATCAGGGATGCAGAGTAAGTAAGGCCACTGTATGCACTGTGTGTATTAAAAAAAAAAAAACCTGGACAGGCTCTTGACCTTTATAATAGTAGAATTATTACTTGTTTTGGCTGCTGTTATTGAGTTATAACAGCTAGATCAACCAAAAGAAAAACTCATCAGTTAATAATGAGTGTGTTAAATTTTTTATTATTGTGTAATTTTCCTTGGCTCTCTGAACTGAACACAGAATCTATTATCTGTGTTGTATATCCTTTATTCAAAATGACAGCCTCGTGATTACAGCTGCACACCTGGTGTTTAACACATATTTTGAAAAGATTTCATTTAGGCTTTTCTGATGCCTAAAAAAAGAATCTTTCTCTATGACACACACAGACATCAAGAGTCAGCGTATGAATCTCAACAATGGTAACACATCATATCAGTGCATTTTGAGAGCTACCAAAAACTCCCATCATGCATTGCGACATGAATATATTATGAACAGAATTGTGTTTCTTTTATTCTTACAATTTTCTTTTATTCTTGCTGTTTTTATGTGATGTTTTTATTAGTGTGTTATTAGTATGTTCAGACTTTATCTGTTGCTCTGAATATGTGGTTTGTCACCGTTGTTGAGATTCATACGCTGATTCTTGATATCTGCATGTGCCTCATAGTAAGGATTCTTTTTTTGGGGTGGGTAAAATTGGCACAGCAAAAAAAAGGAATGCTAGAAAAATGTCTGATGTGTTGCAGTATTATCATTCGCCTGTCATTGTCAATAAAGTACACACAACACAGATAACAGACTCTAAGTTCAGTTCAGAGAGTCAAGGAAAAACAAAACAAAGTTAATAATCGAACATGATCATCATCATCTGATGAGTTTTGCTCTTGGTAGGTCTGGCTGTTATAACTCAATAACAGCAGCCAAAACAACGAATAATTCTGCTAAAATAAAGGTCAAGAAGCCAACTAAAGCACACACTGACACTGAAACGGTAACACACAAATCGTGATTTTCTCCTTACACACAAAAAAATGCTTTGTTCACTGAACTTAACTAGATCAAGTTGCATTGAAGCAACAATTTCTAATAGATTCTACATAATTCTATTATGTTAACACAACACAAAGAGTTTACATAAATTCAACAAATTCCATTCATGTAGATAAAACAAAATTTGGTTGTGTGGGCCCTGAGTTTCATGATTACATGATTGAATTAAGTTAGTTCAAAGAGAATTTTTTTTGAGTGATATTTGTTCATATTTAAAGCTGCTTGTGATAGGCTTTGGTTCTGTCATGAATGGAGGATGTATGAGCAAATGCATATGTGTAAAGTTTCAAAGATCAAGAGACCAAAGTGATGTTCTTGGTATATACTATATATATTTCACACATAAATGAGTCTAGACTTGGACACCAACATTTCTTCATATACAGTACTCTTTATAAACAAGATGAAGACTAATTTAATGTGAACCACAATATGCTTATCTCTGTGAGGTGAAGAGGAAAAAGCTTCCGACTACTAGGGCTAAACATCAATCAATATCCACTATGATAAAGTCAAGCTGTTTATCCTGATTCACTGGAAAGCTCTTTACTGATCGAAATGTCTGAGGCTTAAATAACTTTAATGGAATAATTCATTCAAAAATTAACAAAATATGACCAACAAGATATCTGTAACGATCAGCTGGATGTGCCAGCAAGGCTTTGGATGGCACTCCAGCTGTCCATGAATTGTGTGTGTGTTTGTGTCTGTTCTCACTCATGGACTCATGTCAATGAACTCATGTCTCCGGCCACCTTGTCTGTTGTCTCGGTTGTTTATTCATGTCTCCGCCCATCTTGTTTGTTGTCATTGTCACTTGTATAAAGTGTCTGTATGTTTCCATTGCCGGTTGCTCATGATTTTTGAATGTACCCTGTGTTTACTCCGATCGTGAGCCCTCCGTGTTTCCTTGTTCCATGTATTTGGATTTCCCGTTGCCGACCCACGCTTCTCCCACTGGATTATTCTCTTGTCTTTGCCTCTGATGTCCCCGGTGCCGCTTGTTTGACTCTGCCTGTTTTTCTACGCTGTGTCTACTCTGTGTGTAATAATAAAGCCTGCAGATGAATCCGAACACCTTCCCGTGTCTCAACCGTGACAATATCGTGGCTATAAATTAAGAATTCTCCACCAAAGCATATTAATTAGTCTCTAGGTTTATGGAAATCATGGACGCATTGTACTAATTAGTGCAACCACAATTTACAGTAATTCAATTAAGGGAATAGATTATTAGATTATTATAATGTGGCCATGATTTAACTAAAACAAGGGAACAAAAAAGTACATATGAAATAAATGAGAAATGAGAAAAACAAAATATAAATATTAAGAGAGCCTGTCCTCCAACAAAAACGAGCCAAAAGGTTGTTTGTGGAAGCACCTTATTTACATTTTAAAGTTAGTGCCCTCTATTTGTATGCATGGGTGTAAAAATAATGACAATGTCATTATTTTACTAATAACCACACCTAACACCATCCCTAAACCTACTCCTTACAGAAATCAAAATCATGATTTATGGTACATACACATTTTATGAACACATGCGTTTTTCAGGGATCAAATTCAAAGACAAAGTTAGCTTTATTTGTCAATTCTTCCACATGCACAGGACATACAGAGAATTGAAATTGCATTACTCTCAGACCCTTGCTGGATAACAGATAAAAAACTCATAATCGCATGATATTATAAATCAGCCAGCCCTACCCCAACACCAAACCTGCCCACCTCTGAACAAAATAAAATACACACACACACAGGCAGTTACAGGTATTTCTTGCAAAAACTGACCCTAAACAAGCAGTGTAAAAACATTACAAACAAGTTGTGTCGCATTCCAAGTCTTCTGAAACCATACAAAGTTTTCATGCAAAGAAGAGACTAAAATGCAAAGTTCTGATCGCTAAAAATGATCCCATTCCATTAACGCACTCACATTTCATTAAAAAACACACTGCTGTACTGTAGAATGACGCAATCGGTCACGAGATACACAACAGCCAATAGCATTTCACAACAGCATGACGTCATCGATCACGAGACACGCAAGAGCCAATGGCATTTCACAACCAAAGCTGACGTAAGGCTTCTTCTGGCGACATTTTCTGAATTTGCGAAAAGACTGCAGCAGCACACGGGATGGAGACGGTGATCACATCTATTTCTCTAAAAAATATATTGTTTTGCTTCAGAAGACTTATTAAATAAATGACTTGTGTTTTATTGGCAAATGGTAGGTTTAGGGGCAGGGTAATTTAACACATAATTTAACATGAATTATGTGCTTATAAATGTGTTTATAATATAAATGAAACTGTTTTGACTGTTTACATTGAAAAATCACATCCCTACATATATGCAATAATGGCAATGTTATTACCCAATATATCATTTAATTAATGTTGACGAAACTCCAGTGTCGTGTCAGCATATTGGCGCTGAGTCTTTCCTCTTTAAAACAACTGAGGACCCTGCATGTCAAAAAATGACAATAAAGCACTGAACTTTTTTCTATTTCGAACAGTAGAAAGTGGCTTTTTCTATTTCGAACAGTGTTTTTTTATTCCTATTCGCTGTTCTCTGTACACACATTCTCTGTGAACAGCCACCAGTGGGTTAGAAACGACATGAGGGGGAGCAAATAAGAGCGGAATTTTATGAGTGAACTACTCCTTTAAAATTTCATAAAAGGAGCAGCAGAGGAAGAGGACGTCACAGACACTGTCTTGATTAGCGTGAACACACTCGTTCCTAACCCAACCTACCCTAATCTAATCCATCGACTGCCCTCAACACACTCCCCCATTAAAACCCCTCCACCTCACTCCAACCATAATTACAGTCTTTAAATGTCACACATACACTTCGGAAAAAACGACGGGACCGAAGGACACAACGGCTCACTACAGCGTCACAAGTATTCCGACTGCTGAACTTTGGCAGGGTCTGGCTCTGTTGTAATGAGGATTCAGAGAGTAGGTCTGGCCTGGTAATAAGGAAGCTACAGACAAAGGTTAATGAGGAGGGACCTGAGTTTGCTTGTTCTCTTTCACACTCTAATTGGGATCTGCCTCTGTCTAAAGCTCATGATGTAAGACAGCGACCGCATGCCGTTCTGTCTGGTTATTAGGCCATGTGCTGCACCGCTCTGGAGGAACAGATATGGGTTAAATGCGTTTAATGGGGCAGTGTGGTGCAACTCCTGTGATTCATTCATTCACACAGTTCATTTTCAAGTCTTAGGGTGATATCTGTTTGTGTTTCCAAGGTGTGTTACGTTTTACCTCAGGCCATTTAGATACATTTTTGCATATTCATGTTTATACTGTACAACAGTTCCTACTGATCTGCGAATCTGACTGGCAACCCCCTATCCATTAGGCCACAACTGCCTAATTTGCAGCTGGCTCAGAGGTCTCTATAGTGGTGAAACATGAGATATACAGTATTTTGTTTGGGGTAAATCAAAAAATAATCTAAAACTAAAAATAATATTTTGCATGAATATCAGTAGTATTTTAATTCTGTGCTGAATCAATAAATAAATTATATAATAAAAAAACAATAAATAAATGTTTTTGTTTACATAATATGGGTGTGTTTGTGTACTAGGGATGTGCATCTTCATAACTGAGGCCGATGTGATACGCATCTCGATGCATAGCCAACGATACAATACATTAAAGATACATGAAGCAGCTAGCAATGCGATACGATACGATACACCCGTTATGATGCAGTGCAATCCAACTTGATTTGATTCAACACGATTCGATGCAGTATAATGAAATTAAACAAATATGCAGGTATACAGGTATTGAAAGCCCTCGTTCTCTGTAACGCAGTAAGGCTGAATGTCTTCACAGGCAATTGCGTCAGTTATTGCCTTGGAACGAAACTGTTAAGCAGCGGCGATTAAAAATAAGTTTGCTCACCCGGCGTGAGCAAAAGAAATAAATCGGGTTTTACCAATGCAGATACAATGGAAGCGGTGCATCGCGATACAAATGCTAATTTGTATCCGATGCACACATTTTAAACTGATGCATCGCATAGTTAACTTTTTAAGCCGATGCACTGGGCAAATCGAGGGGGTGTATACTGTGTATATTTATTATGTGTATGTATATAAATACAAAAACATGCATGTATGCATTTAATAAAATATGCTAGGTTTACATATTGTTTTTGTTAATTTACTAAATTGCCACAGGTTACAATAAATATTAATATGATACTTTGTTATAATATACTATGTCATTGTTGTTTACCCTCACAAAAATAGATAATTAAAAATAATAATAATAATAAAAATAATTTGTGTGTGTATATATATATATATATTAAATATAATGTAGTAATATGTGTTATTATGTATTATAATGACTAAATATGGTAAATTTGTTTGTTGTTATTATTGTTTTTACTTTGATTTAAAAAAAAAAATGCCCATAATTTATACAAAGAAAATGAACCAGTAATAATAAGGAATCCACATCACACTCTATAAGAATCTTTCATTGTTTTATTTAATCATTGTTTATTAATAAATTGCCATAGTTCACAATAAATATTTGTAGTGATTTCTTTCTTTTTTTTCCCCAGACAACGTTAGTTTTTGCAAGTGCTTGCATTTCTAGTTTATAGTGGGCAGTTAAAAATTGTTTTAAAGAAAATCACTCAATGTATCTCTTGTCTTGTCTTGTACCTGGGAAAAAAGTGGCTGCACATCAGAACCACATCTGCATCCAGAAGGTGTCACTCTGAAAGTGCGTCTCTGTTGGGTTTTTGGGGTTTCAGAGGTTAAATCAGATTGACACTGACAGTTTTTAACACTGTTTACATTCCCACGACCCGATCCGACAGAATGCACACTTTCTGCCACAGATCAGGTGGCACAACCCATCTAGAGTTAGATATTATCAGATTGTGGCCAAAAAAAGAAAAACACTTTTAAGAAAAAATAAAGGAACAAATTGTGTGTCTGGAGGTGTTGAACTGAGTGGTCCCAGAGGGACCAAGGGACCTAAAAAGTCAAAGGTGAAACTCACGAGAAAGTGACCTCTAGAGTCAGATGTGTACCTTAAGCAGCAAATTTAAAACAGACCTCAATGGCGAGACGCAACCTGAGACGCTTGTCCAGTCAGCAGCAGCACCTCAGCGAGGTTAGGAGAGAAACATCTCTCTTTCTGAACGGCGTCGGGGCGCACAGACGCGTTTTGTGAGGTTAACCAAACACAGACTGACTGTTGTGTTTTTCAGAGCATGTCAGTCGTGCGGAAGCCGTGCAACGGCGAGTTCTTCTTCCATAAATGTCGGCGAGATGCCGGATAGGCAGCAACCCTCATGAGAGGCAGCATTTCATCTTTCCTGGAGTTAAAGTAGAATTTGGTTTGGCTGGCAGCGAGCGCGTGTGGGGGGAGCCACTCTTGCCGGGGCCGTTTAACACTCCACTGCCCCGGTGAGAAAGACAAGCACATGAAAATAAATCAATTAGAAGTAACAAGCAATGCCTTAAACACGAGTCCTCCGCTCAGGCCAGTGAAGAGGAAAAGCAGAGTGAGCAATGAAACAAAAACTGCTCGTGTACCTTTATGCTCAGCTTCTCTCCGCTGCACACGTGCCCTATTTTCAGCAGATATTTACCTTGCTGCTAAATTTGGGGCTATAGTAAAACTATGCAATGCTCAGCAACATGTCCTGGGACAAGTTATGTGTTCATTATATTGCTATTAATATAAAGCCCAAATACAGCGCTGCTGCAAAGTAATCCCAATTATATGGTCATTAACTAACTTATGCAGTTTTACAGTCAAACAAAAAATTTATCAGCCACTAGATATATATATTTTTAATATTTTTGTTACTGGTGGACACTATAGTTTGCGTATGTAAGTGCTATTAGCACAAAAAAGTAATCTGTGACATTTTATACCCAATCAATTTTCATACAGTGGATTATGAGTAAAACTGACAAACACTTTGTCCTGACCATGCTTTGCAAGTGTTTTTACTTTAATTGCCAATGTGTATGTAATAACCTTTTGACGCCATTTTTTTTTTACTCTGAGTTTTTGTCATGTTTTATTACCATTTTCTAAACAATAGCACATAAACCCATTCCGGTTGATCAAGGGCACGTTTCCCTTCAGAACCAAACGTAACGTTAATCTTCCGCGTCTTCAGTCACTCAGATGTCGGGAGTAAATCACTACTGCTATGTTCATTAATACGTTCAACAACAAAACACCTCAATCTCTTAGGAGTCTTGCTTGTCTCGGTCTGATGACGGCTCACTCAGGGCGGGTCTGAGGTAAGACACCAGTTCAGTCTGTGTAACACGCTGCTGTCAATCAACTATTGTGGGAGTGGCCTCAGTCTGTGTGACGCCACACCGACATGGATTTAAGAATGGCTTGATTTCAGAAGGGGCAACTTATTCTTCTTTTAACTTAATAAAAATACTTATAGATCTTTATCATTGTAGGGTGGTTGTGTACACACACTCCCAACAGATATTTCAGTCCAAACAGCTTGAAAAAGTGCATGTACCACTGTATGACCCCTTTAACGGCAGTGCATGTGGTGACAAATCTCTCACTTTTATCTCAATATTTACTAAAGACATGGCAAATATTTATTTCCACATGAATATTCAAAATAAACAAATTGCTCATACATATCAGCAACATGCTCTAAAAATTGAATAGTTGGTAACACTTCAGAAAAGGGGGTCAGAATAATGCATTAGTTAAGCATTAATTAATGGTTAATTTGTTCACAATGAAGCATTAGTTAAGCAAAAACACACTACTAATTAATGATTAAAATGTTAAGTTAATCATTCATTACTAGTGTGTTTTGTTAATGCTTAACTAATGCATTATTCTGACCCCCTATTCTGAAGTGTTACCGAATATTTTCCTTAAGGGTTTGTTGTACCCTACACTTAAAGATGATGACAAAACATAAAAGCAGGTCCTAGGACAGATAAATGTATATAATAATGTCCTTCCAGCACAGGACACTATGCTGACTCCTGTAGTACAGGTACAGTATATAGGATTTGTCAGCATACAGTGCGGTTAACCGCAGGACATATAGAGCCCCCTGCATCTGTCTCCACAGTTCCCAAAGTAATCGCTGTTGTTTGACACGGGTCACTTCCCCTCTCACACGTATGTAGTGCATAATTGCATATTAATTAAGCTGGACTCTGGGCCAGCTCTCACAGGGCACATGACAGCGAGCCCATCCCTCTCTCAGGGTCTGACAGATCCCCAGACACTTGTTGAGGGGGAGCAGAGGTTCTGAACCAGCTGTCCTGGAATGAGTCCCGTCGGACGCATCGCCCCCACAGAGACTAAAGGACACAGTCTACTCAGGAACAAGACACAGAGATAATACAGCACTGCAAGGTGAAAGGGAAGCCTTTTGTAATTGTGGCAGTGAGGGGGCGGGACCTGTATGATGATTTCATCGCTTGAACCAGTCATTTTTGAAAATGCTAATTGTTTTTTTTTTTCAATATTGGCAGTATTGTTGTGGTCAGCAGCTAAAGCATTTCATAGGTTACGAGAAAACAAGAAATTTAAGGATTCACCTCATTCAATAACACATTTGCATTCAATTTTTTTTTTTTGCATTCAAATGTCTCTGGTCTTTAGTATAACATGATCCTTGCATTAGATTTCTATTTTTAACTTATCTTGAGAAATGAAAGTCCACTTAAATTAAAGTTTTAATTAATATTTAATTCTTGTATGGGGAACTTTCTAATTTCATCAAAACAAAACTTAAAACTTTTTTTACATTGCATGTATTTTTATTATTTTTTTTTTTTTAAATGGCACGGACCTACTTTTTTTTGTTATTTTTCTTCATACACATTTAAGGTCTTTTGAAGTGCATGTTAAATCATGTGAAAATAAGCCTTTAATAAGAATTTGCTTCTCCTCTTTTTGTGGATAATTAGACAAACTGAACATACTCGCATTCAAGTTTCTATTCTTATAACACCCACTTTTCCAATTCAAATTTCATATAAAATACAGTACCACCTTACAATCTTCCTTTCAATATGGAATAGTACATCATAGTATCGATGATCAAAATAGTACATCGTAGTATCAAAAAATGTGTTTACAATTACTTAATGAATTTAATAACCCTGCAAAATGAAATGAGAATTAAAATTAAGACAAAATTTGTCATTTTTCCCAAATGCAAGACAAAAGAAATGCAATTATGGTGCACAACAGCTCACAGCATGACCAGTAACATGAAAAACCCTTTTGCTCCATCTTCAAGAATAAAAAACAAGACAAAAGGGGGGGAAAAAAGACAGGGGGGAGAGAGAAAGAGGGAAGCGTCAGTCTAGTTCATTTGATGCAGTGATGCAGTCTCAAGTGCATGTGTGCCCTTAGGGCTGGGACCAGGGCGAGTGGAGCTGAACCCCAGAGGCTGATCTCGGATCTCCCTCCTGCACTGTCCAAAACAGCTGCCGCACCATTAGCCTCTCCTCCTCTGGAGCTCATTACAACTGATCAATACAGGCTACTGCGCTTATGCTCCTCCTGCCCGTCCTCTAGCCAGCAGAAATTCTCTCTTTCTTGCAGCTTTTTCTTCCCTGCACCAGTCCAAAACATGGCACTTTCACTATCCGTCTTTATGTGTCTTTCTGTCACTCACGTTCTCCTCCGGTTGCTGCCTGATTCTAAAAACAAACCTTTTCTCCATTTACATTCTGTTCGCTTCTTTCTCTCACAGATAGACTGGTAGGCAGACTAAAAAGACAGACGGACAGAAGATACACAGACAGACAAAAAGGGCAATCGATAGATGGACAGACAGATAGAGAGAAAGACAGATAGATGGATAGATAGATACTCCTCATCCAGTTTATTCTCCATTCATCCATTTTTTTCATTGCTGTTCTGCTCTTATTGCAGTGACTGGAAAATTCATGACTGGAAAAAAAATGTGATATTTCCTCCTCTTAAAAGCATAATGGTATGGATGTAATACTTAGATATTGAGTATACTTGCCTGTAAATAATGGAGCAGCAGTGAATAAAAGCTCTTGTCACTTTCAATGAGGTGCACAGCAATTTGATCACAAACGCTGATAGATTGCGCCGTCACATCACACGCATACACACAGAAATATATGCTGATGTGGGCTCATATGAGACCAGTGTTGTTATGTTCTCCCTATAGACTGCTGTACACACTCAGAAATACTCAGACAGATAGATAGAATGATTGAACAACAGAATGAGTTGATGGACAAACAGACAGACAGACAGATAGAATAACAGACAAAACAATTGAATGAGACAGAACAAGAGAATGATAGAAAGAATGACTGAATGACAATGTGAGTGAATGACTGACAATGATTAAATGGTTAAATGGAATGATTAAATGACAGAATGATTGAACAACAGAGAACGAGTAACAAACAACAGAAGATAGACAGATAGATAGATAGATAGATAGATAGATAGATAGATAGATAGATAGATAGATAGATAGATAGATGTTTAAATGAAATGATTTAACGACATAATGATTGACTAAACGATTGAACAACAGAGAACGAGAAAACAACAGATGGAAAGAATGATTGAACAACGGACAGAATGACTGAACGACAGACAGGTAGACAGATAGATAAATTATTAACTGGTAAAATAAAATGTTTTAAATGAAAGAATGATTGACAGATAGATTGAACAACAGAGAACGAGTAAACAACAGATGCAAAGAATGATTGAACAACAGAGAGGTTTAGTGGACGGCAGACAGAACAACAAAGACAATTGATGAACAGAACTGACAGACAAAATGATTAAACAAAAACAACAACTGAATGACAGAAAGAGTGAATGAATGACTGACAGTGATTCAACAGCAGAGAATGAGTGAACAACTGATGGACAGAATGATTAAATGACAGACAGAAAGAATAACAGAAAACAAGTGAACGACAGACAAAACGGGTGAATGAAAGAGAATTCAACTGAAAATGATTGAATAACAAAGACAGCCAGAACAACAGACAGACAGATAGATAGATAAATAGATAGATAGACAGACAGAAAGATAGAGACTCTTAGAAGTGTTTGAATGGTTTGTCAGTCACAATACTGAACTCAAACATATTCAGGCTGTTGAGGTCAAAACATATAATTTGAGCCTCATGACCGGGTCAATCAGTGATGAGTTTTGAGAGCTGAATTCATTTCAACTCATCCCCTCGTTCTCTCACCTCACTGACCTATCGAGAACTGAATTCTGGCCGATCTCAGGGAAGTCAAATCGTTAAGATGCCGCTAGTTAAACGCACAGATTGGGATGCGAGCAAGAAGCGCCGTCAATGATGAGAGCATCCCATTCTTACAGGGGGAGCCTTTTAATCTCAGCAGAACAAAACCAAGAGCAAAGCGCTTCTCCGTTTATTTGCTTTTAAATTGGGGCTTTGAGGGAATCACAGAAAACAAAAAAAAGAGAGGGAGAACGAGAAAGAGAAAGAGAGAGAGAGAGAGAGAGAGAGGGTGGAAAAAATGACCTGCTGGCGTGTGAGTTTGTTGCTGGAAGGTAAGTCCTGCTTATATTGAAGCAAAGTTCTGAAAATAAGCAAAGAACAGATTTATTGATTTTTGGTAGAGTCTGGGTGTTGAAGAGGGAAAGAATAAAGAACTGCTCTTTGCCCGATATGTCCAAATGACGTCCCATGGGAGACGCTTAATGGTGGGGGAGGGGAGGGGGGGCAGGTGCCTTGCCTGTCTCTTGGATAGAACTGCCCTGAGGCTAGGGCTAATGGTATTGGCTGAGCCTGCTATAAGAAGCTCACTTCTAATGGCCAACTTTGTGTGTGCCAGAAGACAGACAGATATCGATTGGTCCAAATGCCCTTGAGTTGGCAACATCTAAAATGAAAATCCACCATGCAAGCAGAAAGTTTCTGCAAGTTATGTTTCAGGAATGCAATGTGAAAAGAGGGGTTTGTGAAAAGGGGTGGAGGGGTTAAAAAAAATAAATAAATAAAATTATATAGTCCATATAATGTATGCTATAACCATCTTTTTTTTTTTTTAAGTCATAATTAAATTAAGCAAAAACACATCAAATTGAGCATTATATGCATTTATAATATTTGAAATGTGACTAAAAGGACCAAAGGACTCAAAGGACCCTAAAAAATATATTTAAAAAAAAAACATGATTTCCAAAAATATATAAAGCAACCATTTTCAACATTAATAATCATTTTATAATGACAACAATAATGAATAATTGTAAAAATAAAAATGGATACTTTCTTGAGCAGCAAATCAGCGTATTACAATAATTTTTCAATTATATTAAAATAGAAAATGTAAGTACATTAAATTTAAAAAAAATTATTTTAGTAATATTTCAAAATATTACTCTATTTTTTCTGAATAAATATAGTCTTAGTGAGCATAAGAGACTTCTTTTAAAACAACAGAATCTCAGCAACACCAAACTTATGAACAGTCCATATTAAGTGAATTTGGAGTATTTTCTTCTAAAAGAGAGACCATACTGTAACTTAATTGTAATAACATTTATTTTGAGCATTTTAAACAAACTCCTATCACAGTAAGAATCAACAAAGTAAAATGTGAGTGAATATGACAACTTACTAAAGGTGACAACAAAAATAGCATTAACAAAGGTAACAAAAACGTTATTTATGTTGCAATGCATGTTGGGAACTCTAAACCCCTTTGCAAGTTAGCAATGTTGTTATAATCATTCTAGCCAGTTAGATCAATAATATTCCCCCGAATGTTGTTTCAACTAAGCAGATTCAATGCAGTTCACAATTCTTCATATCTCTCACTCCAAAAGCCCGATGTTCAGACATCCATCTTTTATTTTATTTTTGCAGTGTATGTCTCAAGATGCCATTAAAACAGCATCGGAGGGGAGGGGAGGGGGGGGGGGGGGGGGGGGGTTCAC
>JAUMHG010000054.1:16634839-16652787 GCA_032359395.1 Enteromius anoplus
GTTCAGTGCTTTGCTACAATCTGTATTGTTAAAAGCGCTATATAAATAAAAGTGACTTGACTTGACTTGACATTAATATGTGCGGCCATATTAAATATTTTTTTAAATTTTAACTTTAAAATAGCATCAAAAGATTGTTCAAATCAGTAGACAACTTCAGTATTATTTTAATATTAACATCAGATAGATACAGGTAGATAGAGCTAGTGCTAAATCAGGTTGTTTATGGAAATGCAGTTTGCAGCAATAGCCTCCTCTCACTGCTGTGTTTCTTTAATGGATGTATATCTGAGTGTGTTTACTCCCTGGAGAGCCGACACAGTACACATCCACTTATCAGGACTATTACTGAGGACACACACTCACACACGCCGAGCGTTTAACTCCTTATCTGTGTCACACTCATCTTCAATCACCTTCAGCGGCTCTGCTCCGCTCCAGTCTTTCATGAGGCCTGGGTCATCGCTGAGCTTTAAATGCAGGGTCAAACGGCCCGTGTTTGGGCTTCTGGTGAGTTATGATCCTTGACCTACTCCAGATCTGTACAAATACACACATCTATTCGATTCCCACTCTCTCTCTCGGAAAGCAGAGCTGCTAGGATTATGTCTGTAATGGAATTAATTCTAATCTCTGTCAATCCCGTGATGGGATAATCCTGCATTAAGAGAGCCACCTTTAAGTGCATTTTACACCAGTTTCATTGGCTGTATCTAGATTAAACCGAGCTCGTCTTCACCAGGCCACAGGGCTGGTGTCGTCCCGGTAACCTTCCATTTGTCAGCCACATCATTGATTATCAATATTTCATTACAGCGCACAGATATTAGCCTGACCTCCTCTGAACCATCCAACACTTTTTCCAGGGTCAAGAGAGACAAATACCTTTTTTGGTTCTATATTATGCTCTTTTGGTTGTGACAAAGCAATAAAAACTCTTACTGAATGAGAAAAACAAGATTAAAGAGAAGCAGAAATCACACACACACAGTGTACAGTATGTGATTTTTCTCACATAGGAAACTGTTTATATATATGTATATATATATATATATAATGTGGTAAAAAAAAAACGCTAACAAAAATATTTTTAAAAAAGTTATCTGCTAATGCAAATAAATGTAATTTATTCATTTCTGCAATAGTTGCAATGTAAATGTTTTACTGTAACTGTGTAATTTTGTTTCGTTTTGTTTGAAAGCGGTACAAGTCCAAATTATTTTCAGTGCCAGTTATCTGCCAGTTTATCCATTTTATTTCTTTAAGATGGAGCATAAGCAGCTCTTATGTACACAACTTAAGTTAACAAACACTTCCTGTTATGTCTCCATCCATTTATCCTTCAGGTAACCGTAGCCTGACAGAAAAAATCATCTTTCAACACCTGAAAACCACAGGGCCTAAAGAATCTAAACATGCACAAACCGAAATGCTGTGCTAGTTTCATGTTTCTTACTTCTCAAATAATTAAAAGGATTTCGACCAAAATCAATATTTTATGACCACTTTATTTTTTTCCTAAGCAGTAGCATAATAAGCCAGAAAAAGTACAGCCCATTAGTCGGTCATTACAGCAAAATCTCCTTCAAGTTCGGATCCTGATCACCCTGGCAGGGCTTATTTTGCAATAATGACCATCTGACTGTACATTATCTCTTATTGCTTAGATTATTCTGAATTTTAATAAATATAAAGCAGTTAGAGACCTCCCTGACCGCTACCACCTCTATAAGCAGGGCATTTTAAGCAGGACTCACATGGTCAGCGCTGGCCCTCCTCTCAATGGGCTCTTTTACAGTCTTGAGCAAACAATTATTATGCCAGCCTCTAATTAAAGCCAAGAATCAGTGGTACGTCCGGCCTTGAAGTCCAAATGACCGAATGTAGTCCATCCCACCCCCCTCCACAGCTACACGTTACCCAGGAAGCTTTGCAGGAGCAGCCGGAGTCGGGGCTGATCAAAAGCGGGCGAGAGGGTGTTGGCGAGGACAGAGAGATGCCCAGGAGGGAGGGGGCGGGCGCGGGGGATAACAGGCCGGGCGGGAGAGCGCTGACGCCCCACGGTTCCTGACCGCGGTCGGTCTCTGATGGTCGCGGTCAGGGCTGACAGTAGGGGTGACCGAAACCACGGGCTGCAGTTCCATATCTGCAGCCTCCATCAAAGAACGAGACGGCCCTGCTGAGAGAGGCCGGAATAACAAGCTTCAATGTGATTACACTGATGAGATAGGAGGGAACAAACTCGCAGAGGACCGCGAGCTGACATGTGACAGGAGCAACGACAGGAAGTGAGGTCATGAGCGAGTGGACTGCAACAGAAGACTTTACGCTTATAGGGACGGTTCACACAAAACTGGAAGTTCTGTCGATATGCTGCTGGCATTCTTCTTTAGAATATTATACTTAAATGATGACTGCATTTGCGTGCATGCTGGAAATTACAAGAGGAAAAAAACCAAAACCTGACTAGGCTTGTTGCAATAATCTATAAATCAACTTATCACACAATATATGTACACGACCTTACTCATTTTTGGTGTTGCAATATATCGCCCATTATATTTACATCATAAAACACAATAACATAAAAAAAATAGTTTTTTAAGGTATCTTCTTGCATTATTACGCTGTTTTATTATTATTATATATTATAAATAATATTATTATTATTATACATTCAGTGTCTTAAAATGACAATAATATCACATATGGCAACTATTTGTGGTGCAATATATCGCCCAGTCTATGAAACCAGGCCTTAAAGTAGTAGAGAGTGATTCCAATTTTGTACTAAACAGAATAATCCAAAACACAATGTTGAATAGACTTTTACAGTAAGTTTGTTCCGTATCTGAGAGCGAGTCGAGACGGACTGCTGCTGTAGGTGAGGAAGAACACAGTGGAAGGATGAGGAGGATGATCCAGGACGATGACTCCTCCGAGACGAGTGAGATCCAGGGACGCCGCTCGGGCTCCAGGTACACAGCCTTTGCGGTCCCCTCAGCAGCTGTAATGAGTTTAATCGGGTTCCTAAGCCGCCCGTTCGGCCCCAGACACCTCGCTACAGAACAGGCCCGACCCCCCCAGAGTCCTGCGGCCCACCACCTGAGAGATGCACAATTTTGGCTCCTCCAGCGTATCGGCGTCTCTCACACTCCTCTGCCCATGTTTCCTCATCTCTCCATTGTTGTTGTGTCTCAGATCGCTGGCCTGCTTTTCACTCCGCCCTCCTTTTACAGAGTGACGACAATTCGTCCGAGACCTCTGCGCTACTTTTCACCCTCCCTAAGACCCATTTCTAAATATGAGCTTATATAATTGCTCCTCCACCATGGTTGTATAACATACAACAATGCAGATATGCAAAAACTTCCCTGGGCAGAAAGGAGACGAGGGCAGAGTCAGCTAACCAATGAGAGCTTCAACAAATCTCATTTCTTTTCTGCTAAAACGCCTCTGACTCACACGCTCAGCACAAGTCATCATCAAACCGGGCCGGCCTCATCCATATTTCACGTTTTACTTGTACTTTCAAGTACTTTTGCACAACGCTTTGATCACTAAAGACAAAAGTCATCATATCCATGCCAGCAGTTTAAGGTGCGCTCGGCTTTAAACCCTCAGAAAAAAAATTCCAACCTCAAAATTAAAGTCTTGTCTCGATTAAGCGGCACGTCCATCTCACAAGTAACCTTGTTTTATAACGTTTCATGTTATGTAGGACTAGAACATCACGGGAGCTTGGGAAAAAAAATTGTTCAATGCTTCTTTTACGCGTATAAATTAGTTAATATTTACTATATAATATTAATTTTACATATAACATTGATATATTAGCAGATAGATAGATATGAAATGTCCTCACTGTCACTTTATACAAATGAATGCATCATTACTGACTAAAAGTATAAATAATAATCTTTTAGTGGTAATCTTTAAAAACAAAAAACAAAAAAAAAACAGACAAATATTTCACAAAAATAAACCTACTGCCTTAATGCTTTAATAGAGAATCTGATTTTTAAAATGATAATTTTTTTTTTTTTTTGCATCTTATTGACTTACTTACTTACATATTTACTTAAACTTAAAATGATTACTGGCAACAAGGTCCAAGCTGCAATTTAAAACTCCATAAAGATTACATAGAATACACAATATGGAATATACAGAATATGTGCTGTTCTGTAAAACTAATTATGGTAAAAATGTAAATTACAGTGTTCGTGTAGTTTTGAGTGCACCACAGAAAGCAAAACATATGGTGTTTGCATGCCAAAATGAAAACTATAACTCATACGTGCCAAGAGTGCTACATTTTGTTTTTATAAGTAACATAAGCTGTTATATATCTATAAACACAGAAGCGACGGGATGCAAGCATGACATAAAGATATACTGACAAACTCCATGTGATACAACCGAAAGAAGAATAGGGGGAAATAAGGAGAAAGAGAGGTTTATGGTTTTTGTCAGTGTTTAAGTGAGTGTACTTGACCTTCTGTCTGTTTGGAAGATCTGCTACATGTTATTGACTCTCATTTTCCCCATCCAGCAGCACTCCAAACCCCAAGACCTGCTTTTACCCCGTTAGTGCCTCTTCCAATACTTTAGATCAGGTCTGGTTTAAGGTCGGCATGTTCCGCTGCTCCTCCCGGAGCAAATCGAGCTGCTTTCTCACATTTCAGCGGGAGAAATACTTGCAGGCTTCAAAGTTGGTTTTTCTGAGCTTCAGATCTTAATGAGAGCAGGAAGGTCGATGAGAGCTCGCCCTATACTCGTCCTGTCACTCCGTCACACTGTCAAAGCATTATCAGGAATTCATACAAACATATGGCATTTATGTATTAACACGTGCCAGATTTATTCTTGGCCACTTCCAGGGCAATAATCATTGTGAAGCTGTTCAACAAATCCTGTGTGTTGGCTTTCTGAAATGAGAGAGAGAGAGAGAGAGAGAGAGAGAGAGAAACTTCGTTTCAATTCACAGCTTAAGAGTGCCACCCTGTGGACGGAGCTGCTGATGTTGTCTCTGTTTGTTTTAAATGATTTAGATGGCATGTTTGTTCTTTTTCTTTGTTTGTTTTGTTTCTGCTTATCATTCAGCCCTTAATGAACACTTAAAACGATAAAGGATTAGCACATGGACTGAGTGTTATCAGAGTTTCATCAGCCATTAGCCTGTCTGCAAACCAATCCTCAGATCCTGAAAAATATGATTAATTATATATAAAAAAAAGGAATAAGTTTAACAATGGTGCATTTATTCTTGTTAAATATATTCATTATTAAGGTTATATTATTGTAGTTTTTTGTAAATATGTATATTATGAAGATGATTATATTACTAATTATTTATATTTAATGCATATTATCAATATCAATAATGATTGCCTAAATTATTTTTGCATATCAAATATAAAGTAACATTATAATTATTATTACATTGCTAATTCTTTATTATATAATATTATTGTAATATAATATTTATGCATATTTTTATTATTATTATCAAATCATTTCCTGTGATAATTATTATTATATTTTTTATTTATTATTACTATTATACTCTGCACAACAGAAATTATTATAAGTCATATCAAATATTAATTTGATAATTATTATTATAAATGTGATGAAATAATGACTCTAAAGAGTTTAGTGTCTTTTTAGTGAATAAATAAATAAAACACCAAAACCAGATGATCAGTGAAGCATGATGACTGAAATAATGGCTTATTAAAAAAATTATAATAATTCCAGATTATATTCTTATCATTTCTTATATTAGTTTCCTTCATCATGAATGCATCCGTTATTGCTCTTCTCAAATGCTGTGTAAACATTTGTGATTTAGTGACACACATTAGCGAGTTGGAGGAATGTAGAAAAACTACTGAACTGATTTCGTTTCTTTGTGCTTTTGTTTTAAGTTTATGTGTGCACGGCAGCACATTTTTTCACCTGTTTTCTCTCAAGACTCGCTCTGTGTTTTTCTCCTCGCCGTGGCCCTCGGGATGAGCGGTTTGAGAAGACCAGCGTCTGAAGTCACATGCTGGCTCGAGCAAAAGCTTGTTTGGGTCAAATCTAAAGTGTCTGAGCAAAACACGCCGCACCTAAAGATCACCTGCCTGCCTTTCTCAAGTTAAAAAGTCCAAAATGAAAGCAACAGCAGACCTGTTTAAATTAGCCTTTCCCCCTTGTGGCCTCAAATCAAATAAAACACAACAGTTGGAGTCCAAACAAGTTAAAAGAACGTCCTTGTGGGTTTTATCCACTAAAGCAATTGTAACAAGAACAACCTTCTCAAAGGCTAAAATGTCCCAGCGGTCCAACACTCAATAAAGATTTGGCTACTTAAGAAGGTCGAAACAGCAAGCCATTTAAGGGCTTGACATGGACCCAGCTAGCATGCTGCTTTTACCATCACTCATACAGAGGTAATGCAATTCCTCGCCACTGTTCTACACCTCTGATACATTTAGGCTAATGCCTGATGCAAATGACACGGGGACAGATAGAAATAGAAATATATCTTCATCACCTGCGTTCTCTCGCTTCGGGTGTCCTCCATCCCTAGATGCCCTGTTATTCACTTTCTCTCTGTCTCTCACACACACAGCTTCTCTAGCAGCGTCTTCGTTTAGCGCAAGACCTCGTCAGGGGAGTGGAAGCCTATTGATTGTTGAACAAAAGGTTGAGAGGAGATAGTAAAGACTTAGACGGACACAAGCTCTGACCGCTTTCCCGCTTGAGATCGGTTCAATCACTATTTTTGCAATTCTGTTTGGACAAACTACATTGAACTACACTGAAAATCGCTAGCAAATTTCACCAATAATTACAGAAATCAAGTAAAAGTCAAGTATTATGTAAAATGCACTCCAATAATGTGTTTCATTTACAACCAGTTATTTTGTATCATTAATATACTATTGAAGTTTTTATTAATATATTACTATATTTTTTTTATATTTTATTATTATTTTATTTTTTATTTTTTTTGTCATTTTATTTTATGCATGTATGCGTTTTTATTATTTATTTAGTTTTGTTTTTTGTTTTTCCTTTGATTTTTATTTTATTTCAAGTAACAAAAAATGTTTACAATTTTATTTTCATTTTTTTCAATATGAATATCAAAAAGGACCCAATTTACTTTCTAAATACACATTAATTGTAAATGGCTCATCAGTTCCCAGCCTTTAACAGAAAAAAAAGTGAATTATAATCAACTTGCAACATATCTGAATTAAATTTCCATTTCAGGCTAATCTAAACCTTTTCTGAATCCAAGCAAAAAATCAAGAAACTCTCAATTTCCTTTCTCTCTCATACAAAATAGTTCAGCTCACACATTTGACTTTCATGTTTTATATTGACTTATTTCTCCCACAGACTTTTTTGGACAAAATTCATTTAAACTTTTACATAACCGCTTTCACACTTTATTGGACTATTAGTTAATTAAAAGTTATTTCATGGCAATAATGAATCATTACACATTCATTTTTAATTCATAGGGCTGAGGGGGTAAAAACACACACACACACACACACACACACTGTCTGGGACCCGATGACTGTCAGCTCAGAGAATAATCACATATCAGTCTGGAGTTCAGAGCGACGGGCCATTTCACATTCTGACTCTAATTAAAGATGAAAACGAGGAGAAGAAATGTTAAACTCGATCCTCAATCAACGTCTGACAGACACCGACCTCACCTCGCATTACCGAAGCCCACCTGAGCCGCTTCTGAAGACTGTCGAAATGATTCAGAGCAAGCTAGCGCAACAGACCGACTGAAGCAGATTGGTCGGTTACAGCAGCTGGACTTCAGTCTCACGAGGGTCAAGCGTTGTTCTGGCCTCTTGACTCTGCAAGTTTCCCGAGCTGAACTCTCACTCAGAGACAGAAAAACTCTGCCGGACCATCACGTGGAGCCCGACGAAAGGCATTTTGTGATTTACGGGACAGCAAACATCTAGTTGAGATTGACTGGTCAGTTTATTAGCGTTTCTGAATTAGATTTGAAAACCGATTTAAAACAAAAGCCACCAGAGAGTTCAGATAAAATCTCAACCCTTTCATTGGAAAGGTTTGCGCTCCAGCAGCTGTTTATCTCACCTCTCTTTGCAAACATTCAGTCAGAAGTTCCAGATTGAGACGTATTCATCTGCCTTTTAACTAAATCAAGTGGCGGTGACATCATTTAATTCAGTGGGATGAATTATTAGATGCTCGGAGGACATAATAGGAGGCATTTTATTAAAGTCTGATTAAAAGTCTGAGATATTCTCCAAATATCCTAATATTTATATGTCTGCAGTATTTTATTTTTATTTTATTCTGAAGCTCACCATCTTTCAGACAGATAATGCTTAAAAAGTGGGCCGACTATATCTACTGTAAATCACACATAAAATGTCTGAATGTGGTTCAAAACACGCAAAGCACATGCATCATTTGCTTTGAAGTCAACCTGAACTCATAACTGACCCTATTTGCTTTCTAAAATAAATGTTCCAGGGTTATTTGTGAAAATAAGGTAAGGATAATAGCAAAACCTCCTACATCCTTTTCAGGGACATTGCTATGCATCTTATTTCAACTTGCTGTATACGGAAACTTTTCACAATGCAATCAGTTTTACCTATAAAACGACCGAGACCGAAATGCCAAGCAAGCAATGCAAAAACATGAGGAGAACTGTCTGTATATATATGCATATATGTCTATACTGTATGTCTCTGCTCACCAAGGACAAGTAATATTATTTACATTTAAAATTTTAGCATCATTACTCCAGTCTTTAGTGTCACATCAAATACAGTATGCTGATTTGCTGCTCAAGAAACATTATTATTATCAATGTTCAAAACGGTTGTGCTTCTTATGTAACTTAAGATGTAATATTTTATGGAAATCATCTTTTTTTGTCCTCTGTAATTCACTGATGAATAGAAAGTTAAAAGAACACAATTTTCTTTAAATAGAAATGTTTTGTAACAATATAAATATTTTAAAATCTAAAATGTGTCGCTGGGGTATAATACATTGTATGGGACAAATGTATAGATTTTTCTTTTATGCCAAAAATCATTAGGACATCAAGAAAAGATTATGTTCCATGAAGATATTATTTAAATTTCCTAACGTAAATATATCTAAACTTATGCATTGCCAAGAACATCATCTGAGAACTATACAGGTGATTTTCTCAACATTTATTAATTTATTTATTTTTTTCACTCTATTGCAGTCTTTCAAATAGTTGTCTCCCAGCCAGATATTGTCCTACATCCTAACAAACTATACATCAACTAAAAGCTTATTTACTCAGCTTTCAGATGATGTATAAATCCCAATTTCCAAAAATGTACTCCTATGACTGGCTTTTCGGCCCAGGTTCACAAACATATTAACGATTGCAAATTTTTTTGAACTGTAAAATTGAAGAGAAAACATACTGGTTCAATATCTATGTAATGGCATCCGGGATGAGTCCTTTTTGGGGAAACTGAACCTTCACATTTGTATACTGTAAGCGGAGCTGCATCTCAGCGCTCTCATGTTCCACTTATTCAAATGCGTCCCAGCGACTAATTTTCCCTTTGTTTGAATTCTCCTCCAAAAGCGCGGAACAAAGAGACAATTATTTTGTTCTTGTAGTGCCGGCCTCAACTTTTCCAGCATTCTTTTTGAAGTCGCCCCGCAGACGTTTTTATTTTGTTTGTTTGGCGCTCTGACTGACAAGCTTTGTTTGCTGTTTGTCGACTCTGCATTTGAGGCTGTAGCGCCACGATTACAAGCTTACATCAAAGTTCCTCTCTTCCCCGGCATCCCTGCCCTGCCGGATCCCAGCGGAGCTGTCTGCGCTGACAGCCGCTACGCCTTACATGCGACAGGGCGCGTGCGTGCGTTTGTGTGTGTGTGCACTAAAGAGCGAGAAGTGGGTGCTTCAGGCTGAGGACTCTACAGGTTTTGCTTCATGGCCTTAAGCACTAAGGTTGTTCTCTTTGTTGCGACTGCCATGCGGAAGGAGATAAAGTTGACGCGAGGCTTCCAGGCCGACACGTTAATCTGGTCATCCCCCAATCCTCTCGTTCCCGCAGCCCCGCTTCAAGTCATGTTGCTAAATCCCCCATATCTCCCTCCCAGGCCCGCGGCTCTTGTGTTCCAACAATGGCCTCTTAGCGGGCCTTGGACTGACGCCCGACTGTCTCTCTCTCTCCATCTCTCTCGCCTGGACTCTTTTTCCCTTTGTGACAGCGTGTGTGCGCCGCTTCTGCATTCGCTGACTTGGTGGGCCCCTAATTTGCGTCTTGAATGTGTATTTTGATGGAACAAAGTGGGCCGAGAACACAAGACGCAGAGCTGCAACAGAGAGCGAGACGGAGCCCCTGAAACACAGAGAGCCGGCACGCCATTAAGATTTCTGAAAAATACATCCAATAGCGCAACAACCAGCTCAGATATCGAATTATTCATGCGACTAAAAACTTGCAAAGCACCTCTTCAACTCTGCTGCGCCCGACTGCGGCTCTGTGTAGACAGCAGAGTGCTTTTTTCTCTCTTTCGGAGTTGTAAGAGAGAGGTAAGAGGAGACAAATGGCGTATGCGAAGCAGAGGGACAGTCGGGGGAATTCGGCACCGTCACCTCCTCTGTCAGAAGAGCTCCTCAAATCTCATTTGAATGCTAATTATTTTGGTCAGTTTATAAACTATAGATCAACCCCAAAAGTCTCGGCGGATCTTCTATAGATTCCGGAAATATCGTCCCGGGAGGACGCGAATCACCTTGCTTTCTAACATGTCCCCTGTCTCGGCTTCTTTCATTATACAACACATAGCCTATCAGATATTCCTGCTTCTGCTGGCACTCCGGCCTTGTTGCCATCAGTAAGTGAAAAAAAAGGCACAAAGCTCGTTTTATCTCGCCTCAGCTGCCGTTCACAGCTTTGTTTTCCTCTCTCCGCCACTTGCTCTCTTTCTGTGCTTTTCCCCCACGGAGCGGGGCCGATGTCTTAAGAACTCGCAATTCTTCTCGTTTTTACTGAGGTTTTTTTGCCTGCTTTTCCTCTCGAATGAAAACACTGCATGAAGCTGTACCAAAGCAGCTGTCTAGAAGACACACAAAGACTACACTGAGAGCGACACGACAGATTGACATCGCACCCACTATTCTCCAGCAAAACTGTCTACGTAGTGTTGCGTTGTGTCACGTCGCTCGATTGTGGTGCACATGAAATAAAAGTCAGTGCATTGACTGTTTAAATTGTAATATACTCAGACTCTGAGCAAGCAACACGACATGACTTTCGGACCAAAACTGCACCAAAGCATGCTACATTTGATATTGCATACCATCAGGGCATAACATATAAAAAAAATGAGGCACTGATTGTTTATTTTCAACCCACTGCAACTAACCTTCCTCATGGACCCAAGCCTTGACATGAACCATCATGTCTGGTACTGTACATACGGTAAGAAAAATCCAGTTTGCCAGGCCTTTAAGCACATGCACAACAAGCCTAAAATTGTCTCGTATGAATACTATTTCTATACTGTGCTCAAATGCATATTTTCTGTATTTCTATGCATACATTAGAATATCCAGACAACTTACTGAATATGACAAAACGCAACATTTATACAAAACACAGTGCAGAGAATAAAGCATCTCGTTCAATGCATTCATCTGCATCATGCATTTCACTTGACCTTCCATTTCCAGCAAGATGAATAAACCAGAAGGAACATCAACCTGTAGTTGGATTAAAACTTTCATTTAACTGTTGCTTTTTTTTAACTGAAAGTTCAACAAACGTCATGTGACCTATAGAGTACACTGTTCAAAATGCATACAAATTCTTTCACTGCAAATATATTTTTTTAAATAGCCTAATCTTAAAAAAGGTGGATAGTATAATACACAGTAAATACTGCAGTATATGGTAGTATTGCATTAGGAAACACTGGCCAAATCAGGAAACGCATACTAACATTGTGCAGTATACAGTAGGCAGTATGCAGATTTTCTTTATACACACTAAATTTAATTACTGTATTCTACAAGGATCTTATGATTTTTAAATGATTAAAAATGCAAATAAAGGCGATTCATCAGAATTACTGTTGACATTCGAATCAAGACAATGTAATCCAAAAGTTTATTAAGTAGCTAAACGGCACTGGCGCAGCTGTTAACTGTATAGCATTTACAATCTGTGACCTTTAGATTTTCTTTAAGAGCCTGATAAAATTTTTTAAAAAACTGTGATTTTGCATCAGTTGTTTACCATCCTGTTTACAAAAGTATTCCAATTCAACTCCTATTGTTCATCTCCTCAAAGGGGCTGACGGCTTCCCAGAAGAAACGTGTCAAGATGCCGCTCATTCAGCAGGATAAAAGTGCAACCTTTCGGCGTGCGCTGCACCGGAGGCCGCGGAGAGCGAAATCGGGGGTCTGCAGCCCCGGCCGGAGTCTGGAGAGACTTTCCGGCGGTCTCCCGACGGCGTTATCTGGCTCCGCTGCTGCTACAGGCAGCCGGTGCACAACAAAAAGTCATTCTATAGTTATTGTCTGCCCTAATTGTTCTCAAGACTTGAGATAAGTACACTACGTGACGGAGAATTTCAGAAAGGACCCCCACCTCCCTCGGTGGCGCAGTCATTAGCGATGAGCGCGGGGGGAGCGCGTGGCGAGGCCGCTCAAAAGCACTTGACTTCCTGCCATCTGAATTAGCGGTTTCCTTTCTTATTTGTTTTGATGGACAAATCGCGAGGCTTTCATCCTTGCATACTTAAAGATGACACCACAAACTGGCAGCCTGCGCTATTGTTCTAGCGAGCGCTTATTCAACGCTCGCTCGCATTCATGCGACTCAAAGGAAGGGCCGCTCCCAATTTAAAGGCGTTTATTAAATTCAGACTAGCCATTACACGGCAGAGCGCGGGGAGAAAGCGCACGAAAAAAACGAACAAGCTGGTTAATCAAAAGTTAATTGTACAATTTTCATGTAGATGAGCGCGGCATATACATGACTCCCTGCTCTGCGATTATTGAAATAAATAAACGAGGCTTCTAGAAATGTGGTGGGACTTTGCGGCTGGTAAACAATCAGGCCGAGTTTAATTTGTGGTAAACAAAGTGATTATCCACCGGGGGTACGGAAGGAGAGGCTAAGGTTAAATGAAATTTGCAAATGTACAGATACAAGGCGTTTTGTGTTGGAGTCGAGCAATTATAGAAGCGGTTTAATGAAGCAAGGTCTGGCGTCGGGGGAGCCGTTCCGACTTCCGACGACCTACAACCAGTCACACACTTCTGAGGAGCACATTAGAGCAAGAACTTCACAGAGAGACGAGGGAAAGACGCAGATGCATGCTTGCGTGAATGCTGGGGATGTGCGCATGTAAAAACAGCTGAACTACTAGTTACCTTATACCTGACACACATCAACTGCGTAAACACAAAGTGTGTGATTTTTTAACAATGTCACAAAATCTAACTATAAAGAAAAACACTGTCAGATAGATCTAAACAAGTTGTTTGCCAAAGACAGAGATACCCAAATTAAGGCCCATTATGATTGGCCCATTGCAATATCATCACTTTGATTTTGTTTTTTGTTTTTGCATTGAAATGTGGACAAACAATCAAAATGTATTTGATTTGGACAGAAAATATAACATAATAAAGTTGGACAAAGCAACACTACTTTTGACTTTTTGGATCTTCAAACTGAAAGGTTTGCCCTAAAACCTTTGGGAATTTAATAAATGCTTTTATTCAGTGCATTCTAGGCATACATCTTATCTTTTGCTTTCCAAATAAACCCATGACCTTTGCATTGCTAGTACCACCGCTTGAGCTATAGAAAGGCTGGATACAACAAAACAGATTCAAACTAGACAGAAAGGCAATATTTATCCACACTCATCTATATAGCATACTCACATGTTGAATATGGCATATAGTGCTTTTCTACATGCTTCAAAAAAGACCAAAAGTATCAGCAAAGCGTGTGCTGATTCATGCAAAACTTTCCATTAATTCATGCACTATATTTTCAAGCCAAAAGCAGGCTTCAGAGAGGATGAAGAGTACAGCTCATAAATCATATTAACTACTTTAACTCTATTTTGTGGTCCTGTTTGTGCTGCTGCTTCTCATTCACACGGAAAAATAATCATAAGGGTTTAAAACGACATGAAGAAGACTCAAAAATGGTGACAGATTCAGTTTGGCCTAAAATTCATATTGCAATTGATTAGTGATGTGATTGATAGAAAGTATTAACAGCATGCGTTTGACAGCGAACACGATAAAAACATGATAGCTTAATAAAAACCTTGACTTATCGGAGTTGTTTGTGTTTTTATCTTCAAATCTAGCTGATATAAAGATTTTTATTTTGGTTTATTGTATTTTAAGTAGGCATAGCAAAAATATCTTTCTGATTTTAATTAACAATAATAACTTTTAACATGCATTTGTAATTTGTAGTGCGTAAATAAATGCATAATGATTAATCGCATTAGTTCACTTTCCCTTTCTTACAGTCTTGCAGCCCAAAAGACAAATTGCTTTTATTGTATTGATTCAAAACTGTGTTTGCGGATTGTTTTGGCTCTAATGGGAATAAAGGGTTTTGCATGAGCCAACTAGTTCAATATCCTAACATTTCTGAGAGTGCAAATTATAACCAGGTTTTCAGGAAACAGCGCATGCACTTAGACACAATATATATGCACAATCACACACACATGAAGAATGAATCCTTCCCTAGAATTCATTTTGTTCATTCCAAGTGTAAACTCCAGACTACCTGGCTCTGTTAGCAAATTAAATCGGCTCTCATCTTAAGAGACGGCTTCATTTGTTTTTAACTGCATTTGAACACAGTGAGTGTGAAGCCCGGTCCCTTACGTGAAGCGTGCTGGCAGAGATCGGCCCCTAATGCCCAGCTCTATTAGGGCACAGGCTCTCTGCTGGGCTTTGGCAGAAACGAATCCACATTTTCATTCTAACCTCCTGTAGTTTCTTATTCTTTTGTATGAAATTAGAATTTATTAAAGCTCTTTGGACAAAGGCATGCTGAAAAAAGTAAAGAGCCAAAGTTGGGATATCTTTAGCCGGATTGAAAGTGAAGAGCACATGGCCCTGGAGGGACCCAAGCGCTTAGGAGTGATTCTCTGTCTTTAACAGCCACTTTGAGGTCTTTTAAACTAACTACTGTAGCATGTTGGCCTTTACTTTTACCTAACAGCCTTGAAACAAATATATAGCACGATGTCACTCACCAGAAATGCTTTGACATGTTAGTTTCACAGCGTTCTGTTGCATGCGAGGATGATTTCTGTTAAATAAAACTCTGATAAACTATTTCAGTTCACTATTATTTACCAGAGAGGCTTGGAGGAGCGATTAGGCCTCCATCTGCAGCAGGTTAGCAAACACAACAGTGACATCTACTGACTCAAATACGGAAGTGCAGTCTCTATCAGGGAGGAATGTTTTTGTCACCAATCCATAACTATTTTGTCATAGCTGTATTTACGTCTTTTTTTCTGTTTAACTTTATATTATATATAAAAAAACGTCTGTACATATGAGTTTTTAAGTAGTTTTGTTTATATTTTTATTTGTAATTATAAATAAAATTAATTTTAAAAAGTAAGATAAATGAAATAAAAAACATTGCATATTATATACAGTTAATGTAATGTAATGTACAGTTATATGTGTTAATGTAAAAAACAAACTAACAGACATGTCCACTAGATGGCAGTAACTGTTGTTATTTTTTTTATTAAAAGTTTATTTATTTGAAGTCTTGGATCTTTTCAAAACTTGTAAAAAAAATTTAATTAAATGTTTATTTAATTTAATTTAAAGCTGATTAAACCTTTATTTAAGATCTCAAAAAATTTCCACTTATTTATGCATTTATATTTTAGAACCGTTTTTAATATTTTAAATAATTATTTTAAATAATTTTAAATAATTGTTTTTCCTTATTTTTTATTGCTATTAGTTTATTTACAAATTTACAAATATTATTAAAAGAGTTAAAACATATTAATTTGTCATTTTAATTATACACTTGTTTCTAGAATAAAGCATATACTAGCTACTTTATCATTTATTAAGTAGTTATTATTTATATGCATTTGTACATTTTATAATTTTACTGTCTTATAATTTTTTCTTAGACTTTAAAAAAAAAAGTAAATCTTTATCCAATAACCCCAACTAAAAATAAGACATATAGACATGTATTTTACTTTATTAAATTTTAAAGCTGATTTGCATTCCAAATGTATTTTCAATATTTAATTTTAAAATAATTTGATTTAGTCATCTTTAATATTTTAAATAATTAAAAAAAATGATTTAAATTCCTTCTATTTTTTTTTATTTATAAAATATCATTTTTGTATTATTATTAGGCAGTTAAAGCATATTAACTCTGCTTTAATGTTATTTTTCTTCATTTATATGTATTTTTTATTTAGCCTTTTTACTTTATTATTAAACATTATCACAATTTATGAGCCTTTAGTAAACCTGATTAAACCTTTATGTAGGCCTATCAAATCTAAAAATATGAGACATGACAACAATATGATTTCATAATGCATTTGTTCATTTATTTGTAAATCCTTGGCCTTCTGCAAGGCAACAATCAGTGGTGTGTGCGTGTGCTTTTAAAAACCTGTGCAGAATTTCTCAGCATCATTCTCAGGGAAACAGAGGCAGGGCGTTTAAGGTCAAAGGTCATCAGTCTCATACAGTTGTTGTTTCTGTGCAAGATCACATCTGATAAAAATTCTTGCTGATGGTACACCATGTAAATGTATTTGTTTGTGCCTTTCTTACGAACAATACTTGATCCTGTCAAACTTAAATAATCTCACTCTTTATGGATATTTGCTGCTTTGAAACCAAAAAAAAAAATATCAAAATGTTCACATTTGCAATGGCCGATGAGCACAATGTTAAAGACAGGAGCAAAACAACTTTTTGACACAATGATATCTTTCATAAATTGTAAGACAATAACTCTGAATAAATAAAATGGCATGGAACATTCACATACATGTTTTATCTGGCAGGACGTCCTGTCTGCGACAGGGCATAAATACAAACCACCTACAGCTTTACAATTTCTACACGAGTCGCTTAATAAAAAAAACAAATAATTAGTTGAACAAATAAACAAACATAAAACCTATTTTACAATAACAACAAAAGTCCAACTGGTATGATCGGTTCATGAGAAAGACCAAAAGTAAGACCTGTTATAAAGGAGACAAAACAACTTACAGTTTTGCAAACTTTAGTAGCCTCAGTACAGTATATTACAGATAGATGTGGTCTTTTAGTAACATCGAGGAGAAGTGCATAGCAAAATAGAGCGCGATTATCTTCCAGTCGCGGTGTAAAATCCTGATCGACTGACGTGTAAAAAAGCATCAAACTCAAACATTTAAGGCAGATTAGATCATTTGAAATTGGCATAGTCTGAGAAAATGTCGACAAAGTCCTGTACCACTCTGTAGCAGAAATCATACTGTTCCTGCAGACAGAAAGAAACAACGATATTAATATACAAATCATTTTAGAAGAACAATTTATAATTTATGTAGAGTTATAAATGATTTATTAAAAAAATTAAATATGATAGTTATGATTGTGGTTGTAAATAAATAAATAAAAATCAGTCTTTTTATATCAATAATATTAAATTAGTCAGTTAGTAAAATTAATTTGAAATTTAAATTAAATTGAGTATTTTAATAATTTTTTATGTAGTAATATTATTAATTGCATATAAATACATATTATTTAAATTATCATTTTATATTATCTACATTAAAAGTAATTCATTACTTATGAAATGGACATTAAAATTATTCAGATTTTATAATTA
>JAUMHG010000054.1:16682541-16693329 GCA_032359395.1 Enteromius anoplus
TATGTATATTTTTATATATTTCTTTTTTTCTTTTTATATATTTAAAAAGTACACAGAAAAAGAGAAAAAAAAGTTAAAATTGCTGCTTTCACAAAATTAGTTTTACAATAAAGCTTAAAATGAATTATAAATATTAAATGGAAAAAAAATTACTTAATGTAGACAAAAATAAGTTAAAAAGTTAAAGTTGAAACCGCATTTGTTTAAAAAAAAAAAATTTGTTTATTAAATGATGATGATTAATTGATAAAAAACGTTATAACATAAGCGTAAATGAAGATTAGAAATATTAGTAATACACAACTGTCTGCCCTCACTCATTTTTATAATATATATATATATATATATTAGAGCAGTGCAAACATTCACTGGACGACCCACAATAGAAAGTATGTTATATGGGTTTGGCACACGATTGAACTTTTCCGTTTAGCGTCTGATTGCAGGCAGAAGGTGTTTCAGTATCTTTAATGATGGTAAAACACACAAGACGTCTCCCCCTCACTCTGCTCAATCTCTCACATTTCTTTGCAATCATTTCAGTCTTTTCATTTCCTGCGGTGTCTCGGCTCAGGACCAATCAAAGCTGACATTGCCTCCCCTGGTTTCCTGCATGGATTTCATGTCTCAGTAATAAAATGTCAGCACACACACACACTCTCTTTCTCTCACAATGGGTGTCTGAGAGTGTTATGATGCCCCAGCTCCAACCGGTTTACTTCTCTGTGTGACAGTCCTGTCCTGCACGCAGTCCTGAATGGTGGCATTCTTCTAAACCAATCAGTCTGGATTAGGTGATCTTGTAGTGAAAGTCGAACTCTGATTGGCTATTTGTTATGATAATAACTTTTTATATTATATAAATGTATTATTATAACTTATCTTATATTAATCTAAAACTTATGATAATAGTGTTTTATGAGTGTGTTATGTTATGGAAATATCATTTGCAAGTTTGATGTCAGTAACATTTATTCTTTTAAGGAAATTCAGTTTTGGGGAAAAAGGAAATTCTGTTTCAGAAAAAGCTATTCTGTTGAACTGTTTATTCATCAACAAATCCACAAGATTTCCACAAAAATATAAGGAATAAATAATATTTTAAAATATATTGCAATAGAAAACAGTTAAATTCATTGGTTCACAATATTAACACGATGATTTTATTGGATTTTTGGTCTTGGTAAACAATATTAGTGGACTACAATCTACATTTGTGTCTGTTTATCACCTAAAGTTATCACATGACTTCATACGACTTGGAAAATAGTCATTTTTATCATGCATTTACTCATTCAGAATGTTCCCCATTCAGATCTATCCTGGTCCCACAAATGAAAGACATGAGGGAGAGTGAATTCATTTTAATTTTAAAAATGCCATGACAGAAAAGAGCAGCAAAGCTCTTGTAAATGTCAATGCAATGAATGAGAATGCCAACCAGAACAACAATCTCCAGCCTGATAGATGAACGACACTTCAGACCCGTTTGGCATTTGAGTGGACAGATCGAGCCACATAAACAGGGTTTCTAATGAGCAATTGTGAGACTGTGTACTGAATGTGTGTGTATGGAAGTTTATGAATGTGTGGGTGATTCGCAATGATTTTGTTGACAATATAAAATCAAGCAAAACTGAGAATGGCAAATTGGCAACAATCACCTCTTTAAACTATTTCACACATACTTCCGTTCAAAGGTTTTGGGCAATTAAAAAAAAAAAAAAGAAAAGAAATTGCTACTTTTGTTCAGCAGCAACGCATTAAATAAATGTGTAACATTCATAACGCAAATGATGTCTATTTCAAATAAGTGCAGTACTTTTGTTTTTAACAATGATAAAGATAAATGTTTCTTGAGCAGCAAATCTGCAAACGTGACGCTGACGACAGGAGCCATGATGCTGAAAATTCAGCTTTGATCACAGGAATAAATTACACTTTTAAAATATATTCAAATTAAAATTATTTATTTTAAATTGTAATAATATTTCACAATATTACTGATTTTATTGGATTTTTGAACAAATAAATGCAGCCTATACAAGAGACTTCTTTCATTAACATTAAACAAATCTTGCCCAAACTTTTGAACGGTAGACTATGAATAAAAAGCCCCAAAAAATCTTACCCATTTCTAGAGTGGACGAGAGACAGTGTGTGTGTGTGTGTGTGTGTTTGTGCAATGTAAGCACATGCTGTCCCCCATCTGCCGGCTGATAGGTTATTTCCTTTCCTGTGCAGCCAGGTTTCCTGCTCGAGTTTGACACACACTTCTTAACCTTTGGATAAGATACATACACCCACACACACTCCTTAAACAAGTCACACACAGATTGTCTAACCACAAAGCCCGCTGGAATATCTCCATGTTTTCAGGCCTCTGTGGAGCATTCACTAATAATAAGAGATGCAGTGCCAGCGAAGCAGCAATAACAGGAACAATGAGAAAACAAAAAGAACCAGAAAAACGCTTTGAATATTCCTGCAGACGCTGAGAGGATCAGAGAGTGTGACTGTGCTGAACATGCAGCTTTCATAACCACACGCAATGTGATGAACAATCAACAAACGTGTGAAATGGATCCGCCAGGCCACACTTTATATGCTTGGATAGCTTGAATCAAATTGGCTCTTAAAACATAATCGAGAACATTTGTGTGTCTGCCTGCGTATCATTTAACATTTCAGAGGCAAGTGTATTTAAAAGAATAGCTCATCCAAAAATGGAAATTTGCTATCAGATTGAAGCCCTAAGGCTTCCAAGATGTAGATTTGTTTGTTTCTTCATTAGATTTTGGAGAAATGTAGCATTGCATCTCAGAAATGGATGCTCTGCAGTGAATGGGTGGCGTCGAAATGAGAGTCCAAACAGCTGATAAAACATCACAGTATTTCACACCAGTCAACATCTTGAGAACAGAAAAGCTCTGTTCCTATGTGAAAATCTCCAGTGAAAATGTCATCTCATCAAGAGGGAAATCTGCACAGATCAAACACCGTTTACAAGTGAAATCAGTGAAAAACGGTTCTAAACAAATATGTAGGATTTTGGTTATAAGCAGCAGTTTAAAGCAGGCTTTAATGATGGATTTGTTTCATTCAAACACAGCTTTTTGCTTCACAAGATGTTAACTGATGTATTGGAGTGGTGTC
The DNA here is from genome assembly GCA_032359395.1 of Enteromius anoplus. NCBI lineage: Eukaryota > Metazoa > Chordata > Actinopteri > Cypriniformes > Cyprinidae > Enteromius > Enteromius anoplus. The sequence goes on from JAUMHG010000054.1 coordinate 16,685,698, forward strand.
GATTTTTGAGATGTTTGTATCAGTTGTTTGGACTCTCATCCTGACGGCACTGATGCATTACTCCAAAATATATATTTTCGCCTGAGGGTATTGACATGTTTTACTGTATATCCCTGCAGAATATAACAGCATTTTCCTTGTTCTTTTGAAATTAGAGATTGACAAATTAAATCAACATACCCAAAATCCCACCATTCAGAAACTGCCAAGACATACAGTATTGACATCTCAACCATGAGCCAAACATATGACCCATCATATTTGCGTATCAACATCTGCTCTGTATTGAGCAACCACACAAACCGTAAGCAATCATAACAAAGCTCATTTACACATGAACTCTTAAAGGTACAGTAGCAAAAATTGACCGTTTTCAACTTTGAGGGAGAAGTCAGAAAATTGCAATTTAAACTATGTCATGCCTAGTGTAAAAAGAAAACATTGACTAAATAAAATAGCATGCAATAACAACAAGAAACTGACTTTCTGACTTTTTCAGCTACACTGAGAAAATGTTGACCTTACCTTAAACAGTGATGTTTCAGTGTATGATTTGGTCCATTGTAGCCAGTGAGCTGTAGGAGGAATCCAACCGTCACATCGCTCCTTCAGCCTTAAAACCTTCTGTCTCACGCTCTCCTTCTCTGTGAGACAATATCTTACAAATCCACAAAAATAAAAAGCTGCAGCAGAAATTCAGGAGCTCAATGCAGCAGCACGATGAAACCTGGAGAAGAAGATGACAGACAGAGAGCCAGGTTAGATGTTTATTCAGGTAATTATGTAAGCAGTCATTATGGTAAAACAAACCGTGACAGAGCGATCGGGCTCGGATATCAAGCTTTAATTAAATGGTTCCATATTAAAATACATCAGTAAATAAATGCACAGTTAAAAGCATAATTAAATTATATTTTAATTATACATATAAATATATAAGTATATTATACTTATCATAATAAATAAGTATAATTACATGCACAAATAAATAAACGCATAAATATGTAATTAAATGCCTAAATGAATATGTGCATAATGTATAAATAAATGCACAAACAAATAAATACCCTATCAATCAATAAACAAATACATTAAAAGAATTTTGTGATGTTTGAAGAAAGAGAGCACAAAGTATTATTTGTGCATTTAATAACCCATTTTTTATTTATGCTGCTTTTATTTATGCATTTATTTATTTGTGCATTTCATTAAATCTACATCATTTCAACCAATTTACTAATCCGATTCCAGGCATGCTTTATAATTTCCCAAAAAGTCAAATTTTGTTATTATATCACATTAACTACAAAATAATTTACAAAAATCCAGCAAGTTTATATGACATTCTAGTGTCAATATTAGTCTACATCTTGTCCATTTTATTGTCGGACTGGCCAAAATCCAGCAGGATTTGAGGTATGATTCATGTCTGTAACGTGTGTGGTTATGAGAAACAGCATCACTAATAGCAAGAGCAACTAATGACATTCCCTCTTAATGGCTCTCTCAGAACGATTCGTGTTAAACACAACTGCTTCAAACACACAAATTATACAGGAAATCGACTTCACGCCTCATTTCCATTGAGCTCACTGTTGCCGTTTGTAATGAGACTCAATATATTTAACAATCACCAGCATTCCCTTCACATTCTCTAGCCGTCCGGACATCAGATTCAGAGGCCGTTTTAAAATTTAAAGAGCTCTCGGCACGGCCACACATGGCAGAGATGACTTCTGTGTGTGAGATAATCCCAGCAGCCCCTCCAGGGGACGCCACACATGAATTTAGATGAGCGCCACAGATGAAATGGAGTGAGAGGAGGCTTCAGATCGAGACTGAGAAAAGGAAACACACTTGATAGACACGAGGAGGAGGAGACAGGGGTGACAAAGTACAATTTATCTACCTGGGAAAAGCTGCAAGGGTACACAATCCACACGCTTGTGCATTTCAAGCTGTTGCTATGGTGAGCATCTAAAGTCTAGCAACCAGACTGAGCGGGGTTACCATGCGCTTAGCAAGTTTTTATGTTCGCACATGAATGGATGGGTAAGCGCCCACATCTCATTGCAATGTCTGTTTTTTTTTTTTTTCTTTGCATATTACAAATGATTGTTCAACATTAACATGATAGGTTAATGCATCATGTATGCATCTTTCACAATGTATAAAAACTGATCATGCTAACCATAGTTCCTAATGGAAAAATTTCAAATCATTTTGTCAATTTATTTTGTATTTATATTAAATACATTTAAATTAAACATATTAAATATAGCATATATTAATTAATATATTATTCTAATATTAATATATTGAATATAAAATTAATGTTTACTGAAACATTTTATATTTATAGTATTTAAATGATTAATAACAATATAATAGTACAAATATATTTGAATATTTATAGCATTAAACATTTTATATTATATTATTATATTTTATTACATATAAAATCATATTAAAGTAATGATTAAATATTTTATTTTCTCAGAATTTTTTATAGTAACGTGTAAAACATAATTTCTGTTTTATTCTGTAAAGTACAGATGACATTTCTTCTAAATTTTTAATCAAAATGTTGCCATTTAGAGTGTTTTAAAGCGTTTTTTACAAAAAAAAAGGATCCCTTGTTTTCAGAAATTCCTTTATTTATGCTATTTAAAAAATAATAATAAGGATTAAAATAATTGAAAACCATTAATTCATAGCAGCTCTAACGATAACTGGCTTTACTGAAGTTTATGTTTATCCTTCCACAGAGCAAAAAGAAATAAAGGCACGGGCAATACTAATATTACGCTACAACAAGTGTATAAAAAAACCCTCTCCATGGAAATGTATGAGGTGTAACATCAATAAACGCTGGTTTCTGAGCCTCTCTGTGTGTTTGTGTCGTCCGGGGTGAGCAGGAAGATTTCTGTGTAACCTTTAGAGAGCAGATGAAAGCAACAGAACTCAGACGGGTAACGGCCTGGCCGTGAACTCGGGATGTGGTTCTTGATGAAAAGCAAGTAATCCCTGATCTCCTCCTGTGGGTCTCCACTCCTGCTCTACAGTCAAACTCTCTCACGCTGAGCTCCTGCGCGACTCATTTCAGCTTCAGTCGCATGATAACAGGCTTTACTTCTCTGGATATGACAGCAAAATAGATCTAACAAACTGAGTGCAGCACAGAAGCATCCTGATTGAATGGAGATGATCGTCTAAATTATAAACGCAAATAATTCAAATAAATAACAACAAGAGTTAATAAAAATAATATATTTTTCCAAGTTGTAAATAAAACTGATGTAAATAAAAGAGTACAAAATACTATTTCAGTCTTTCTAATTAATTTATGTATCACGTGTCAATCCTTTATAATTATTTTTGAAATTCTGAGTGAAAATTATTTTATATAATTAAATTTTTTGTTCTACGATTGTTTTTAGCATAGAAACGGCAGCAAGTTGTCTGCATTCACCTCCTCTTTTTTTTTTTTTTTTTTTTTATAAAGCCGGCAGTCATCATATAATTGTGCAAATACATAGAGAAAACTTGTGAAAAAATATTTTAATTAATTTCAGAAATTATTAATATTGTTTTTTATTAATTAAATAACAAAATAAGTGATAAAATAAAAAATATATATTTTTAAACAAGTAGAAAAATGTTTTTATTTAAATAAAAAATTTATATTCTTCATAAAAACATTTATATAATCAACAAAAAATATTTACAAAATAGTCAAATATTAAATAAAAACAACAAAAATTAAAATGATCTTAAATAAAAAATTAAGAATAAGAGAATAATAAAAGTGAAAGGAGTTTTTTTGTTGATAATAATGCAAGATCTATAAATACAATAAATATAAAGAAAACTGGTGCTAAACCATTTTCACTATTTTCAGAAATTGCTAGTAAATTTTACAATTAATTAAAGAAATTGCAAGATATAACACAAAATAAGTGCTAAAAACTATTTTGAAACAAACCTGAATTTTTTTTTTTAATTATTTAAATTGTTTTATTTAAAAATAGTCAAATAATCAACAAATAAAAACAACAATGTAAAAAGGGTCTAAAAAACTATAAATAAAATAAGAAAACAATAAGAATAACAAAAGTAATTATGCTTTTTTTTTTCAGAAAATAAAATCTGGTAGCTCTGAACAGTAACGGCATGCTGCAACTTTACAAAACACTTGATATAAGGAATCATTCATGTGCGAGTTGATGGGTCAGGGGTTTCTTCAAATCCCCAATGCTAAGTACAAGCAAAAATACTAGTGATTCCTACCTTAGCAACAACTACTAATAAATTATACAGTCAGAAAGATTTGAACAGTGCTGTTAAATGTGCAAAGGCCATTTCCATAGCTACTTCATGAATGCATAATACTGCTGAGACCCACCGTGCTATCGGTGTCCTATCTCATCCAATCACCTTCAGCCTATCAAAGACCAACAACTGCTTTTTTGCAGAAAAAGAAGAGAAATACACAAACCAGCACAGAATCTGGATGTGTGTGCGTCTCTCTAATTAGCAGTGTTTGTTCTGCCAGAAGACAGTCTTCTAGTGCTGGAGATCAGGGTTTATATTTAAAACCTCCATTAGCAGGCGATATATCTGAGCAAAACACGGCTGGAATTTATCAGGATTACAGCAACGCTCCAGTAAATACTCAACAAAGCCTCTTTGAGTGAAAGTAGAGTCGTGTAATGTGCCTTTGACCCAGTGATTCAACATGGATTTATCATTATGAGACTCACCCACATTCACAAAAGCTTAAAACACTTCATAGTGCTTTTTAATTAAACTATTCAAGGCTTTTCTCTCTGGAAATGTTGAGACATGTTGAGACTAGAATGATCTAACCCTGCCTGTGCAAAGCTATATCCAATCAAAAACTATATCTGATATCCAGGGACGCAACTAACTATTCTTAAAGGAACAGTACACCCCAAAATGAAAATGAGCTAACAGTTTACTTAGCCTCAGGTCATTCAAGATCAAAATCAGTTGCTCAGCAACTGCAGTGAAAGGGTGCCGTCAGAAAGAGAGTCCAAACAGCTGATAAAAACATCATAATAATCCACAAGTGACTGACTATGAAACTGTCTTGGTTGGCAAACAATGCCTGATCTGTGCAGATTTTTCTCTCATCTCAGACGAGAGACTTTTTGGGCTCCCATTCTCCAGAGCATCTATCGTTGACTATTCCCATTCAAACTATTCCTTTAATAACTGACTTGATTATTAGAAATGTTTAATCAACTAATTGGATGATAAATGCAACAATTACAAAAAAAGTTTTATTTTTTGTTGCACTTATTTTCATGTATATATGCACTTATGTATATATAATGCATGACAATATCATATTTAGGTGAAGTTAATTAGACTTGCATGTTGCATTACAGATAAAAGCAAAAACATTCCAGGCATTTCCTACCAATTACCTCGATAAAACGCATGACCAGAAGGCCTAGAAACATTGTCCCTCATCAAAAGGATGATTTTACAGCTCAAAGCGCACATTTTCGTACAGAGGAATTATGTGTAAGTGCTCTGGATTTCTGCTTTTAATTTCAAAGGGATATTCTTTTACAAAATGAGATGCTGTTTTCTGTAAAACAAAGGTATACAGCGCAATAATGGCTGACAAGCTTTAAAAAGGACAAAAAGGCAAAAAAGTTAACTAAAAGGAAAATATAAACACTACAATTAAATTTAAAATATTATAAAATAAAAGAAACAAATACAAAATAAAATCCAATGCAAAAAAAATTAAAAGCAAATAAACAAAAAAATAACATAAGCAATATAAAATGAAATAAAAAAGAAATAATATAATATAAAATTAAAAATAATAAAAATATATATTTTTTGAAAACCAAATAATATTAATTTATAATTTATAAATTTTTAATTTTTAATTTATAAATTATAATTATATTAAATAAAAAAACCAATAAAATGTAAATAAAACCAAATAATATTTAATGAACTACAAATTATATTAAATATTATTATAATAATAATACAAATATTTACAATGAATTGAAGTTTTTCATTAAATATTGATATTTATTACAGAATATTTAAATTAAAAAAATATATATTAAACATTTAATTAAATTGTAAATTCAAAAAAATCTGCTAAGGTGTTCCACAGAAGTAAAGTAACATGTCTGTGTGAGTTAAATTAAATTAAATAATTTTATTTGTTAAAATAAACTAAATTAAATTAAATTAACAAAGAAAATTTAAGAAGTATACTCTGAAATCTGTTTCTGCTTCTACTGCCTCCAGAACACTTGCCTCTATACTGTAAAACCTGTAGAATCTGAGCGGCTAGTCAGAATGGCTGTCTGTAGAAGTGGACATCACATGAAACACATGAAACAGCTTCACTGAGGGGAAATGTGGCGATTCAAAGCAGCAGACAGGAAGCTGCCAACACGAGGCGGATCAGATCCCTGTTGGGAGGCTCAAAATATCACTTCTAATCGTGTGTCATTTTCAGGCCCAAAGAAACCAATGACGGCCTGGATTCAGCGCCCTGATTTCTACTGTCATAAACCAGGGCAAAACTTCATTCATACTAATAGCCTGATTTCCAGCTTTGAATAACAAGCGTATCTGTTCATCAAATCTACACAAAGCAAGCAGAATAAAGCAGCACTCACACACACATGAATCAGAGAGTCATCTTCTCTATCTCTATCTCTCATTGTTTTCTTTCCATCTGACCATATTTTCTTTCCCTGGTGTGACTCTCCCTGAGTGGGCATCTGTTTCCTGTCAGCGAATATCAGGTTATGAAAGCATATCTGGTGTGTTGATGATACGCCTGTGTTCTGATCATGTATCATAGATGGACGACAGCAGGACACACAAAGCTGGGATTCAGCGTCGACCGTCGGGAGGCAGATGTGGGTAGTGAATATTATGTGACAGAGAAATGATATTTGGCAACACAGAACCAGGACGGCTGCGAAAGAGACACGGATCTGATGACAGATGATCCTTTAAACCTAAACAAAACAATTCAGCTTCAAGTCTAACTTTCTAATTTATGAAGTGTGTTTTAAATTTTTTTTAAACTATCTATCTATCTATCTATCTATCTATCTATCTATTCATAAAAATTTTAAATAAAAAAATATTAATGTAATTACATCTATAATATCTAATACATTTTACAGCAAATTTTATATTGATATTATTTTTTAATTCGTACAAGTATTACATTTGTATATTAAACTTATTATATGCAATAGTATTATGAAATATAAAATATAGAGAACTATAAAATATGTATACAATAATATAGAATATCTTTATAAAACTGGAACTAAGAACATACATATTAAATATTTAAGTACATAAACAAAAAGTAAACATTATACTATTATTAATATTTGCATTCTTGTTTTATTTTAATATTAGTTCTTTATCAGTACCAACTTGTCATGTAAATAAATATTATTATAATATATCTTAATGAATATAACTTTTAGGCCCGTTTTACAAATGGGGCTTAGCTTAAGCCAGGACTAGGCATTAGTTAAATTAAGATATTTAATTAACTTTTGCAAAAATGCTGGGGGTTAATGCAATTTTAAATTATATATA
>JAUMHG010000054.1:16761598-16777140 GCA_032359395.1 Enteromius anoplus
TCCACAGAGGGTTCCGCCGGCGTGGCAAAGTGAAGAACCCCAAAAGGTGCCTCCAGGAACCTTTAGTTTTTACAGTGCAGATCTATACCCTCTTCAAGGTACTGGAGGGTTCATGGGAGTATAATCAACCAGTCCACATGTGCTTTGTGGATTTGGAGATAGTTTGGGGACCACAGGATCTCATCTCTGCTTTTTGCTGATGATGTTGTCCTGTTGGATCCTTTGAACCAGGACCTACAGTGGGCACTGGTTCCGTTTGCAGGCAAGTGTGAAGCAGCTGGGATGAGAATCAGCACCTCCAAGTCTGAGGCCATAGCTGTCAGTTGGAAAAGGGTGGCTTGTCCCCTTCAGCTTGGTGGGGAGTTCCTGCCTCAGGTGGATGAATTTAGGAATCTTGCGGTCTTGTTCATGAGAGAGGGAATAGGTGGAACGAGAAATTGACGGATCGGAGCAGCTTCTGCAGTAATGCAGTCAATGTACCGGTCTGTCGTGGTGAAGAAGGGGCTGAACTAAGGAAGTGTTCAGGGCATGTCCCACCGGGAGGAGGCCCCAGGGAAGACCTAGGATACGCTCTCTCGGCTGGCCTGGGAACACCTCTGTGTTCCTCTGGAAGAGCTGGAGGAAGTGGCATGGGAAAGGAAAGTTTGGGCGTTCCTGTTTCTAATTAGGGATGCCTAAACTTAACAACCTTACTAACCGTACCTTATTTTCAACAAGCGACAAATGAAGAATTTATTGAGGGAATAAAATTAATAGTTAACATGTGAAGGAGAAAGTTGAACAAGGAAAAGGGTGAATATAATGTTTTTTTTTTATTTTTTATTTTTTTATACCGATATCTTCAATCATATTACGTTTGTTTGTTTATCAAAAAGATATTAAATCATTTTTTTGGCTTATTGTTAGATTTTTTTTTTTTTTTTTTTTTTTATCACAGAATATACCTATTATTAAGTAATATTTAAGTTGCATAATCCATTACAGGATAAAACTCTAATAGAAAATAGCTTGTGAAGCATTAAATATTAAATAGAGAGGTCTGGCTTACCTCACATAGGTTCACATTCTGTCACCTGCTTGAGTTAGCAGGAAGTTTTTTATTCATTTTCAAGCATTTCCTGGAGGAGAAGAAAAAGTGTTTGGTTGAAATACTGCCAGTAATTATTTCAATGCAAAACAAAAGCTCCTTCCTTCAGATGTAATCCAATACCAGTAATCTGAATACTTTACATAGGCCTGCTTATCCTTCACCTGCTCTATTTAGGAAAAAAATAAGTTAAAAAATATTATCCAGTACATGATTCATTAGCTGCAAAATACTGTATAAAAAAATGTGATGAACCTGTCCAATAACACAGTGCTATTTCTGTGTGTTTTACAGAATTTCTGCACACACACTGAGGGAATTCAAAAAGCACAACAATGTGGTTTTCTATGTATGTATTTATTTATTTACAAAATATTGGTAAACAATGCCTTTCTAATACTAATGAGGGAGTAGCTGGTAATTTGACATCTCTCCCTTTTCTGACGGCTGTAATCCATTCTGTTTTTTCCTCCGTGTGGACCTGACTGCACATAAAGAATGTAGAGAATGAGGATCACTCATAAACATCAGCTGACAAACACAAGTGAGAAACACAGTTGTTACTTAATGTTCAGAAGACTTTAGTAATTATACAGAAAATGAGTGAGATTGACAATATCATTTATAAAGATCATATCAATATCAGTTGTTGCAGGATCTGAATATATATAGAATGCATCAGCTGCTAAATAAAATAGTTGTGCATCTGTTCTGACACACTTTAACGCCACCTGCCGTTCAACTAGTTGTAATGAGTTTCTTGATCCTGAGAGAAATAGTTTGTAAATGAGTAGAAAGGTTTAATCTTTTAAACCAAGCTGGTTTTAACTGGACTCCCAGTCTGACCACCAAAAGAAGCGGTCAGAATCCCTCTAAAAGCAGCTTGATATTTTAGGGTAGAAAAACAATGTTTAGATTGCCAAAACATTTACTGATTTAGATTGGTGTTTGATTCACTTAGCTGCTTCTTCCTCTTGTGCTGAGCAAAAGGGCAAACAACTTCTCTCAACCACGTCTAGGTACTAAAAATCTAAAATAAGCTCACAGTTGATCAGCTTATGTCACGTCAAGCCTCTTTTATTGTTAAAGACATAATTTTTTATCAAGTTGGTTAAAAACAATTTACATTTATGTTGTGTAATTTAAATGATTATGTGAAAACAAGTAATTCACAGCAGGTCTCACGTAAGTTGTGCTTCTAGTAAATGGCGTAGTGGAAGAACACGTTGAATTTCATTGTTCACATATTACAGATCAGTTTGATTACAGTTCTGATAATACAAAAGTGTGATGAAAAAAGAGTGGATCAATGCTTATTTAAACTAAATCAACATAGAAAAGAGTTGGAACGTGCAGCGTTTTAATTTACTTCCATGAGGCTGAAGTTATGGCTGTGTCTTCTTGACTTTTCTTAACTTCATGTTGACGCTACGTGACAGTCCACGACTGACCAGCTCTTGTTTTATCTGAAACAACAACAAAATATATAGATCAAAATGTTTGACATTTCTGTTCCCTTAAACACAAAATACTCCAGGACTTACTTGCTGCAAAACAGCCTCAATGTTTTCCTTCTGTGTTAGATCTGAAAATGACTGAAGTCTCACTTGCAGTCCTAAGACATTTTCTAAAGCCAGACACAAATATGAGACATTATTACATAACATCAGCACATTGATGCATAATCTTTATATAAACTCCTACCTGTTCCAGCCATGAAGGCCCAACGACCAGGAACATTTACGTTACTGCTGTTTTTCAGGTTTGGGATGGAGTAGCCATTATTTGAACCAATAATTACAAAATGGTTGATGGAGTTTATTGTGTCATATCCAGCCTATTAAAACCATGAGATAACAAATGTTATTTATGCATACAGAGCTGGCATGTAAAAATCATTAAATATTTTCATGTTTTCTTTACCTCTACTTGTTCATTGATCATAGCACAGTCACCATAATTGATCAGAAAGAAAGAAAGATTACCATCTGAAATCAAAACCACTTGAAACAGGATTGCCTGAAAAGAAAAGACACAACATAATGATTCATAATCCATACAGTATGTAACCTAGAAAAAAAAAAAAAAAACATTTACTGGGTTTTGCTGAGGTCCATATTTCCAAGTGACAACGAAGACCCAAGAAGCAGTGAAGCTCTCCTGAGGGAAATGCCGGTTAATATCTTGAGTGGCGCGAGTGAGGACGCTTCCATTGGTGTACTGCTTATATGAGAACAAGCCGGTGTAATAGTCATCAAGATCACCCCAGAGCGGAGCGATGAAATCTTCAGCTCCTCTGGTGGGGACATAGATAGGTCCAGATGCTGGTTGAGGTTGGTTGAACGTAAGGAGTCCGTTTAAATGAACCTGTATTGTGAGAAATTATTTCAAATCCAGCAGAAAAGGACTTCTTATCACAACATTTGCATTAATGTTTACTGGAGATTGGAATGGAACTGAATTCTCACATATGCGCTGTTGTACGTGTTGCCAAAGAATCTATATGAAGTGGAGAAGGGAGCGAATACATAGCCTTCATCATAATTAAGAGAATATACTGTGTCTCCTGCTGCTGAGCCGAATGGATAGAATATGGCTGGTGCTGCCAGGAGAATTAACACAAAAAACACAAGTTAGAATCTTGTAATTACAAAAACTCTGGTGTGAACACAGCTTTTAATTTAAAAGTCATTCAATACCTGCCCATGCATTAAATGCCCAACGACCAGGAACATTTACATTAGACGTGTTCTTCAGGTTTTGGTAGTTGCCGTTAGTCGAATCAGGAATTACAAATTGGCTTGCAGAGTTTATTGTGTCATATCCAGCCTATATTAAAACCACGAAAACAGACATTATGAATACATACAGAGCTGATACAGAATATATGTAATATTATTTTGTATGATGTTTTTTTTATTACCTCTACTTGACCATATAACACAGCGCAGTTACCGTAATTCATCAGAAAGTAAGACTGACCACCGCCTGAAACTAAAACCACTTGAAACAGGATTGCCTAAAAAGAAACAACATCATTTGTTGATTATACAATATGTCATCTGTAATAAACTATGTAGATGAATTTGAAAAATTACCGGGTTCAGCTGAAGACCATATTTCCAAGTGACCACAAAGACCCAAGAAGCACTGAAGCTGGCTGAAGAGAAATACTGGTTGACATCCCGAGTGGCGCGAGTGAGGATGCTTCCATTCATGTACTGCTGATATGAGAACACACCGGAGTAATAGTCGTCAAAGTCATTCCAGAGCCCAGCGATGAAGTCTTCAGTTCCTCTCGTGGGATTGTATAGTCCTGACATTGAAGGTATGTTGAATGTAAGGAGTCCGTTATAATTAACCTGTAATTTGAGAAATCAATTCAAATCCAGAAATAAAATTATGAGCTGGCTTATCTGGCAAACTTCATCTGGTAATGGAACTGAATTCTTACATATATCTGGTTGTATGTTCGGCCAAAGAACTTAAATGGAGTCGAAAGGCCAACTGAATAGTAGCTTTCACCACCAGTTTCATTATGTTCAGTATCTCCTGCCGCTTGGCCGAATGGATAAAATATTGCTGGCGCTGCCGAGAGAATGAACACAAAACAAATCTTGAAAGTGCAGCAACTCTGGTGTAAACACAACATTAAAGATATAGCTCACCCAAAAATGAAAATGTGATCTTCTTACCCCAAGGGCATCCAAGATGTAGGCTAGGTGACTTTTTTCTTCAGTTGAACACAAACAAATACCTATAACGTCATGTAATGGCAGTCAATGGGACTCATGGATTTGAGAGTAAAAAAAAAATTAAATTAAATAAAAATAAAACTAAACCAAATTGAAACCTGTGGCTGGTGAAGATACTTTCATGTGTATGGCAGACTGTAGACTTATAAGTGCATTACTGCCACCTATGGACCATTGATACTCCTAATTGAGATTGATAGAGTGTCAATAGTCTAGATGTATTTGTAGTGGTGAAAGTGGCAATAATGCACTGATAACTCTGTAATCTGCCGTAAGGCAGCTGATGTGAAGGCACTCAGGACAGTTAGACATTCCCGTAAAAAAAAATATATATATAACAGACCACTCATTTGGTGTGTCGTCCCGAACCGCCATTTAATTAGTTTTTCTCTGTGTATTTGTCTTTTTTTTTTTACTACAGTAAAGATGTAATTCCCATTGACTTCCATTATATGGCCGACAGACTGCAACTGTTGGATTTACAAATCTTCGTTTGTGCTCTACTGAACAAACAAAATCAACCCTGGGGTAAGAAGATAAACATCAAATTTAAATTTGTGGGTGAACTATCCCTTTAATTCAAATGTCAATCTGTGCAGTCGATTACCTGTCCATGGCTGTGCAGCTGTTGTTGTATTGACTGTTAAAATACAACATTAGAAGATAAAACACTTCAGTAAAGCACACACACACAAAAAAAAGTTGCACACATCATTCTCAACGTTGTTACCTGGTGGATCTGTGGTGGTCGTCGATGAGGGGCTTGCTGAATAAACAAACACAAATCCCATTGAATCACCAGTAACAAATGTTCACAAGTTGGTGTGAGACATTTCAAAGAAATCATCCCTTTAATGCTTCTTAATGAGAAATGAACCACTTTTATTTATATAGATATTTTTACTTTTAACAATACAGAAGCACTGAACATTTTCAAATAGGAGAACAGAGTGATGGTAATGTATAATGACCAGATTAAACTAAAAGACTAGACTAGACTAAAAGGTTGTCAGTTCTATGTTGTGTAGTTAAGGTTGTTACTATGTTGTCTCAATGTTGCCGTTCAAGCACGGTTGTGGAAGGTTGTGCTTAGGCTCTTTGGACAACCGCTGTACGACATGTACTGGTCACTGTTCTGAAATACCTTTCCAATTTTAACAGATTGTTGGGCTTCCTTAAGGATATGTGAATTTTGCTTATGATTTCTCTTTTAGATGAATGAGATATGCAAATATCCAAACAAAACCTAGATTTATTTGTTCTGTTAATAAACTGAGTTGACAGAATAGCTGATAATTCCCATAACGACTGATAGTTTGCGATCAGGTTTGGGGATAATGCTAACATTTCTTTCCATATCCAGATATCATCGTTACTGATATTTAGGTAAAATCTTAAACCACATTCTGGTCATGTAAATGAAAAGTGTTTTAACACTACGCCAAAAGTTTATACTGGTTTATACTGGTCATATACAGGCAAAGGACCAACATTCCAGCAACAAAGCATACCTAACCAGCATATGCTGTTTTTTTCAGCAGGGATATTTGGCATACATTTATTATATAGATAGAGACATGCATAAAAATATGAATTTTTACAAAAGCCATTTGTTTTGATTTACAAATCTTCCTTTGTGCTCTACTGAACAAACAAAATCAACCCTGGGGTAAGAAGATAACCATCAAATTTAAATTTGTGGGTGAACTATCCCTTTAATTCAAATGTCAATCTGTGCAGTCGATTACCTGTCCATGGCTGTGCAGCTGTTGTTGTATTGACTGTTAAAATACAACATTAGAAGATAAAACACTTCAGTAAAGCACACACACACAAAAAAAAGTTGCACACATCATTCTCAACGTTGTTACCTGGTGGATCTGTGGTGGTCGTCGATGAGGGGCTTGCTGAATAAACAAACACAAATCCCATTGAATCACCAGTAACAAATGTTCACAAGTTGGTGTGAGACATTTCAAAGAAATCATCCCTTTAATGCTTCTTAATGAGAAATGAACCACTTTTATTTATATAGATATTTTTACTTTTAACAATACAGAAGCACTGAACATTTTCAAATAGGAGAACAGAGTGATGGTAATGTATAATGACCAGATTAAACTAAAAGACTAGACTAGACTAAAAGGTTGTCAGTTCTATGTTGTGTAGTTAAGGTTGTTACTATGTTGTCTCAATGTTGCCGTTCAAGCACGGTTGTGGAAGGTTGTGCTTAGGCTCTTTGGACAACCGCTGTACGACATGTACTGGTCACTGTTCTGAAATACCTTTCCAATTTTAACAGATTGTTGGGCTTCCTTAAGGATATGTGAATTTTGCTTATGATTTCTCTTTTAGATGAATGAGATATGCAAATATCCAAACAAAACCTAGATTTATTTGTTCTGTTAATAAACTGAGTTGACAGAATAGCTGATAATTCCCATAACGACTGATAGTTTGCGATCAGGTTTGGGGATAATGCTAACATTTCTTTCAATATCCAGATATCGTCGTTACTGATATTTAGGTAAAATCGTAAACCATATTCTGGTCATGTAAATGAAAAGTGTTTTAACACTGCGCCAAAAGTTAAAGCTATGAAAAGTGATTGACATTTCAGCACAAAGACAGCAATTTATACTTCGCAATAATGTATTATTAGCCATTAGACATTGCTACATTTAGCACAAATACATTTCCACTTGTCTACATTTGAACGCACTGAGTAAACGATTAAGTATCACTCTGCCAATACAGAGCAGTGAGCATTGAGGAAAGCACTCTGTTTCTCTCACACACACACGCATAGTCTTACATTGTGCTGGTTTATGCTGGTCATATACAGGCAAAGGACCAACATTCCAGCAACAAAGCATACCTAACCAGCATATGCTGTTTTTTTAAGCAGGGATATTAGGCATACATTTATCATATAGATAGATACGTGCAAAAAAATATTAATTTTTACAAAAACCATTTGTTTGCGGTGCTGATGGCAAATCCAGACCTGTGTAGCAGGTCACATTACTGTATGCACATATAAAAACAAAATCTGCCTAGTCTAAAGGTCTTAGGTTTAATCTTATCCAGTGTTGGAATAAATTATTTATTCTGATATTGTGTATTTTTCTTAGCTCAGCAGACTGCATTCTTTCACAGTGAGGTAAGAATAATACATTATTAAATGTTACATCTTTTCTATTATACAGTACAATGCTGTGGGTCTATTGAAATTCCATTTAATGTGTATCCACATATGTAGATCCTGAAAGAAACACAAAGTCTGTTCTTTTATGTTTTGGATATTGTGATCAAATAAATATATACAATTTTTTCCCCTGCACTTAAAAAATATAGGGACTCAAAACCAGTAACAAGCCCATCCGTTTGCAGAACAACAGCAGTATCACATGCATTTGTCTGTGAATTAATCCTTTAAGATAGACGACAAACCAAGTCTTACTGAGTGACAGGAATGATAAGAGCACCAGAAGATTTTGTGAAGCAAGAGAGTGTCTCATGATGATGAAGTCAGAGTTACAGTAAAACCACCTCTAGGAGTCCTTCTTCTGCAATCAGAGAAAGCTTTATTAGAATAATATCCACGTTAATTATTTTAAGTGCAGTTAAACCAATCTTAATTTGTAAACATGTAAAATAATTTGATTAAGTAAATCAATTTTAAGATCCTCTCACTTTTTAGTTTTTGAGTAAATACAACTGATTTGTTTCAATTAACTTGAACTAACTTTTGATGAATCAAGCACCACTTAAATTTCACTGTAATTTTATTTTATGTTTTAGCATTAGTGCACATGCCTGATGTGAGATTTATGATAATTTAGTGGGATTTATGATAATAAGTGGGAGATATGAATTAGACTTACACTTTTATGAGCATGCAAAAATGCCCACTGAGTAGACTTCAATGGAAAGTCAAGTCTGAGATGCAACTGCTATCCAGAAAAAGCTGTGTATGCTTAAAGGCAGGGTTTTTTCAAAAAATGCTTTAGAAAATAGAGTAGGGGACAAGTACCCAAACAAACTTGTAACTTGTAGGGGGAGGGGGAGGGGCATAAAAGGACTTTTATCTCAATAAAACATTCCCATCACTGGCCGATCAAATTTGAACACATAGTAAACAAGGTTAACAGTCGCCGATTGGAAAGAAACTTGCTCGACCTGATTGACTCATGGCTCCAAAGGTCTGTGAGGCAAGAAGTGATAAAACTAGTTTCGGAAGGGAGCGTGTACAGAGCTTGCGCCACATTAATTAATCAATCTCCCCATCTCACCAGCCCAATCAAATAAACCCATTTCCTTCCCTTCCACATCTCGTCTTTTCGCCCGCTTTCCTTCACGGGGGGCACGGAGGGTCACACTAGGGCTCCGAGTCCACCGACCTCCCGGCTCACCCCCGGGACAGCACGCCAAACTAGCTTACAGTTTTTTTACAGACGCTAGGACACATTTCTCAATACTTAGGTCACTTTTCACATAATTCTCCTAACACACTTTCAGCTTGGCAAAGCAGCTCATTTCACATTCAAAATGCACTACAACTACCAAAACACTTTATTCAGGTCTCAAATAAACTCATTCTACTAGAGCACTAGCAAAGGTTGACAGCCGACAAACGCACTTTGTCAACCACAAAACAATGAACTAAAAAACACTAACAACATTTAGCATTACACAGTGTTTTCTTGTGTAAAACACGGACACATCTCTGTTTATAATTGCAATAAATATTGTTTATAATTGCAATAGATGTTACTGGAATGAATCAGAGATGATGCAGAATTCGTCAATATTTTATGTTGTTTATTTATTTATTTATTTTTTTCAGTTAGTAATTCCAAAATACAAGAATTTGTGTACACACCATCCATAATGTTCATCTACAATGAGAATCAGCTGTGGCCGGTTAAACTGCATTTTTAGATTTAAAATATGTTTCAATAAAATATTGCTGTTGAATTTTGTTTTCTTAAATATAAGCACATGTAAAATGTTCTGTACGTACAAAGATGTTTGGCAGTTGTTCAGGTTGCTGAGTGAGAAAAGAATTCATGAAATTTGAGAGATATAGTCTTTGAATGCATTTTGTTCCAAAACAATGATATTTGATCCTCAGTTTAGCCCACATAGACTTCTGTTGTGTTCACTGTGTGAAGAGTTTAGCAAAAGTTACCTAAGTATTGAGAAATGTCTGTAAAAAAACTGTAAATCTTTTTTTTTTTCATGAAAAATCCTTAAAATTTCTTCTAAATAGAATCGTTTGCAAAATGCTTTTTTTTTTTTTTTTTTACTGTAATATGCCGTAAAAATGTGAAACATGCATATTCAGTGTTTTGTACTCAGATACCTCACTACATACAGTAATGTCTAACTTTACTGCAGTTTTCAAATGACTGTGCAATACAGTGCATTTTAAAGTCAGTGTCACCAAAATCTGACTTTTTTGCATTGTAAAAAATGTAAAGTGTAAACTGTCATAATGAAAACGTGACAAAGCCATTTGACTATCTTGTTCATAGTCATTGGTGTCAAGACTTGTCATCTTGAAGACACTGACACTTTCATTGACATGAATACTTGCTTTTGAGGAATGAACTATTCATTCTGAGCAAGTGACACGCTTTTGCAGGTTATCAACTAGGTTTTGCAGTTTGTACTAATTGTTTTGAGTAATGCATTAACTGTTGTGTGAATTTAAATAGCATTGTAAGAAATGCACCAAAGCAACTGAGAAAAACTGTAATATAATGGCATAGAGTTAGTAATAAGTAATCAAAAATGATCAGATAAGTTATAAAAAAAAGCATTTAATTAAAACTGTATTCATTCAGAGTTATCAGAGTTTACAGTAATAACAAAGAACTTAGGAGAAAGTAAGACGTTTCAGACTCAATGCAATGTCCCACTGGCTTAGGCATCAACTATTATCTGTAAACAGTGCATGTGATTACATGCTACATGCTGTGCTTTGTAAACTTGAAAAACTGCAGTTCAAACGAGGTTAAAAAAATCACATCAGCATGGTTATTTTTAATTTATATGTACTGAGCAGCACTGGATATTTATTAGCTTTTAGTGAACATTTAAAGGGATAAAAATTTTAATCCTGTCATTAATTACTCGTGGTGTTCCAAACATGCAAGACCTTTGTTCATCTTCAGAACACAAATTAAGAAAAGATTAAGAAATTAAGATTTATCATTTTAACAATCTCCTTGCTACGTTTCTGAGCCTAGATTGTATTTAGATCTTCGCTGTCCATGGGAGGGTCAGAGAATTCTCAAAATCTATAAAAATATAGTAATTTTTTTTTCTCCCCAAAGATGAACAGGGGTCTTACAGGTTTGGAACGACATGAGAGTGGGTATCAAATAAATAGGGACCAATTCTAACTATTGGTAACACCTTATAATAATAACTGTCATTAAAATATTTTCACTTATCTAGACATATGAGATCATGTGAACTTATTTAACATTACAAAATGGTAAACAGTTAATTATTTGATGTAAATGTACAAATGTACAAATGTCATTAAACTTAACTAAACCAAAAAAATAAAAAATAATGATTTTGATGATTTATAATGATTAAAAGATTTATTAATAAATTATTAATAAACATGAAATAATGCTTAATGGATCATTAGTTAATGTAAACTTTCAATGCATCTTAAAAATCTAAATAATATGCAATGATTACACGTTTATTTGTTAATGTACTGTTGAATGTTTACAAGTGTTTTGACTGGAGAAGGGAAAACTACATTTTAAGAAAATATTTAATAATATAAATTATTAAAACAATATAAACAGATTGACTTTTCCTAAACCTACCTGAATCACAATATCTCAACAGCGGCAGAAAAATCTGGGAAAATCATTTGTGTTTTTTTTTTTTTTTACATTTGTAGGCATTTTAATTTACATGAAATGCTAATTATCAGGTTATATTTAATACATTAACAAGCAAATTATTTCATGTTTATATATATTTTCATATATATTAACTAATGATCTGTTGAGCATTATACAGTTTTTGTTAGTAATTTATTACAGAAAGTTATTATAGTGTTACCTCACTATTAACTAGTTGCTTACAACTATTTTACCTTACAGAGTAATATCAGAATTTCAAAACTTAGCATTGAATATATGTAATTGTAATTGTGATTTATCATATGATTTGGTGTTTAAACTTGTAAAATACTTGATTGGATCCTTAATTAAATAACAAAATTATACCCATTAAAACAATGTTCAAACCATTAGACTAGCAAGAATACTATTGTACTTGCCTCATGCGGTTTCTTCCAACAGGCTCTTCCATCTATATTGGCACAGTTCACATTGGGTTTATATACTGTACGTCTAGCCAACAGTGTGTAGTGACATCTCCAGGAACGTTTACTGGCGGTGTTTCAAAGAAAATTCTTAGAAATGGGAATAAAATGGAATTCTTAGAAAGAAATTTGAACCGAAGTTCTTTCACTTTCGCTATCATCCCTGATTAAAATGCAGATTTTAGGGTATTTAAAGTGACTTTCAGTGACTTTATTGCTTGTTGAGATTGTGGTGGCTGATTATGTGGTTTCTGAAAGAATGAACACAAATACAAAACCTAAATGCAGTACTCACCCAATGAGTGCAGTTTTTCCTACTGAAACGGGGAGTTTCATGTTACTGTAATTCTTTAATTGCTTGACTTGTTAAAGAAAAGAGTAATAAATTAAAGACAACGTGTGGGCTGATGATATTCGATCCACTTTCAGTTTTTCCTGGAATGCAATATTTTAGAAAAACAAAACCTAGACACATTTTAGGTAGGAAAAATGTCAAGAGA
Organism: Enteromius anoplus; assembly: GCA_032359395.1. NCBI lineage: Eukaryota > Metazoa > Chordata > Actinopteri > Cypriniformes > Cyprinidae > Enteromius > Enteromius anoplus. The sequence continues at coordinate 16,774,304 of JAUMHG010000054.1, forward strand.
TTCATACAAATTGAAGATATAATTTGAAAATTGCACTAATCTATGATTTGCTACTTGATTTTGCTATTCAGAAACCAGTGCTCATTCTAGAAAGCGTTTGATTGGATAAATAACTGTATATTAAGTCATAAATAAGGAGTCATCAATATTTTTTTTTCTTTTTTTTTTCTTGGAAGATATATATTTTAAATGTATTTATTATCTAAAAGTTGTTTTTGTCTTTATCAACATACAGATAAGCATCTGACAAAATCCCTAGTGAAATTAGAAGTTTAGAACATGCAATTATTTTTAATTTGGTTTTATTTTAAAACAAATGAGTACCTGCTGTTTTTGTCGCTATTGTTGATTCTGTTGAAGATAATTAGAACAAAAACCTTTAAATGTCCTTAAACTTTATCTAGACTCAAAGCCATTTGTTACGAACAGTTTTTCCAATGTAAAAGCTAATGAAATATTTTAACTCAATCAATATTAGTTCTGTAATAAGGGGTCCTGATTATTCTGTGATAGCAACAGGGACTTCATCCCTTACATAAAACACGTCTGCGCATTCAAAATGTTGCATCAGCATTTGATAAATGTTCCATCACTCACAACGCTCTTCAACTTCAACAGCATGGGACATTTTTACGTTGAGATAAACAGATCTGGTTTTAATTCACAAGTCTGTTTCATACTGTAGGTACCTGCTGAAGATAATGTTGCTATTGCAGATGTTGTTTGTGCCATGACTGATTTCAGAAACACACATTAGTTGTCACAATTGACAAGTGTCTTTTCCATATTGGAATTGATAACCAAACAAGAACAAAACCATACAGTGCGCAGTGACAAGACTGATAAGAACAGCAAATCTTGTGAAACCAGAAACACCAGAAATCTCATGATGATGTCAGGGATAAAAGTGCAATGTAGAAGTGCTTCATCTGTAAGCAGAAAGAGCTTTAGTCTTAACCGATGGTAATCTGCGAGAAAATAATATTTTTCAGAAATTAGATGAAGTATATTGAAATTTGACCGTAAACGTGGGTGTGAGGACCCTATTGCAATTGCCAAGATTCTTCTTCTTGTCCAAAATGAATCACTCTTTTAATGGCATAGAAATGCTCAAAAACTCATGAAACTTTGCACACATGACAGAGTGAAAATCTGAAAATCTGAGATGGGTTCCAGAAGTCTGTGTGGCCACCTCTTCAATGAAGTGACACTCAAGCTGCGTTTCACACACACTTGCGAAATTTGTTAGACACATGTAACATGCCAAACAAAAAATTAAAAGATAAGAATCCTGGTCTGAACACATAATGAGGCACACGCTTGTTCTTAAGGATGTCTGGCTGTTAAGCTTTTCAGGTTTGGCAACATACTTTTAGATAATCTGTTTAACGGCATGTTTGTGGCTATGGCTTGATTAGGCTTTTGTTAAAAAAAAAAACATTTGTTTCATTCAATGGATAAGGGCTACATGTTTGTTGCTTAAAGCTTTGTTTAATATTTATTTACTTATTTATTTATTGTTTTTCTCCTTGATCTTATCCATGCTAAAATATACAAATGTGCAGGGAATTCTTTCCCAGAACAGAACCATGCCGTGAAAACATATCATCTTTGATGATAGTGGTCATGACAGAATTGAGTTTATAGATATAGGTATATATTATTTACGTGCATACCCATACTTAATGCCAGCAAATGGAATAAAACATGCAGTGAAGTAAAATCAAACTAACTTTTGTTAATATTAACTTTATATCCGGAGAAGGAACATACTTCTGTTAATTCTTTAAGGGAGAAAAAAACAGTAACAATTTATTAAGACATTCTAACAGTAGGTAACTTTGCAATTGCATATCAACTAGCAGTCACTAGGGTACCAGAAAAGTATCTTAAAATCTTTATTTATTTTGATTGGCCCACAACATTCAATGTTCTGAAGAATAAGAAACTTTGCAAGTGTATGAAAACTTATTCTACTAACTCTGAACCTACCCTAATAGTCTAGTCTGAAAGTTAGTAAACATGTACAGGTAGTTGCAAACTGATGAGAATTCCGTGGTTGACACGTAGTCACAAAGTTATCTATATTTAGCAGAATGTCTGAAGTGGACAGATTTGCTCAGATAGGATTTACATATCACAAACCCCAAAATGTCTGAACACAATTGATGGGTTTGATCTGTATATTATTTAACCCAGAAATTTTTTAGAGTGTGATCAGGTGAGAAACCACATTGGTTACATTGTGTTCACTTTAGAAAATGGGTATGAGTGAGAAAATCGATTATAACCATGGTTTAAGCATTTTGGGTATTTAACACATAAGGAAAGGTGGGGGAACCTAGTTGGTGCCAGTTCTCCCCTGGCTGGACGCCCAGCACCTAATTTCCAGATCAGTTTGAAGCACATGTCAGATTGTGTAAAGGGCTTATAGTGTGTGTGTGTGTGTGTGGTCCACGTGTTAAAACCTTTTGGAAGCATTTTTCACATATGATCCATATGCGCTCTTATGTTGGCACATGTGATTGCATGTGGAAAACGTGAAATTCATGTGGTTTTTCATGTGATTTTTCAGCTAGAAAATACTCAAAATGCAGTGGGCTACGCGGAGTAAATTCCAGCGGCATAAGATGGCGTCCACAGCGAAATTATACAGATGTACGCTACTGTAATTGCATTTTAATTGTTTTATTAAAGGTGCCAGAATGCATTGAGAGAATTTTAAATTGTTCTCTGATATGTACATAGAAGGTATGTAGGTTAGGTAAGGGGAAAAATGCCCAGAAACGGTTTTACAGGTCCATTTACAACCCTAGAATTTGACCCTAGAATGAAAC
>JAUMHG010000054.1:16778727-16790141 GCA_032359395.1 Enteromius anoplus
GACAAACACACACAGAGTTTGTGGAGCGCTGGAGTGCCATCCAGTGGCCAGAGCTGGCCCTCCAGCTGATCATGACACCAAGCTTGGAAGAGCCAGGATACTTTTTTTTTTTTAACTCAGACCGTGTTCGTCTTAAAGAAGAAAGTCATATACACCTGCCTTGGGGGTGAGTAAAATATGCAGTAGCTTTTATTTTTGGATAAACGATCAGCATGTTGCTCGCATGATTATTGACATGTTGCTAACATATTTCTAGCACAATTAGCATGCCACTTGTATGTTTTTATCGTGATTAAAAATGTCATTAGGATGTTACAACCATATTCTTAGCATTTCTAGGCTTCTCAAACTAACTTAACTCAATCACATTTTATGACTAATGTTAAATAAATAAAATATTCTCCACAAGTCACAGATATTGACATTGAATTCATAAAAATGTTCAATAATCTAGTATATCCAACACAGGCTCATGACAAATTTTGAGCCAATTTGTACGACCTCACTCGTACGTTTTGTCTAAAAATGTAACACAGGAGCCCACAAACTAACTTCCTGTAGAAATATATCATAGGAAAATGACAACTCAGTAGTGATGTTGACAGTGTCGATAAAATCGCTCCTTTCTTAGGTTTGTTCAATTCAGATTTTTTCAAGCAGCATTTTTAAGTGGTAAGAAAAACAGATTTGGTTCTAGTTGAACACATATGAATTACCTTCTGTTGCTGTGGTTTGTAATCTGGCTGTTAAAGAGAAAGAGCAATGATTAAAATCACAGACACTCACATTTGTGCATTTTTTAAGACTGATAATCAAACGATAAACAAAAACTTACAGAGTAACAGAATTGATGTAAGCACCAACAGAGGTTTGAAAACCGGAGGCAATCTCATGATAATGATGACGTCAGAGCCCTTCTTCTGCAAACAGACACCTTTATTAATTTAAGCATCATGCATTTTTGTAAATCCAGTTAAACATTGAGTGTATCTTCTGAAAACCCCTTATTGAAAACAGATAACTCTGGAATACTGAAATCATTCAAAGCTGAAACACAGAAACTTACTTTATTTCTACAATATACAGTGGTGTAAACAAATGTGTTACACTGCTGTATTAAAATTCAAGTTAATTTGCATTCTAATGTATATAGTAACATGCCATTATAATTGCATGGTTTACTCATAATTATACTTTTTATCCTCATAAGCATAAAGCACAGTACTCACAGTTTAATAACTACTTTACAAACAATAAAAGGAAGCTCCATTACTGTAGTGTTTTAGTTCAATGTGTTATACAAGTCCTAAAAGAATAGATTTTTCACTCATGTAGCATTACACGAAAATGATTTTACTAACCTCAGATAACTGCTTTGACTGCGGTTGGACTTGCTGTTAGCAGGAAGTGTGCAGTGGTTTTTATTTTGTCCTTGACTTTGCTCAAGGCCAGAACACTCCCTGAAATGAAAAAAAAAAAAGAGTGCCAGCAACTTGCAAAACCTTAGATTTGGTTTGTGTCGCTTACAAACCCAGAAAACCTTCTGTACTCACATTACTTTAAAGTGAGCTCAGAAAGAACGGTGCTTTTTTTGTACTACTTTTTTTTTTTTACTTACTGATCATGCATCAGTTAATCCATATCAGATGCCAAAGTGACTAAAACATTTTGCCCAATTATAAATAATGCTACGTCTGTCTATTGCAAATATCTGTAAAAAAAAAAAAAAAAAAAAAACATTTAATATACTTCCAAACCTCAGTGCTTAAAAAAGTACACTTACAGTAGTACACGTATAACAAAGACACCAAAAAAAAAAAAAAGTTATAATAATAATGTTTTCACGAATTGGTATCATTCAGCTTCCTAAAAACAAATGTTTGGGAAAATGTAGAGATAGGACCAAAATCCTTTAATTTATCCGTGTCATTGATTTGGCAGTGATACATATCAGACAAATAATTCTTGTCTAATAAAACTTGTCACTATATACAGTATATCTATCACGTTGGGTGCAGGTGAAGGATGAAGGAGAACGCCAGGAGATAGAAGCTTGCAAAAATAAGGTCTTTAATTATGCAACGAAACACATTCATAAACTGCAACTGGTAAGTAACACAGGTAAGGAATTCCTCTTTCTTAGGAATCAGAGTTCAAAAGGTAAGTATGCTCAATCTCAGTCTCCGTTCATCCAGTTCGTGTCCTTCCTTTCCAGGAATAGAAAGCGCGAATCCACAGAGGTAAGTATTTCCAACTTCAGAGTTTTTGAGATCGCTGAAAGAGCACACACGTAAGTAAGGCGAGGCTTTGTAGGAGAATGATTCAAGGTCCAGAGAGGTAAAGAGCGTATAACCTCGAGCTCAGCCAAAGAGTCTCTGGAGTAGCGATCTATATATATATATATATATATATTTTATTGTAATGTATTTTAAAATGCAGTTTATTCAGTGTTATTCAGTTAACTGCACAGTTTTGTCACAGAGAATGAAGCTCAGAGTACTTTCAAAGTACTTTATCATTGTGACTGTTGTACGGTATATAATTCTTTAAATGCACAAATATAATGTGTTTTAGATAAAGTAATCATCATCAACATCACCATAATCCCACACAATTAAACTCAGAGCAAATTAAATTGAAATGAAATCACGTGATGGTTCAGAATTCTAAATATGCTTACAATTCATACTAAGAATATAGCGAGGCATAACTGTCAACAGCACATAGTTTTCAGTCACAGCTTTATCACACCTGTCAACAGCTTGCTTTTTAAGAATGTAACTCCAAGCCATATGACTCATGAATCTAAAGGAGTGAAGTCCATTGAAGAAAAATGCAGAAAGTACTCCTCTGAACCATAGAAAAGCATTAATCAAAAACATGCATCTTGCTTGACATCATAAGATAGGAAACTAAATAAATAAATAAATAAAATGCTGCAAATAAATGCCAACCATATTAAGCCTTCCCCAGTGCATGCTGTGAGAGAACATATTAATACAGGAAATGTTTAAAATTGTTCATGATACGTGGCTGTGACGCATTAAAAACAGATAAATTTGTTTTCAGGAATTAGTTTTATACAACCAAAAAGCAGCATAAACATCAGAACGCGTGGTTCACATGGATGGTCACATCACGCGGAGAGCTTGTGCAAACAGAGAAAAACATAAAAAATAAATAAATAGGCCCATATGCAAAATATAAATAAATAATAAATGTACACAACGAAAGAAAAAAAACGTGCAACAAGTAGCAACACATGCAGAATTTCAGTTCATTGATGCGCTCTTTAGAAAGCAGCATCCAATGTTTTCCTTTATTTACAAAAGCACAACTGTTATTATCGTGATTGTACGCAAATGTAACTTTTATAAGGGGAAAAAAATCATTAGTATCATTAGCGCATTAGTAACTCAACAACATCTTCAGAACAAAATTAACACATTTCAACGGATAAAAGCAAAATCAAATTAAGATATGTATGTTTGAGAGGTAACTCCTCTTTATTTTCTCCAAATATAACATTTTAGATGGTGATACTATGGCTACTATCGTCCTGTCTAATCTCTAATCTCTGAAACTGTCTGTAGTACAGTAGGTTTTTAGTTGAATTTGATTTGAATAGATTTTGCAACATTAAACTGACTTATCGTATGAATAATCACATTTCTTGCCTTCTGTAACTTCTTATTGCTGAACTCGTTTCATAACTGATGAGCTTTACAGTCATTGAGCTGAAACAAACCTGAAAACTGAATTGAGCTGAACAATGGCACTATACTGTCGTGCTAAAGCTGATACACAGCATATCCATAACATATTTTTCTGTTGTCCAGTTTATTACTGTAAAGTAATAAACTTTGAAAAATTTAAATTGTATAACGTGCTATAGAAGGGCCACTTGACTTTAAGTCAATATTATTTCTGCTGGCAATATTATTTTTATTAAGCCACAAATTTAGATTCAAATATTTATAAAAATGCTTCAGTGATTTAAAAGATAGAAAGCAGGAAGAATCAAGTACTGAGATGGAATAAGGCATTGATGCATTTTGTATTTCATTCAGTAATTATACCAATTAAGAATCCTTTTCAGTTACGGTGGTCATGTGAGCAAATGAGACTTAAACCAACTGTCCGGTCTGGCCAAAACCCCTGTAAAACCAGCTTGCTGACCAGCTAAGACCAGGCTGGGTTCCCGGCCAAAACCAGTCAACCAGCCTAAGCTGGTTTTAGCTGGGGGGGGTTTCTGCAGGGTTGATACAGACAGAATGTGAGGAAAAACAGTGTAATGAAAACAGAAGCTTCTACCTCATCGGTCATCAGAGATATTTGCTGTCTGATACTGAACAAACTGGTTTTACTTATTTTCCTAAAGGAGACCTGAATTATGTCTTTATCTCTTGCAGTTTTCTTAACTTCAGCTTGATGCTGTTTGGCAGACCATACTTGACCACACAAAGTCATCCTGACACCATAAGACAGCAAGTTATTAAAAGTGACAATAAATTAAAAAAGTAAAGTAAAACACCAACCGTATTAAAAAGGGCATGCTGTGAAAGAACACATTAACACAGAAAATGCTTAGAAATATTAACTATGGAATCCCGCAATCTCTTGATCTGGAGTTGTTCACCCTTGTGAGTTCATTAAGGGGAAGTACCTTCATTCAGAAGATGGATATCTGTTTCTGTTTTATCCTCATTCTGTGCATGTTTGGGGATTTCAGCTGCTGTTTTACATGAGCTTGAATTGTTGTTTTAACAACCACTTATCTTAACTCTCACCTGAAGGAGTGAATGCTGATCTATCCCATCCTTCATGATCATATTGTTTCCTTATTTCATTTTGCTCTATGGTAATAATAGTTATATGAAACGCAGGTATCCATTGTAACAAAAACAAAACATCCTTCTTTCCAAGGTGAATGCTGAGAAGATTTGTGTCAGAGCTATAGGCCACCTTGTAGAGAAGATAAGTGTTCTCTGTGTATGTCATAAGTGGAGAAGTTTGTCATCGGATGCCCCAGCCCTGATCAGAAATAGGTCTTTGGAGATTCCCGTTTGGTCTAGACTTATTATCTCTGTAGCCTAAAAAATGATTTAAAAGATACATAATTAACGTAATTAGTGACCTCTGTTAGAGTATAATTATTGGTGTTTTGAAATGAATGCAGAGCGGCCTACAAACTCTGTGTGAGAGTTAAAGCTTGCTTCTGCTGACTTCACCTCAATAAGATGCTGAATGAACCGGTTTTGCTGCTTTTCCTAAAATGAGTTTTGTTCAGTTTTCTTAACTTCAGCTTGATGCAGTTTGGCAGACCCTACTTTCACCAGCTCCTGTTTTATCTGAAACCAACTGAAAAAACAGATCAAACTTTCCATTAATCAACTTTTAGTGCTGACTTTCTTTTTATAAAGATTCTTAGTATCATTGTCAATGTTTCCACTCTGTGTCAGGTCTGAAAATGAGGGATGTCTCAGTCCAATTCAGTAAATATGTTAATACATTTGAACTACACTTCTCAAATAAATATATTTTTAATATAATACTTTTTACAAGGATATATATATATATATGTACAAATATACAATTATTATTATTATATATCTTCCAATGCTTCCAGAAACTTTACTTAATAAATTATGGTTTTGTTTTTGTATTTTAACACATTTTTATAATAATGTTTTAAAAACGGTATTTTTATTATTTATTATTATTTTATAAAAAGCAGAAAATAGTACAAACTTTGCTTAAATGATTGTTTTGAACAAGTATTAGACTTTATTTTTTTTAAATGTGTGGGGTAAGATTTTTAAACAAAATAAACAACTTGAAAGATTTATTTTCATACAAAATCTGTTGCTCTATTAATGTTGAGAACAAAAGTATAGGTTTCACTTTATTTTGATGGTCCCTTTAACGTATTCTGTTGATTATAACTAGCATTGCACCTACTAACTCTCAATAGAGTGCTGGCAGAGTATTAGTAGACTTGTAGGGTTAGAGTTAGAATAAGTTGATATGTACTTGCAAAGTTACTTATAGTCAGTGGAGCGTCTTTTGAGAGACCATCACAATAAAGAGTTAGCAGATATTAATTAGAGAGTGTACTAATATTCTAATGAGAGTTAGTTGACATGTAGGTGCAAAGCTACTTATTATCAACAGATTGTTCAAAAGGCACCATTAAAATAAAGTGTTACCAAAGTGTATGTATATGTATGTATATGTATATATATATATATATATATACATATACATACATATCCTACAATTATAGATTTTAGGCACAGTGAATAGCACATTTTTCAAGGAAAATTCAAGGAAAGCATGCTAACTGTTATGACTTTGGGTGCTCAGACGAGCACCGAGCACTATTTGGAGTGTTAAAAGTTGACAAACACTGCTTTAATGAAATCTGTGGAACAAAAATCCTGCCTAAAATATATGAAATAAAAAGCTTGTTGAATTCCACAAATCGAAAAAAAACAAAACATTGCAATATTTACTTAGTGAATATTTCAAACGGAAACATTTCACAAACATTTTCATTGTTAAATAAAACACAAATTGAGTTCAAAATTCAAAGATCAAAATAAATGTGTTTCAACCTTGGGACACCTGAGAATAGGTCTTTGATTAAGCCTGGCTAGGTGTAACAACTTTTACAATATGTAACTACAGGGAGCCACCAGATGGGGTCAGTGTCACTCCAGTGGGCTTGTGGTTTGTAGGCCACTTCTCCAGGCAAAGGCAGCTGAGGTCTGAACGAGAGAAACACATCAAAGGATGATTCATGATTTCCCTTAACATTTATCCAGGGCTCTTAACTCGCGGGCCTCACCGCTTCCCTGCTTTAAGATCAGATGAGTGGGAGTCTGACTATCAGCAAATGCCCCGTGATCACAGAGGAAAAATGACAGATGAGAGTTATTGATACTTACCCTCCTGAAGGGCGAAGAGATGAAACGGAAACACTTCAGTGGGGACCTTCATCACTTTATAATACAACCAGTAAAAGTTTAATTAATTGGGAACAATATTCAGAGAGACACTTCAACACATTTTAGAGAAACGCATCTTCAGCACAATGAGAAATGTTGCGCTATCGGTAAATGGCTCTAATAAGCGAGCCACTGTCAAGAGCTTTTATCTCTCATCCTTTTTCCTGCCAAGAATAAGAATAAGAATATTCTCATTATTGTGCGACTTTGGCCTGTAATTAACGTTAGATTAACAAATGCATCAGTCTGCCGGCTGCGTGGCAGGAAATGTATTCTGCTCTTCAAAGGTCAATTAGATGCTGCCGAGTTCAGATTGGTATAATGTCACATGTCCAAATGCTCGTGTCAGGGGATTCGTTATGTTCTCTCATCCTCCGAGCAAGTAGTCTATGATGCACTTTGGAGGGGACAAGACGATCTAAACACTGCATTTCTTTTCAAGTCAAGTCACTACCAGTCAAAAAATTAGTTTGTTATAAAAGTATCTTTTTCTCACCAAGACTGCTTTAATTTTGTCTTTTTGAATATTTTTAAAAATGCTATTTATTCCTGATCCTTCCCTATACAATTCCCTATTGCTTCATATTTTTTTTGTGGCAAGCCTAACTATAAATGCTACCATCCAACATTTATTATTTTAACTTTGAAATAAATGCTTTTAAACTTTGTTTTCATCAAAGTAAAGAATAAATAAATAAATAAAAACTCTATTTTTAAATAGTAGTGTATATTTTCTGGGTAACAAGAATTTGTTAAACAAATTTGCCAAAATCTAAAAATATATAATGCACATTTTACTAAAGATTATTGACGAAGCTTTGTACACAAAATAGTACCCAAGTGATGCATCCAAATGCATGCAACACAGACAAAATGCTATTGCTAAAAAAAGAAATTAATATTAAGAACATTAAACCTTTCTCGGCTGGTTTTTGACAATATTAATGATCTGCAGAGGGTTTGTGCATTAGCCTGCTAATATTTGAATGCTTTTTTTAAATGTAAATATGTTCCTCAATTGAAGTCACCCATTAAAATGAACCCTTTTTGTACATACTGAAGTACATTGAGTGAACAGGGTTTTGTGTAAGCATTAGTTTTAGTCTTGTTTCATAAATAAGCAGCGTTTACCCCACTCTCCTCCCAAACTACAGGAGTCTTAATGTTAGCATCTTAATGAGATCCAGAAAGTTGCTGGTTAATTTCCTCAGCAGAAACAGCTGTGAATGAAACAAAAATCAACATTTTATCTAAGATCTCTTACTATTGTGGCGTACAGGGAGAGAGAGAGTATCTCAGCCCTCATCTTTACATGGTGTGTCTATGGTCGGTCACCTAGCAACGCTCCGCGGTGTGTTAATTGCTCTGGAAGCACCTGTGGTTTCTAATGATGCCGGCACTGATGCAAATGTGGAATTCCTTTAATCAGAGCGTGGAGGAATTAGCATCTCTGTCTGCAGTCAGAGACAGACTGAGAGTGAATGAGTAAGACTCACACAGCGCTGTAGAGACATATGTAACAAGCACAATATATACTTGAAAAAAAATGCTTTGAAACAAACTTGACTATTAACTATAACATGTTGCTGATCTTATAATGCATGATTCATCCCATTATTTCAATGAACATAATTTATTTTATCAAAATACTGTATATAAATGTATAATTTCTTAATCCACATCAGAAATTAGTTTTAACCACCCGACAGTCTTATATAAAAGACCCACTTTTCAACATCAATCAGTCAACTTTATGTGGTTGAATATTCAGTTTTGCTCATAAATACAGATAAATGTTATCGTCTGACTAGAGCTGTGTTTTTCTGATGGACCAGATGAGAAAAGTCAGTAATTTGAGCTAAATTAAATATATATGCACACACACTTAATTTTTTACACAAGCAAAGACAATTATCATAAGTTTTATTAATACATAAACAATTTCTACTTTCTGAATACTGATTTTATATTATTTTAATATTATTATTAAAAACAATCTCTCTTCTTTATGATGTATGAATTTTGAAAATGATTGCATACTACATCAAGCCTGCAAACTCCGATGTAATAATTCCTTTTAAAACATGCAATAAAAAGATCAAATAAATATAAACATATAGAACATTAATTATAACATATATTATAACAAATATAGAACATTTAAGAATTAATGCTTAATTTGATGATTTCTTCTCGCCCGTGAACTGTGAAGCATGCAATGTAAAATGAGAAAACTTTCATCTTCCCATTCCTTTAATATCATGTATAGCCTATTCGAAATCATCTCATTTTGCAAATGCTTAAAGCATAGAGGCACTGAAGCGCTGTAGCACAAAGTCTCTCGCTCAAGGACACAATGGTAACTCAGCAGAAACGCAACCTCAGCACTCGCCTCCGGTCCGAATCCCAGAGGGCTGAGTGATCTTGAACAGGCTTTTTCATTCACACAGCACCAGCAGAGAACATATGAGCGCACTTCAACCCCAGTGAATTACCAATGACTCCACAGACCACTCAGCGTCTGATTTGCATCGTTAATTCGGAACCTGGAGTGATTGGGTGTGCTGATGGCTGCTTTAGTAACCTCTGGCAGAAAGGAAGTGGGAGAGGAGAGATTATCGGGCCCTGACCGCTGCTCAGGGGCTTGTGTTTGTTTGTTTGTTTGTTCTTTAAAAACCTCTTCAGAACTGCTCAAGCACTGGAAATGACTTTGCCTTCTCTGCTCTGTTACTGTAGTTGCCGGATACTGAGAGAGAGGGAACAGACAAAACATAGAAAAAGCCAAATACTTTTGAAGATTAAAAATAGAGGAAAATTAGAGTGCAAACAAAAACTACACAGAGGTTTGTGAAGTCCTGAGGACTTAAAACGCTGAAATTTGAAAGATTGAAACCTACTTTTATAAATAATAAATGAATTCAATATTTACACTGGGGGGGGAAACTGTGTAGAAAGAATATTGAATTGCAATAAATTTTACAAACAAACAATTAGGCTACATAAAAACACCACGTTGAATTATTTATGTATAGAAATATATAGAAATAATAATAATTCATAACTTTATGGCATCTTTAAAGTGAGTTTCTAAAGGTCACTAAACATGGATAAGGATCTAACACTATTTATTAAAAAATTATATACATATATATATATATATATATATATATATATATGTATACACACACACACATTTAATCAGAGTTCAAAATACACATGCATGTTAGTTTAAAATCAGGTTTTGCAAACATGAGATTTGATTTGCTTTTTGGACTGCAAACATCCAATGATTTTCCGGTGGATATAGCAATATATATAAATAAATTGTACCTAGCTGAACAAGACAAAAGGTTTTACATTCTAGTACGTACAAACAGGCTATTTTCATGAAACATCCAGTATCACTGAATTATGTACAAAATATATTTTCTGAACATAACTGAACTAGGAAAGCCTGTGCAGTGAGAGTGAATTTAAAAGTCTGGCAAATAATTCATGTCAGTCAGCATGTGTGCTTACACGAAGAGAGGCATTAAAAGATGAAACCCTGTTTTTTCACACAGTCACACAAAACCTTTGACAGCAAACACACACACACGTACATCACTAATGCACAGCCTGCATGATAAATGAAATTGGCATGTCACACGCTGTAAACACATTCCCCTGCTCAAACCAGGGTGACATGACGGCTCAGCGAGTGGCCTACATATGCTGCACTTTAAAGCAACAGTTCACCCAAAAATGAGTATTTCCTGAAACGCACACAACCTCAGGCCATCCTAGATGTAGATACGTGTTTCTTTATCAAAACAGATTTGAAGAAATGTGCTGTAGTATTACATTACTTCCTCAGCAATGGATGCTCTGCAATGAATGGGTGCTGTCAGAATGAGAGTCCAAACTACTGCTAAAAAACAACACAATAATCCACACCACTCCAGTCCAGATGAATTAGCAGAGAAAACATTATTAGAATGTATTGCGCATTAAAGGATTAGTTTACTCAAAAATGAAAATTAGCCTGTTTTTCACTTACCTTCGAAGCATCCTGAAGGGGTATTTAAAAGTTATATTGAAAATTGTCCTGGTGTTAAGCTCTGTCATTGCAGTAGGTGGGTAGGTTCCCTTTAACAGTCTAAAACATGTGAATTAAAGTGAGCACAAAAGTAATAAAACGTCCCTCTCACACTGTAAAAAATTCACCCGTATATTTACAGTAAAATACTGGCAGCTGTGGTTCCAGCCCTTTACCGTAATTTTACGGTTTCCACAATGCTGTAATTTTACAGTTAACTACTGGCAGCTGTGGTTCCAGCCCTTTACCGTAATTTTACGGTTTCAACAATGCTGTAATTTTACAGTAAAATACTGGCAGCTGTGGTTCCAGCCATTTACCGTAAT
>JAUMHG010000054.1:16818222-16833432 GCA_032359395.1 Enteromius anoplus
TGCCGGACCTGGGACTCGAACCCACAACCTTTGGGTTACAAGTCCAACTCCCTATCCATTAGGCCATGACTGCCCCCTGTCTGTATATTTGTAAAATGAAAAAATGTTGCAACTAATCTCAGTTCATAATTATTTTTATTATTTTATTTTAATTTTACTTTTTAGTTTTAATGGACTACAACAGCACATTTTTCTTTGTTATAAACAGACACAGAAAATAAAGACATTTTCTAATTTCCGAAAAATATTAAACTTTTTGTTTTGTTATTAAAAATAGGAAAAATAGAACTAGTAGTCTATTACTGAATGTATTTGTTGTCTTTACTGTACGTGATCCTTACATTATTTTTTTCTTACATGTATAGCAATAGCCCAAAATACATCGTATGGGTCAAAATGATTGACATCATTCATATACATTATGTTCTATGAATATATCGTATAAATTTACAACCGTAAATACATTAAACTTAATTTTTGGTTAGTAATATGTATTGCTCAGGACTTGATATGGACAGCTTTAAAGGTGATTTTCTACATATTTCTAACCAGCTGTATCTCGGCCAAATATGGTCTTGTAACAAACCTTAAATCAATGGAAAGCTTATTTACTCCGCTTTCAGATTAAGTCAAAACCTCAATTTTGAAATGGACCCTGATGACTGGTTTTGTGGTCCAGGGTTACATATATGATTTTATTAAAGCCTACTGTATATACCCACTACAAGCATCAATAATGCATGGCAATTTAACCAGAATTAACAGGGAAAAACTGTGCTTTTATAAATTATTCTGATCACTAATTTCAGAATAAATACGGTAACAGCTGTTCTTTTTTTATGAAGGCACCCGTTTTAATGACCCCTTTTGTAGATGACAACTTTTCAAAAGCCTCAAAACGTGTCACCATGAATCTCCACACATTCCTGACACACGGGAAGCCACAGAATCATGTTAATCCAGCAAACGCTCACGCGTCAGCAGATGTGTCCGATCTACAGCAGGTTTGTTTTCCATCCCTTCTACAAACTATCTGGTGTTACATCAATACCTCACATCTGTTCTGCTCACAGAAAATCTCATAATCATCTTTCTTTTCAACTGCCTGAAAACACAAGGACACACCAGGCTCTCTCTGTCGTTACGTTTCGGTCCACGTCCCTGAAGAGAACGAGTCCTTCAATAACCATTACGTAACCGAAGCGTTTATGTGCTGAGAGTAACTATATACGACGGGCGGCTGGATCAGACAAACAGGCCGAACGCTCGGACAGCTGGTCAGACTGATGACTATTCATCACATTCACGACAGAGAACGAGTCAAAGTCAAACAGGAGCCTGCTCTTGTAACAACACGTTTCAACCAGTGCCTTTCCATGAATGTGATTACTAGAATTACCAGGCTTTTCCAGCCCTCTGGAAAACATGCAAAAGGACAAAAAACATCTGTTTTAATACGATACAATATACAGTTAAAAGAGAAGAAACTTGTTCTAATCGGATCATTTTGACCCAGAGCAGATTTAATTATTGGCTAAATTATCCACAAATAATGCTATTTTCACTTAAAACTGAGGTGCATAAGCTGCGATCAATGAGGACCACATCCAATCACGTTCAGAAACACATACAAGACCTTTACTAACTGAAAGAAAACAAGCCGATTAAAAGATTAAATGCCCGGTTCTGTGATAACACAGTTTATTGAGAGATTTACAAGTCATTTTTTGGAACCGGAATGCCTACTTAAATTAAGGATTTATATCACAGCACAAGATCAAAACAAACAAACAAACATCAAACGAGCCGTCAGCGAGAGACGTGTTATTGTGTGATACACGGCAGATGTTCTATTCGGAACGATAAAAACTTATTGGATACATTTCCCACTAAACAGCTAGAAATTAAGCTTCATCAGAGCTAAGATCATCTTTTGTAGATCTCTATCTGACGCACATACACCATCTCACAGGAAAGACAGCAGGAGGATTTGATGTGTTGCTCTGCCCTGTAACCATCATCAGTGTTTTTGACACCGAGTACAGAGAGATAAAAGCCTTTAGATTTGAAAAAAGACCGTTTGCAGCACCAAACACGTGCTGCTTCCACCAACATGTGGATGTTCGTCAGTGAATCCCCGGGAGACCTTCCTTTAAATAAAACCTCACACTGGATATTTATACTGCGTGACAGATGCTTTAAGATCTTCTGAAGAGCTGTGATCTCACATCGTGCATGCTGCTTATGAAAACTTATGAGAGAAGTTATATAGAGAGTTTTACTTTTTGAATCAATTCTTTGAGAAAGGACAGCTTGAATCGATTTACAAAAACGCATCACGTATACCAAAGATAACAGCATGCTGCTCCTTAACAAGGAAGCCCAATGCTCTCCCAATACGTATGGGAAGTGATGCGGAAGCATTAAAAATATATCGCTTCATTTTACATCGACAGCAAAATCATGGCATCCACATCATGAATATTCTATTTAGAACCAAGTATGCATTCATTATAAAGTGTAGCATTACCTGCCAGGCAATCAGATCCTTCAGTTTTTCAATCTTCTCCTGGTCATTTGGATGTTCCTGGGTGTATTTCTCATTGAAAAATGCCTACGGGTGACAAAATATAGTATGGGGTCTGCAAGAACCGAATTATATGCAGCTATTTTGAGTTGCAAAAATATTTCCCAATTTTTCTGCATAAATGCATCCTCTACGAGATGACTTGCATGATATAAAATGGTTAAAGTGTCCGTCTGCTGTGATGCAACAGGCAAATAGTTAACAGAATAATCTCATACCTTCTCATAATTAGCAAAGCCACCCATGACAGCAGGGTCCACGATGCCGTTGAGGAGCATAGAGAGGGGGTTGATGGGAAGGCTGGAGTCGTTTAGGTGGCGCTGGACCATGTTGCTGATTTTCTCATTGGTCAGCTGCATTGTCTCCATAGCATTTTCCAACGGACTGATTTCTTCCTGCAAGAAGCAGCAAAAACATATTTACACCCCCCCAAAAAAAAAACCCTCTTACTTTAACGAGCTGTCTAACACTTACAAGCAACGTTACAAACTCCACTAATGAGCAGCGAAACAACAAGAGCAGGTTTTCAAGTCAAATGATGTGCCATATTCAACACCGAACCGTTTATTGATGGACTAACGAACGGGTTAACATGTTTTCTCTCCAAATATCTGGATCCCATAACCCATCTGTGACAGGATCTGAAATCGATGTGAGAGACAGACGCTCTGATGTGTCTATCTCGGGAAATTCGTGCCAGGGAGGCTAATGAGAAGGAAAGCACACGTGAAGCGTCAGAGAAAACAATGGTGGCCACTCTGTGAGAAGGAGGGCTAAAAAGGGACGGTGCAAATTAGAATAGATAAACACCAGGGCATGCAGTCTGGGCAGCAAATGATGCCGGAGCTGCTGCAGAGTCAAATATGCGTGCCAGCACACGTAACCACGATTCCCTCAGCGCAGGACGGATTCAGGACGACATGGTCAGAAGAGCATGATGGAAAGAGAGCGTTAGGCAGCCCAGGTCTGCTATAACGGAGTGCAGTGAGAGAGAGAGAGAGAGAGGCAGGCCTGTTTTCTTTTTTGGTTTTAAAAGATACTTCATATTCAGTAATATTATTGATTTGGCTGCACTGCTGCTAGCGGATGAGAACACCACTTGAACGAATCACATTTATCTTCTGTAGAGCTTAGGGTCACCACGGATCCTCTTTTTACTGTCCGGGATCTGCTTATTACGTCAGTGTTTTGGCTTTGTTTTCAGATTGCTGAAGGGAATCACTCACATGTAGTTCGACCAGGCATTGTATGTTCCTGACTGCTATTATTAATAATAAAGAACATTTGGACATTCTTTAGATATTCTACTGCAGTAACTACATGTCAACTACTACTCATTCATTTGCAACTACATGTCTACTAACTAGTCAGTATGTTGTGGACCCATCAAAATTAAGTGTTAGGAGATAATAAGTAATCATCGATTCGTCTTAAGCAATATCTTAAAGTTAGGTTAACCTCCAACTTGTCTTAAAGGTAAATGCTTGATAAATGTATTAATTTGTTTTAAATATTAAGCATTAAAACATACAACTACTGTACTTATTACTACGGATGTGCACAAATACCACTGATGCATGCTAACAATAATCGGCCATAATTTGACTTTTAGCTGAATCGGAAATTCAGCAACAACTGTACATTTTAATTGTGCAATTGTGTATTTCATGAGAGCACCCTAGTAAGTTGTGTTCCCTCTAGAGGAAGCACAAACAAGACAGCATGCAAATCAACTGCAACAGATCACTTGAGACAAGCTCTTTAATGCAACTTTGAGTGCCGAACTCCTCACACTTACTATTCATGCCAGCTTTTGAAGTATTTTTCATTGAACCGATCAGCAAGTCTTACCAAGAACCGCAATACAATCAGATAACACCAAAGCTTTTCATTTTTTTAAGAAATAAGATGTAGAAGAATTGCACTTAGAAAGTTTCTTGGGAGCTTCTTAAAACTTCTTTCTTAAGAAAAAATGTGTTAATATGCTTAGAAGTTCAGGTTAGAGACAGGTTTAGTGGTATGGGTAGGTTTAATGGTGGGTTAAGGTGTAAGGGATGGGTCTACAGTGTAACTATAAATTCAATTACATTAGTTAATTACAGCTGTAATTACATGTACATATTTTCAAGAATGTAATTACAATTTAAAAACATGTATGTACACAATAAGTGCATTGTAATAAATAATCTAAATGAATGTATATTGTAGTGAAGTACACCAAATATAAAGTGGGACCTTTTGTGTTGATGCTACAATGCTGAATAAATGCCAATGGGCCATTAGTAAATGTTGAGAGTAAGACCGGTTAAATACACATATATTGTAGACCCAACTGTATCAGAGTTCATCCGAGGTGAAGTGTGAGAGGTTTTTTTCCCCTTTAAACAATCAACAATCTGTGATATGAAGAACCACTTCAGATGCTAAAGCTGTTGTACTCACCGCTGAGACAGACAAGACTTCAAACCAGCGCAGGATGCCGGGCAGCTTATATGCGGTTACGTAAGTCGTCCTTTCAATCCACATGTTCTTTTGGAAGAGTGGGAAAAATGGAGTAAAACATTAAGTGAACAGTTAGCAGAACGAAAGCTTTTAGCAAAGGGCCGCATTTCAGGTAAAGAGTGGCCACAATTTATTCCTGCATGCTTTTTTTCCTTCAATTTAAGCCTCCATTTACTGGATCTTAATGGATGTTTACCAATAGCAGACGTGAGTGGAGGCCGTGGAGGTGGGACAGACTTTATATTTTAGTATAATGGTGCCGTGTTCTCAGGTTTGACATCTCGCTGTAATAACTCGGCGTGAAGCCATCTTTTTAGACAAATGGCTATTAGAAAAACAGTTCCGAGTTCTTCTAAATGAGGAGCTGCAGAGCACTTCACATGAGCGCTGAGTGAAATAACAAAAGGAGAAGTGCTGTAGTCACTGAAAAGCAAAAGGAAACTCACAGCGAACTCATTGTCCGGATCTTTCTCCCCTTTCCGGACCGGCCGTGAATACTGGAATTTCTGGACTTCATTCACTGTATAGAAGCTGAAAAATAAAAAAGCCAATGAATCATTCTCAGAGTGCTTAGTGGTTTTGAGAGGGTTGCATTGTTCAAGAGATGCGCATGCTTCTAAAAGCAACCTGTGGGAACACAGCGGAAAAGAAACATCAATCGTACATCATCAAGGACTAATTTAAACACTTCTTTTGAATGAATCCTTTACAAGCATTACTCATCAGCATGCTGATCATTCACAGTTTACAAATACTTTGGGTTAGTATGACAAAAAAATAAAAAATAAATGCAGATTCCCCCCCAAAACTTCAAATGTAACATTTGCAAAGAGTTCATAGTGTGTTTGTGCCTGTATGCGTCTGACAGTTCTGCATTTCAAAACCGAGTGTAGCCTGACCAAACAGCTTTATAGTGCTGCCTGAGAAAGAGCGCATCATTGATTGGACAAACTTACTGAACAAACACGCCTGTCACTGAATGAGAGACTGAACGAGTGTGAATGACTGATGCCAATGCACGGTTAACATGACACCAGTTGTGAGTAGCCTGTTGGAAACGCTGTGCTTTTGTGCATGTTGAACAAAGCAGATCAGTCATTTTCCCAACAGTGGAAGTGAAACCTCAATTAATTTATCCCTGCCAATAGCTGACGTCTAAAAAAAGAAGCTCAGCATTTGAAAAAATGAAGGAAAATAGATATGCTTTGAGTCCGAGTAGACATTTGAAATATAATAAAAGATAACAAGACTAATTTCAGCTGTGCTTCTGCTGAGAAAATGATTCAATGGTGCAGCGCACACGCCATTTCTGATTTCCGAAAGCATAACAAATAAACTCACATACTGTTCAGCCCCTACATTTACTCACATTTAGAAACGTTTTCAACAATACAATGGGAGCCAAAACTGGTTGTTTACCAACTTTCGTAACATCTCCTGTGTTTTGGGTGAACTATCACTTTACCAGCCGGTTGTGTAGAACTGGTTTATGTACTAGTGATAATGAGTGAGTGATGATTAGTCCAGGTGTGAGTGATTAGATGGTGGTGCGACTGTGCAATGGATGATGGGTAATGTAGTCCGGGTGACAGTCTGAGAGTAGTGGTGATGGGGCAGAGTTCACAAACCAGATCATGACAGAGAGGGCGAATATTTACACCATTTGATCTTCCCCGTTCACAAATTCCCAATACTCCAGTTGAGGTCAGGCTTGTGCAACTCATGTAAATGAGCATGATGATGCTAACATGCCTAGAGCCGTGCTTCTGGACTGGACTCAGAACAGATTCAAATCGGATTGAAAAAGACACGGATAACCAATTACAATATTTACAAATGTATTAGCTGCAGGCTGGAGAGAGATCCAGCCCGGGGCATGAGAGGAGAGACACAAAAATAAACCTCAACTGTGACACGGGAGATCAGGCCGACTTTCAATCACTGAAGTTATCCGCCCCTTAAGCTCCTCTACTCGTTCACGCTTCAGCAAGCTCATAGAAATCACATCCAGTCATGTGACCTTTGGCTCTGACGCTTATTTACTCAGAATTGTGGGTAAATAGTGAGTTTTAATTGCTTTTCATGCTCACTGGCAGCCCTGATTGGCTGCGGTAAGCCGCCTCCGACGCTTTATCGAGATCTGTGATAACTGTGTTGTTTACCCCGTGGCCCTGAATTTAGCCTGAAACAGAATTATGCTTCCGCTGCAGGTGTGTGTGTGTGATTTATTAAAGCACAGAGGAGTGTAGTAAGGTCAAACACTGTTTGCTCACTGCACATTTCCATTTTAATCAGCTGTGTGAGTCGCTCTGAAACACACAAACCCCCGAGAGATCTGCCCGCTGGTTTACTGACCCATTTCGCACACACACACACACACACACACACACACAGGTCAGCAGACAGATGGATCTAACGCGTGAGACAAATAGAATAAATAATGATACGAATATACAGATTAGAGAGGCAGACAGATGGATAGATCTCTCACCTGACGATCTGCTCTGATACGGGTTTGTTCTGGAACTTTGGTGGCAGTTCTAGGATGGGCTTCACCGTGAAACACTGAATGTCTGTTTAGAGCAAACTAAGAAATAATAACAGGTGACAGAAGAGAGATCTGAATGCAAATCAATACAAACAGGTTTTGTTGTTGTTATGGGGATGTGCTGTGAGTAACTCTGGAGGATACACTGTCCAGAGGAGCTCCTGATGTCCTCGCTGGGAGGCGTCGTGGTCTTCATCTTCTCAGCGTTGGGGAACTGAGTGAGCAGTCTGGCCTCAAAGTCCTCCCGCCGCTCATACTCCTTCCCCCGATAAATGAACATCTTATTCTGAAAAACACCCGCAACAGACATTCTCATCTCCGGATCAAACTTTGCTCATTCATTCTGACAACTTCTCTGTGCTCACCATCCAAATCTATGAATAACATTTACATGAATTTCAAAACATCACATTTGCTTAAAAAAAAAAGCACAATTTAATTAACACGTTAGATGGAATAAACACACAAATATAACAAAGTATTAATCAAATATACACAAAGGTCAGAGATGAGTACAAACACATCCAGATAAGATTTAAAACAGCAGTGGAAAATGTGGAAAAACAAAACAAAAATGAGGTTTTCTGAAGCACGTCTATAAGAACTTAACGACAGAAAAAAAATTGCATACTATTATTAAACATTTTTGCAATGCCAAACAATCAAATGCAACGAAGCATAGTTAAGACATAGTTAAATTCACTTTTGAATTTCTTAAAAAAGAAAAAAGAAAAAGAATAAAATGCTTCATATAACTGTTGTCAATGGCAAAGACTGTATCCCCATCCAAACTCAGTGTTTTGAATTTTTACATTTCAACAACTAAGGAGAAAGAAATGGTTACAAATATGTGATGCTAACAGCCCTTTTTTCTTGCAATTCTGCGAAAAAATATGATTGCAAGATATAAATGTCTGAATTCTGGGTTTACATGTTGCAATTCATTTATTTTTTCTCTCAAAATGCACACTATGGATGCAGAACTGCGATTCTGTCCAAAATGTGGGATATACTGTATATAATTGCAACGACGTTTTTTTGACTGTGGTGGAAACAAACTAAACTTAACTGTAAGATCTAAACTCAGAACTTTGAGAGAGAAAAAAAAAAAGTTAAATAAATTACAGTAAAAAATACTTAATTGCAATTTAGTACACAATGGTAGCATGTTGGGAAAACCAGATGAGAACCACAAATCTGGATCATTCAATCATCGTTATCATCTTTATGACTCCAACGATTATATAAGAGCAGTAAAATGACACAAAAAAATGAATCTCATCACTCTCAATCGGCATTTCTTATGAATCTCAAAATAGCCACCGCAGTTGTAATTCTGAGGTGTTTGGCATGTCTGGAAACGCTCAATTACTGCACATTCCATAAAGACACCGTCAATCATCTGCGCCCACCTACAACACCGTCAATATGTTTCCATTCAAAGCGGCTGTGCGAACAACTATACAGAGACCGCTGTGTGCACACAAACACCCACACACACGCTGAGAAATATGACAGTGACGGAACGGGGTACTAAATTTCCAATATGCATGGAACTGAAATGTTTATAGTTGAACAATGCATGATCACATTTAATATCTCGCAATAGGACAAAGCAGTGTGATAGTATTCGATCTGAAATGAAAACAGGCCGAGAGACGCGCGCGCACGCACACACACACAAACAAACAAACAAGAACAAATATGCGTGCACACACAGAAAAGAACACACACACACACACACACACACACACAACCAAACCAACACAAACAAATACATGCACACGCACACACAAACAAACATGCACACACTAACATACACAAATACACGCGCGCACACACAGAGAAACAAACAAGCACGCACTCACACAAACAAACAAACACAAACAAATACACGCACACACACACAGAAAAAAACACGCACACACACAAACAAACACGCGCACACACACACAGAGAAACGAACATACACACACACACACAATACACACACACAGAAACAAACACGTACACACTAACACAAACAAACAAACAAACAAATACACGCGCGCACACAGAGAAACAAACAAGCACGCACTCACACAAACAAACAAAAAAATACACACACACACACACACAAACACGCGCACACACACACACAGAGAAACGAACACGCACGCACTCACACAAACAAACAAATACACGCACACACACACAATACACACACACTAACACAAACAAACAAACAAACAAATACACGTGCGCACACACAGAGAAACAAACACGCACACACTCACACAAACACAAACAAATACACGCACAAACACAGAAAAAAACATGCGCACACACACACACACACACACACAAACACGCGCGCACACACACACAGAGAAACAAACACGCACACACTCACACAAACACAAACAAATACACGCACAAACACAGAAAAAAAACACGCGCACACACACACACAGAGAAACGAACACGCACGCACTCACACAAACAAACAAATACACGCACAAACACACACACACTAACACAAACAAACAAACAAACAAATACACGCGCGCACACACAGAGAAACAAACAAGCACGCACTCACACAAACAAACACAAACAAATACACGCACAAACACAGAAAAAACACGCACGCACACACAAACAAACACGTGCACACACACACACACACACACACACACACAGAAACGAACACGCACGCACTCACACAAACAAACAAACACAAACAAATACACGCGCACACACATAAACAAACACACACAAGCACATACACAACCACACTCCATGCATGCACAAACATATTTCAGCTGCTCAATTAGTGAAAAGTGAACTGAAGGTGAAATATGCCCAGAGCTGTTTTCAAATCTGCTTTGAGCGATAAGGTGACAAATTGCACTGTGCTCTCGACGGGTGTTTTCACATCGCCGGTGATTCTGAGCATGGCAGCGATCGCACCACTCCGCACGCATACAAAAGTGCCACTTTATGGAGGGAGAGGAGATTGCGAGACGTTTTGTGTTTCAAAAGGTGAAGCTTCTCCCCACGGAGCAACACGTCAACACTAGCAGGAGGCGACTGGCCTTTAGACACCGATTTATTTTTTTGTTCCCAGAATGGTTGGTGGGAGACGCGTGACTGCAGGCAGCCGGAAGAGTATTAAAAGAATTACAAGTATATCTGAGGCGATGCAAAGCCACAACCACAGGCTTAAACACACGCGTGATCTGAGGAAGGTGAATGGTAGAAGTAGAAGGTACAACTTTAGAAACAAAGTGGAAGTGAAACAGAAAAATCTAAAAATACCCAAAACATATGAATTCAGTTTATATTTATGTTTTTTTAAACATCTTTAACCACCTTAAAAGCATCAGCAGTGAAACTGAAACAGATTTGGTCATAAAAAAAAAAGCTAAAAAAAAATAAATAAAAATAAGATTAAAATCTTAAAAATTAAATTAAATAAATGAATAACTTAATAATATAACTAAATCCAAAAACAAACAATTAATTAATTAATAAATTAATATTTATTAAACCCACCAGCGAAGTGGAACTGAAATGCATTTGGTAAAAAGAATATACAAATTAAATATTATTAATAATAATAATAACAGAAACTAATTATATTATATTATACTATAACTTTTTATGAATAGTATTTCATAAATATTTAATTTTATTTTGTAATTTTATTAACAATTAAAAACATTGGATTTTGGAGGCAAGGTAGAATTCAAACAGATATGATAAAAAATAAGCTAAAGAATAAATACAACAATAATTGAGATGAATTCTATAATTGAAATCAAACAAATAAATTCATTAATTCAACCAATATTATTTATTAAATACTGAGATTGTTATTTTATATATTTTTGTCAAACTTAAAAGCAATAGATGAAATGTGAAACTGAAATAGATTTGGGAAGAAACTGATACTACTAATAACAACAAATTGTATTAATTAATTTAATAAATATTGAGATGTTTTAGTTTATTTTAATATTAAAAAACTATTCAAAAAGATATTTTACATGTACGGTAAAGATTGAAGGCCTATATCTGGGACAAAAAGGTGAGAAAGAATCAGCAAAAGGTAAAAAATGTATAATTGTGAAATTGGCCTTCATTTATCAAAAGGAAAAATAAATCTGTCAGTTTTAATAAAACTCATGAAATTGTCTGTATTTGAAGGAAGGTTCCTTCAGTAGTGAGTTTGGAGAGGCCACACAAAGACACCAGTAATTGATTTCCAGGGCTTTGGAAATATATCAGACGAATTCACACTGCACTGCACTTACACAAAGAAACAGACATCTCCATGGTGACAGTGAACTATGACAGATTCAGGATTAGAAGAGGAATTCTCACCCGCAGGAAGGAGGGGAAGCCCAGTCCGTAATAACCTACAGCGAAGTAGTCCGGCTTGGGTCTGATCACTTTTACAATGTTCTCATAAAACTGAGCTTGCTTCCTCTGAAAGACACAGGGACAGTCAGATCATTAGTGCTCAACAAATCACCACAAATACACTTCCCTGCACAACATTTGCTGATGTGGTGGATGGCGGCCAGGGCATTGCTAGGTTGCATAATGAATATAGAATTTAATCAATGAATCTGACAATTTTACAAAGATTACTAGATAAACTAATCATTTAAATGAATAAGAAATAGGTTAAATAGGTTGCTTAAGATAATTCATTCAATTAATCTGACAATTTTACTAATATAACCATGCAAAAATAATAAAATAAATAATATATAGAATAAATAAGGTTAAATAGGGTGCTTAATATAATTTGACCATTTTATTAATAATACTGGGCTAGAAAATGAATACATATATATTACAATATAATCATTTCTTATAATCCTTTCTTTTTATTTAATAATGAATGAAATTATAAGCAAGTAATTTAATAAAAACAAATATTTGTTATATGCAATTCATCAAATAATAAAATTACATACATTCACAGTTTTGTGTGGAACTGCATAATTAGCCACTACTACAAAAAAAAATATATATATATATATATAATAAACAAATAATAATAATAAATAAAAAAACAGGTTTGTCACACACGTTTATTCACGACTTGAGTTAATTTGAAATAAACTCAGACCACAATCGTTGTTTGCGTCTGAATGGATCAATTTGTCATTTGTTGCTAATCAGACAAAAACCTAACTAATCAACAAAATGCAGGAACTCATTAAACCCCACAGATCATTTATATTAGGCCGATTTACCTACTTTGGTGAACTTTAACAGTCTGAACGACTCATTAATTGTTTGTTTGATTGTACGACCTTGACAGAGAAAGTGTGTACGTACCAGTAAAGCGCTCAGCTGCTCAAAGTCAAACATCTCGTTCTCGTACTGTTCAGCTAACTCCTTCCCCAGGATAATGGCTTCCTCCCACATCTGTACACAGAGCACCAGAACACACATCAGACGTCATCTTTGGAGCTCATTATGTCAAACCACGCTGCTGAGATACCCTTCTAACCATCTGTGAACAATGCGCTTCGAGTTGACGGTCACACAAAAAGTGCTCAGTGAGATTCATGTTGAAATGAATGCAAAAATGACCCAGCTGCACCACGCTGATTGCGTTAAATATTTAGGAGATTGGCCTTCATTTATCAAAAGGAA
This sequence comes from Enteromius anoplus, assembly GCA_032359395.1. Classification (NCBI taxonomy): domain Eukaryota; kingdom Metazoa; phylum Chordata; class Actinopteri; order Cypriniformes; family Cyprinidae; genus Enteromius; species Enteromius anoplus. Next base: position 16,831,518 of record JAUMHG010000054.1, read on the forward strand.
AAATAAATCTGTCAGTTTTAATAAAACTCAAGCCGTGGAACATGAAATTGTCTGTATTTGAAGGAAGGTTCCTTCAGTAGTGAGTTTGGAGAGGCCACACACAGACACCAGTAATTGATTTCCAGGGCTTTGAAACATTGCATGCACAGTAATGCACGTCCAATGCAAGACCAATTTTTAATGCATTGTTTTGTACAAAGAATGTGAATTATATCAAGGATCGTGCAAGTTTCATGAAGGTCAATTTAAGATCATGAAAGAAAATTGAAAGAATGAATTAAAGGCTAAATGCAGTATCTCCATGCCTCCTAATGTACAGTAGAGGTCTAAAGAGAACAGTGAGCTGAATTAGCAACATGTTTGAAAATACAATACAACTAAAGTTTTAAGCATTAAACATTATCTTGAGTTAAGAATGTTTGGATATTTGTATTGAAAACAAGTAATATTAATTAATATTAATTATTGTATTTTTTTAATTAATATATTTATTTATTGCTTTTTGCAGTGCATGCAATATTAAATGCCATCATCTCATAACTTCTTATTTAAGACTATTTAAGACATTCTGACCTTTTAAAGCCTTAATCGGTGCATATATATATATATATATATATATATATATATATACTGTACACACAATAGTGTGCAAAGGTCTTAAGTGGGTTATTTCTATCTTTTGCGGTAGCGTGTCAGTTGGTAATATCACTTTACGTTTCCAAACATTATTTTTGTGATTAATTGTAATAATGCAGTGAAATTATTGTCTAAGTGTGTAAAACCTTGAACAGTACTGTAGCTTTCCAGGTAGGTTTTTTTCTTCATCTTGGAGACGTTGGCACAGTTCTTCTGGATTGAGTCTGTCTCAGTTTGTTCTGGTTCTTCATGTGATTACAGACAGACTGGATGATGATCAGATCAGATCTCTGTGTGGAGCTCTGGATGTCGTCAGACAATAATCTCACTGCATTATTACAATTAATGACTAAATAATGTTTGGAAATGGAAACTGATATAACCCACTTAAAACATTTTTTTGTTGGTTAAAATACTAGTGGACTAAGACTTTTGCACAGTACTGTACAGTATATATGTATATGCATATATGTGTGTATATACTGTATATGTATATACACACACACACAAAATTGCATGTATGGATATACACACACAGTATATAATGCCTAACAGTATGTTATTTCTCTGGGTGGAGCAGGTGGCCTTAAATGAGTGGATATCCATGACCTCATCTAAACAGTAATATGGATATTGCTCGGCTCTGACATTCTCTCATATCAGACTTATAACTTCAAATGCCAAGTGTAAATAAAACCTCCGGCTAGCATTACACTTCTCCTGCACAGGATTTGATATATAACTAATTCTTCAAACGAAACTTTGAGTGCATCCTGGTGACTCAGAGAAAGAGAGAGACTGTGATTATATATCAATATCTGCAGTGCATTATTTTTGAGAAAGCTGCCAGTAATAGTATCTGCAGTCTGTAGGATTACTTATTCAGACCGGAGGAAGAATAAAGCAAGTACGGCGCATAAAGCGAAACTTGCACTGTAATACTAGACCACATGTTCAGCATGAAAATTACTTCCCTCAATTTTCCTGCCGAGACTGCAGCGCACTAAAGGAATGGTTCATCTCAGAATAAAAACTGTGCCATTTACACAACCTGAAGACATCTCAAACCGTACACTGTTGCTGAAAACCAAAGGAGATTATTATAAAGCATCTCTCCGCATACAAAAGGCTTTCAAACACACCAAATAATACAGTACCATAATACTTTAAACCTAGTTCACATGACTTCAGGTGCTTGAATTCCCAGTCTTTTGAAGCCATAACCTTTCTACTATATTTAAGGAATGAGGATTCATTTTTCTGCATATATATATATATA
>JAUMHG010000054.1:16838721-16852147 GCA_032359395.1 Enteromius anoplus
CCTGGTTTGTCCAGTCAAGGTGAGATAATGAAGGTATTATTACTTCAAAACGAGATCCCCGATGACTTCGGTCGGAGCTAAACCATTTGAGCGACACATTTCAGATCGTTTCTCGGAAAACATCAACGCAACGCTGTATAAAAAGCCCATATTCAGAGATATAGAGAAAGTGGTCATGAAAAACTGTTTTAGTGCCAGAAACTTTATTAGAAGCATTATAAGTTGACCACAGGGAAAAACAACAAAATGAAAGAAACAAAAACTAACACAACCCCACTGAACAATAAACAAAAATCTGCAATATGCAGGTGCGCACACACACACAGTAAAGCAGTGCGGATGCTTTCAGATCACAGCTGCCGGCCATATTCATTTTGTTGTGCTAAGAATTTGAAAGGTTTTGGCCGTATTTCTGTGCCGGCGTCGAGAGCCCATCTGATAACGCTGATTTATGTGGCCACACTGTATATTCATTACAGATGCTGCCTGATCCTGTAAACAAGTGATTATAGGGAGAAACTGTGCAGATTAAGAACTCTGGGTTTTTCGCTGACCGCTCAGTTCAAAGCCTCTGTGGAATAAAAACACACAGACAGGAAAACGAGCGTTCCGATTGGCTGAAGCGGGTCAGCTGACTCCCCTGTGGGCCGCAGCTATTGGCTGTCACGTTGAGCTACTGCATAGTGCTAAAGGCTCTGTCAGGACTGATTCACTGTAGTGTAAACGTAATTGACATTTCATGGAGCTTTGTGCAACAGCGGGGGTCAAGCCCCTCAGGAAAGTGCATCGATGTCGTGAGGGGGGATTGGAAAAAATGAATCATTCGCTCGACACACTTTCATGGTCATTCTACGCTGCCGTCTGTATGCATATATAAATGTACTCATTACATATGAAGAGTTCAGTTGCAAAAACATAACTTTGTTTTTAACAATTTTCAAAAAAACATTCAAAAATAAACAGTTTAAAACACAATAAAAACATAATAAAACAAACATGACTTTTGGAAAATGTATGTTTTTGCAAATAAACTCTTTATATATACACATACAGCACATTACTGTTCAAAAGACTTATTTATTTGCTGTCTTATACCCCCCAAAGCTGCTCTTACTTTATTAAAATACAGTAAAAATTGCAGTTTGTGAATGTGAATATATTTTAAAAGCATCATTCTTCAAAAAACATTTATGACATATAGTAAATAAATAAATAAAATAAAATACAAAAAAGTAACCCAAAACCTTTGAACATAGATAGTGATTATTAATATACTTTATTTAAAATAAATAAACTCTATATAAATAAACTGCAATATATGAAACTCATAAAATATAATTATTATGTAAGAAAATGTTAAAATCCATTATAGTTTTCCTCTTAAAACTAATGAACTATTCTACAAAACATGTTGTACTAATCTTGTTTCATTACATTTGTCATCTTTAAATGTCAAGGCTTTCAGCATGATGTTTTAAAGTAAACAACCGCTTTCTCTCTCTAATAAACAGTGTTACAGCCTTGTTATGATAAATCAAGCCAAAAATGTCAACCTTTTAACATATATTTTACAGTTCAAGAACTTAGCTTGTGAATGCACAAAGCAGTTTACCAACACAATAGCACTGTTGGCACATAAGATCTCAGGTTTGGTGTTTGTAAATGCACGAACAGTGTATTAAACACAAGGTGTGTGTAAGTGTGCGCATGCGGGAGCGTTGCTCTTGTATGCAGAAGCAAACCAAACCTATTTATGAAAAGAAGCTGCGTGGGTTCGAGAGAACGTGGTGTTCCCTCACTCACTGTGACAGCCGATTCCCTCATCCAATTACTCCTGTAAAGCCCTAAACGAATCTGAGATTCACTACAGAACACACACTGAGCCCGAACGCAGATGTGATTAAATAGCAAGCCAATCTACATATTAATCCATTTGCTCAACTAACAGTTAATGTCACTTATCAAGACTAACTCCCAAGATTCACCAGAACAAATTTGCATGTCCTCAAGGACACAGTAGTGCTTTCAAAGCAGCCTCGTAATATAATGGTAATGTTTTAGGTGAGATTATGTTTTAGGCTAAGTAAATGTGCAAATTAACATGGTGCACCGGAGCTTTGCATTTGTCATGACATGCTTATTGTTTTGTTACCTGTGACAGAAGCTATATGCTTGAAAGAAAAGTTGACAATTTATTGAAAATTTACTCCAAGACTCAGTTTCTTAATAGAACGGATTTGGAGGAATGTAACATTACAGCATTTTATCCTAAATGCTAATGAATTTTAATACTTAAGAACCGCAATCATGTGTTTGGCAAATTTTAAGTGTCTTTCTACCCGAGATTTGTTCTTGAATCTGCACTTGAGGTGACTTTTTTAAATGTCAGATGAGAACGGCAAATGCTTCTTCATCTAACAGGGGACAAACATCCTTATGTAGAACTTCAGCACTCAGAAATGGAAATGTGCACGAATGATTCCTGTCTGAGCTTTCAACAGCGAGATTTCCAATTAAATGCTACCTGCTACTGTAAATCCGGCCGTGAAATGAGTGTGTGATCCTCATTATCACATGCACGCCGAACCCTTATTTAGTGGCATGAGTATGAATCAATGCAATATGTTTACTGGAGACATCCGCAGACGTCTTCAGAAGTAAAGAGTGTACCCAGTATTCAGTTAAACACGAGTGGAGTTACCTTGAGGAGTTTAGCATGCAGCAGTAGGGTGTATCCGGCCTCGGTGTAGTTATCACACTCCTTGTGCAGGTCACACAGCTTATACAGGTACCTAACACACACACACACACACACGAAATGACATTAAGAATCCGAACACAAACGCTACTACAAAAAAACTTTAAAAGCTTTAACAACAAGCTCACAAAGGCCACCGGCTCAGAGCAGCTCCAAACTTCAGAAAAACTTTAGTTCTCTATTGTTAAGTTTCTTAAAGGCGACATTTTCAAATAGACAACAGATCATTACAGATTCCTTTCTTGATCCGTGAAGACATCAGCTGTGTCCCAAAAGATGCACTTACTCTATTCACTGCAGAAATTATACTGGTTTATTTTGCCATTCAACACATTGATTACACCATTTATAAAAATAAAGAAATAATCAAAATCAGCAGATAATTAATGCACAAGTATGCGATTAGTGTAAAACCCTGTTCACCACGTTACATATTGCAATAATGCATTTAATGCATTTGCTGAATATAATATTTTTTTATTTTTTAAATATTTTTTTTAATCTAAATATAAGACAAAATAAATAAATAAATAAATAAATAAATAAATATATATAAAACATTATAATATATAAATAATATCTTAAATGAAAAATGATATATTTTAAATATGCACTAACACTTATTTTTGCATGTTTGTGCATCTTCAAGGTTTTTTTAATTTAGTTTTTTTTTTTTTACAAGGACACATTAAATTAAGCCAAAGTGACAGTAAACAATATACATTGCACATACATACATACATACACACACACACACACACACACACACATATATATATAGTGTTTTGTTTTTTACATTATTCACTGTCACTTTAATTTAATTCAATTGAATGTCCTTGCAGTACAAAAGCATTATTTTCCTTTAAAAAACTTCTGTATAACCGCAGTCTTTTATTTTTCCTTCCACGTCTTGACCTGTATTTTTCCATGTTCTGCCACACACAAACCCGCTCACCTGATGTACATCTCTTCTCTCTCGATCTCCTTATAGAAATTCTGCGAGGGAAACAGGCACAAGGTCATATATTCATTCTAAACACACCCTGACCTCAGCTCACAGAAAACCTACAAATCTGTGTTTCAGAGATAATGGGCTCTAGAACAATCCATCATCATCCCTGGGACCTCTCCTGTCCTTGTGCATTGTGCTGTCGCTCTACACACCGATACGAGAGTCATGTTTAACACATGAGGACTCCAACAAAACCCTTCAGATTTAATGTGCATGCGTGTCTCAGTGCATCCATTAAATACATTAAAACTAGAGATTACATGTGTGCGAGCGAGCAGTCAATCACACAAACCAAGCCGAGTTAAATGCATCGTTTCAGGGAGAGATTGCTTTTGATATGCGGTACCATCAGCATCAAGTTCTTCATTGATGCTACGTTTGAAGAAAGCCATAACATTAATGCTCGTAGGCATGTACAAAGAGTTTGAGCCAATTATAAAGTTACAAAGGAGCTGATGAAATTACTCCACGCCTACACACTCCACTCACAGCACGCTCCGCCAGGAAATAGATGCATTTACAGGAGTGAAGATGCATCGTGAAACACTGATGTTCTCCTCACCAGCACGTTCACTGTGCAGCTCATGCGGTTCTCCTTGTTCTCGTCGTGCATGATGGTCCTGTAGTCCAGAAGTCTCTCCAACAGACGGACTACTACAGTTACGAAGGTCTCGCCCGACTTAGCCAGATACTTGTGCTTTCTGCAGTGCTCCAAAAGACTGTCACAGACACATATACATTAATTCTGGAAGAGCCCGTATACAAACTGTAGACATGCAGCAGCACCTTGAGCACTGCTCGTTTGTGCAATAAATACCTGTGACTGTGTTTGCCTGTGTGTGTTTATATTGTTCGGGGGAGGGGTTTGGTGCTCCAATAAAAGTAAAAAATTATATAATAAAGTTCTATATGCATGCAAACTATTACATTAAGCCAAACAACTGAAAACAATGGAGGACCCTTCACATCGAAAAGTGAAAAAAAGAGGTACATTGAGAAAAGGGTCTTGAACAAGCGTCACGAGTTGAGAGTGTGAGAATTGTTTTGTTTTTTACTAAATAATGCATGCATATAATTTTTATTTTTATGTAGCTTTTGTAATACACACACACACAAATATAATGTTTTATCATTATTTTAAATAAATAGAAAATACATTAAATATAAAGATTATATATGTACAATCATTCAAATTAATTAGAATAATTTTTTTATTGATGATATCAATATCAGTGTGAGTGTGTGTGTGTGATCTTCACTTACATCTTCTGGAAGAGGATTTTGTACTGTTCATCTCCTCGACCGCCTTCCACCTCATGATCCAGCTTGGTGATGATCTCGTTCTCAAACTGCAATTAAACACAGAAGCCGTAAATAACAAGTGTGGCTAATTTTTCATTTCATTAGCGTCGTTCCTCCCAGCCCTCCTCTCTCTCCTCCTCCTGCGTTTTCTCACTCTCTTGCGCTGTGTCAGAGAGTAATCAGCCGTTATCAGTCACACCGACTGAGCTCAACTTTATCTGCTCATTACCATCACTGGGCTTCATCAGAGACACACACACACAGCTGTCTGAGGGATTTTCTTTCAGACGTTGCTCTTCCTGCTGTTACAGAATAAATCGAGGAAATGCAAATACACACATTATGATTTCTGTCCTCCTCACATCATTCTCATAAGTTAAATAACTCTCATACCTACTCTAGATGTCATTATTAGCATCAATTCTACTCATTAAAAATCCCTAACTTCATCACGTTTGATGCAATTGTTGCCTGGTGGACAATAAAACCGCTATAAAACCCTATGAACTGTAGAAATCATTAAGTGCTTCACTTCCAGGATTTAGACTGTATTGTTTTTGTAATAGTTTAAAAAAATTGCAATTTAAAAACTATACATTTTATTTCTGAAACAAATACAAACATGAAAAACAGCTTTCTATAGTAAATGTACAATATATACTGAAACATCACTTTGGTTCTATTTTAAATAAATAAAACAAAGAAAAATAATTGTATCAAAAAAATAATAAAACACAAATGCAACAAGCGGTTGCATTGTCTACAGTAAATACGCAATACAAAATAAATAAAAATAAAAATATTTGTAATTCAATTTAATTAAATTAAAGTTAATTAAAACATATTAAAATAATCACGTTTAAAATATTTAATTAATTAACTAATATTTTTTGTGATTTTTATTGCTGACTGATTTTTGTTGCACTGCACATAATGTGATATCTTTGACGTTTAGCAAATATTTGCTCAAACTACAAGACCAGGTCAACACGCAATGAACAACACCGAAGCATTAGAGAGAAACAGACAGCTTTATACACACGAGACACCTGTCAAGCAGTCAGAACAGCAATTACCTTCTCATACAAACTGCCTTGAGATTCAAATACCTCTGCTGACAGACTCAAGTCCACGTGAAAATCTCTGAACGGTTGTGACTGATATTGTGCGTCATTACTTGTCTTAATGCTGTGCTAGTGTGTCCTGCGGGACAGACAGGTCTGAACATGCAGGGCGTATAATACTGGCTGAACCTGAGGGAGATTTCAGATCAAACTGAGGCTCCGGTTTGCTTTACTGCAGCATTAGCAGTCTTAAGACGCTCTCTAGCATATGCAGATTATCATAAGAGCAAAGCATATCAGAGGAAGAAGTGAATCCATAACCTTCCTGCAGTGATCTTTGAGGTAGATGAAGATCTCTGTGGGGTGTGGAACGCGGGCTGCATCCTAATTTGTACACTAGATAATATGAAAAACAGAACTAGCAGATCTTAAGCTACAGTATGTTAGAAGAATGCAAATGTTTTTTTTCCCCATGAATGGCTGCGTTAGAACTTTTACATGTGTATTTGAGCACTGCTACAGTCTGTACACTAGCATTTTAATATTTCAATATGATTTTAATATTTTAAAACACAATTGAATACATTCCAGCGTATTAGTTTTTGCTGTGATAATAAAGAGTCATATTTTTTTTGTATGTAAAAGCTTTCAGTATTTACTGTACTAAAATGTTTGTGTCAAGACACTACTAAATATTACTGTAAATGCACTACCAGTTAATGTGAAACCATTTGCAGGTGTCAGTAAATAAATAAAAATAAAACTTTGATGTATTAAACGGTTATAAAATCAGAGTAAAGCCACTAAATAGAAATGATTTGTTTTCACAAAAAAATAATAAATAAATTCAAAAAAAAGTATCACTGTTTCCACAAAATAAATAAATAACATAAATAATAATAATAATAATAAAAAGAAAAACGATTAATCACATGCAAAATAAAAGTTTTTGTTTGCATAATAAATGTCTGGATTATGTGTACTTATTATGTATATAAACACACATTATATATTTACATATCTATATTTTTATTATTTGGAAATAAATATTAAATCCATAAAAATTAATTATTCTGAAATATATACATGTGTGTGTGTGTGCATTTATGTATACACACACATATATATATTATGTAAGCAAGAATTTTAATTTGGATGCGATTAATCATTTCACAGCATTAAAATTGTAAAATAATAAATAATAAAAAAGAAAAAAGAAAATCAGCATATAAGAATGATTTCTGAAGGACCATGCTGTAATGATGCTGAAAATTTAGTTTTTGCATTTTATATATATTCATATAGAAACCAGCTATTGAAACTGGAATAATATTTCACAGTTTTCACTGTATTTTTGATCAAATAATGCAGCTCGTGAAAGAGCATAATATTTTAAAGCAATCTTCCTGACGCCAAACCTTTCGACTATAGTGTACTTTACAGTTAGTATGCAGTACAAGAAATCACACTGACCATCTGGAAGCAGCGTCTGAAGTGAAACTCGCACTGCATCATGTCAAAGAAGATGGGAATGGTGGCTTTCCGCAGCTCGATCTCAGGAACCAGAGTCATCTCCAGCATGGGGCCCACCATCTCAGGGATGAACTTGATTTTATGTGGACCTGCAGGATGTGGAGAAGAAACCATTAGCATGCCCGAATCCTTCAGTTTATTTGTTTAAGATCTTCTCTGTGTGTTTTAAGCCGTACACACAGGAACTGTTTGTGATATTTTTGCCGGCAGGTGCAGCAGCAGAGGGAATATCAACTCTCTGCTTACTTCCTGGCAGTGTCTAACAGCAACTTTTATGTATTTTGGTGAACGGTGTACAACTTCTATTTCGGAGGCAGGATTTCCAAAGCTCTCAAAAGACAGACTTTCATCTGCACTTCGCCGAATACAGCACAACATCTCTGAATCTCTGGTGTCTGTGACTAAACCTGATATCAAACGCCGCCAGCTAATGAACAAGCATCTGCGGCTGAGAAACACGTCTAGCGTGAGGTGGCAAAAATTCCTTCAGAGAGGATCGTGGGAGCCGAAAATACTTTCACAGCGGTACTTCCTCAACTGTCCTGCCACTAATTAGCACCTTCACTTTTAGAGCAATTCCGTTTGCACGACTCTAAATAACCGCGAGGTGTCTCGGTCGAAAAATAACCCGCTTGAATCAGTGCTAAAACTGTAAGCAATGCAAATGTGCCAGACGTAAGCCGTACAAAAATAAAATCACAGCGAGTTTGTGAATTATGATTCTATGGGCTTGAGCATTTCATAGAGAAGCTACATACTTTCATTCAGCGAGGGTGCATGATGGTCAAGACATTCATATTATTACAGAATATTTCTCTTTCAAATAAATGTTCTTTTTATGTCACGAACTATCCCTGTTTTCAACATTAATAAAAATAATAATGAGAAGAAGTGCTTCTTAAGCAGCTGATCAGCATCAAGGGTCATGACATGGAAAATTCAGCTTTGCGTCCCATGAATAAATTATATTATACAATATATTCAAATAGAAAACAGCTGATTTAAATAGACATATTATTTTACAATTTTACTGTATGTTTGAACAAATAAATACAGCCTTGCTGAGCTAAAGAGACTCTTTAAAAACCTTATTGACCCAAAACTGTTGATTTTGTAAAAATTAGTTTACAAACGAAGTACATACCATAAATGAAAGTTATCAAAAAAAAAAAAATGTATTTGTACTACAGCTCTTTATTAAACACATACATGGACATATGAAAATCATGTGATAATACAAAGTGATTTGCACATTCAAAAACGTGCAGATTATGATATACCAGAATGTATAGGTACTTATGTGTAAAGAACTTGCGGACAGACTATATTGGGTTCTATTTTTGTATATTTAATAATGAGCTCTGAAAGGTCGGCTCACCCAGGTTGTACCACATGTCTCGGATCTCGAAGCCAATCTGCCGCCTCATGTCTTGATACCTGTGCAAGAGAAATATGAAGACAATAGCAAGATGTCTTTATAAAGTCAGAGGTATGAAATCACAAAATATCAGACAGAGCATTTCCATTTATTCTTCTGGACCTGGAACATTTACCGTTTGCTCACCTCGCTCACAATACTGTTCTAACACGAGCCAACGGATGAGAAAGAGGAGCAAAAGCCGTTCAAAATCAACGTCAAAAGACGACGAGAGCGCAGACCAGTCCCGAAGAAAGTGTGAAGTGAGCAGCATGACGACAGATCCCTTATGTTTTACCTCGCTGGGCCTGACATCCATTCATTAGCGCTGTCATCACGCGCTGACATTTTGGGATGCCTGTGGCCCTCAGCTGAATTCTGAGCCACCATTGATTGCTTTGTCAATACGCTCTCATCCAGGGGTAATTTATGACGACAAAGACGCGGTGCGTCGGAGCTCAGTTAACACACAGCAAAGCCTCTCACAGCACATCACACGACCCAGCGCGAGCCTGACCAGGACATTATTCAGCTCTGTGTGATCTGGGGTTTAATTCGGCAATACCAATGTGTTGTTATTCCGGTACACAAGTTTACAGCTTTTAAAAAGAAATGAATTCTTCTATTGTGCATGGATTAAATGATATTCGGTTTTAAACAGCTGCTGTACTTTGCATTTTCTATTTAATCAAAGGATCCTGAAAAAATAAATTAATATCTAGCATGGTTTCCACATTAATATGAAGCAGCATTGTTGTGCTTTTTGATCAGCATATATCACGTGACACTAAAGACTGGAGTAATGGTGCTGAAAATTCAGTTTTGCATCACAGAAATAAATTACATTTTTACTAAATATTCAAACAGAAATCAGGTACTTAAAAAGTAGTATTATTTCACATTAATACAGTTTTCACTGTGTTTTTTTAATCAAATAAACGCAGGCTTGGCAAGTGTGAGAAACGTCTTTTCTTACCGATCCACAGCATTTTTATTATGTATTGCACACTAGAGCAGACACTATATTTATTGCATTCAATATTATTTATTTAAGCAAATGCACACACAACGTATATGAAGAGTTCATTTGCAAACTTTTTTCACTGTGCATTTCAATTAATCTCATTCTAACTGCATTTTGACTGTAAAAATAACAAAGAATGCAGCTAATACAACATTTTCATATTGCAGCCATTTGCTAAAATCGTTGAAGTTCATTTTTTCCCTCATTAATGTACACACAGCACCCCATATTGACAGAAAAACACAGATGCAGATTTATTAAAAAACGAAAAACTGAAATATCACATGGTCCTAAGTATTAAAGTATTAAAAGATTTTAGCAAAAGGCTGCAGTATTTTTTTTCGTACCCACTGTATATATTCCCCCCAGTTTTTAGCTCACTATAATAACCCTGGTAGCAGCATGTATCTCAGTCGCAGATAGTGAATGTTCCTGCTCATGCTCCTCTCGGACACTTAATTTCTCCTGTCTGATCTCTCCATTCACATGCTGACTCCACTGACCTGCTCTCTTAATTACTTCGCCTCATCCTGACTTCCTCCCTCTCTCTCCACGGCTCTGTCTGTTTCCTGCTAAGCGTTGCTTTATAACTTGTGTCTCTAGCGTCCGCGGTGACAGAGCGAGAGAGGTAGACAGACAGCGAGGCTGCGTGTCCTCACACTCGTACAGAGGAGGAAGCCGAGTCTGTTAACACTCACACCTGTCAGCCCACGGGACACTCGCTGAACCAGATGACAGATGAAGAAGTGCCAGGGACACCCGCTCCTGTTCTATTAGTGCTGTTTGCTCTTCTCCTGCCCACACTGAGCAAAACACAAGTAAATATCTAAAGATACTTAGCAACAGACTAAAGCACTCAGAAAACCTCAGAGACTGCACACCCTGCTAAAACAAGCATTCCAAGAAGAACCTACTGACTATGAATTAACACTCACCCTAGCAACGACTTAAACTTATTTAGAACACCTAAGCGACTGCATAGCGACACTGATATCTTTCGTCCTGCATAGCAACTTTCTAAACCCACTCAGAACACAGCAAAGCTTAAAAAAAAAATCTCCAGTCATCCCTAGAACATCCGACAGTCTACAACCATCCGGAACGTATCAGAAGCCTGACTCAAACACCTTAGCAACAGAGTAACAATGGTCTGGCAAACCCGCAGCATCAAACATCTGCCGCTGAGTTTCATAAAGGTACGTCTCTAAGGCTCTCCGGTAAGAGAACGGTGTATTCCTGGTGGAAGCTTGGGCCTGGCGCTCCTTTGCTGTGATGCCAATGAAGTTTGGGCTCTGAGAAAAACAAGAGAGTGATGCTCAGCAGCAGCGGGTCAGCATGACACCTGCAGCAGAACACAGAGTTGATGAAAGCTGAGGCTACGGCTCTGAAAGAGGCCCGGCGGGGGGCAAACAGCACCGGAGAACAAAGACAGAGCAGCCCAACAGATTGTTAGAAATATGAGACACGCCGTCCTCAAGACATCAGCACTTTTTCCTGATGAAAGCCCTCAAAATGCCAACCATGCGCTGCTTTATTTTTGTAGACTTCCAGGACATGAAGTGTAATCAGGTTGAAATGCTGTCAGCAAGTAAACAAATTAAACTCCATTACAGCTGACAGTGTGTTGAGCTCGGCATGCTTTTATTTTTGCACAAGTTTGGTATTAAAATTAAACAGTTCACCCAAAAATATCAACTGCTCATCCTCAACCTTTGAGAAGTGCAGAATATTAGATTAGATATTCAGACGTGACATTTCTGTGCCATAAAACTCTGAAATTAAAATTATTTTCATGTTGTGGACTACTACTGTATTAAAAAATGACTTAATATACAGTATCTCACAAAAGTGAGTACACCCCTCACATTTTTTTGTAAATATTTTATTATATCTTTGCAAGGGACAACGCTAAAGATATGAAGCTCTGATAGAATGTAAAGTAATCAGTGTGCAGCTTGTATAATGGTGTAAAGTTGATGTCCCCTCAAAATAACTCAACACACAGCCAGTAATGTCTGAACTGCTGGCAACAAAAGTCAGTACACCCCTAAACGAAAATGTTCAAACTGTGCCCAGTGTCAATTTTTTGTGTGGCCACCATTATTTATCAGCACTACCTTAACTCTCTTGGCCATTCACTAGAGCTTCACAGGTTGCCACGGGAATCCTCTTCCACTCCTCCTTGATCACGTCACCATGCTGATGGATGTTAGACACCTTGCGCTTCTCCACCTTTCCGTTTGAGGATGCCCCACAGATGCTCAATAGGGTTTAGTTCTGGAGACATGCTTGGCCAGTCCATCAGTTATCTTCAGCAAGGCATTGGCTGTCCTGGAAGTTTGTTTGGGGTCATTATTACGTTGGCATACTGCTCTACGGCCAAGTTTCCGAAGGCAGGGGATCATGCTCTTCTTCAGTATGGCATTCATGGTTCCCTCAATGAACTGTAGTTCCCCAGTGCCGGCAGCACTCATGCAGCCCCAAACCATGACACTCCCACCACCACGCTTGACTGTAGGCAAGACACATCTGTCTTTGTACTCCTCACCTGGTCTCCGCCACACACGCTTGATACCATCTGAACCAAATAAGTTTATCTTGGTCTCATCAGACCACAGAAAGTGGTTCCAGTATTCCATCTTCTTAGTTCTTAGTCAGCTGTCTTCAGCAAACTGTTTGCAGGCTTTCTTGTGCACCATCTTCAGAAGAGGCTCTCTTCTGGGACGACAGCCATGCAGACCAATTTGATGCAGTGTGCGGCACATGGTTTGAGCACTGACAGGCTGGCTCCCCATCCCTTCAACCTCTGCAGCACTCACACGTCTATTTTCAAAAGCCAACCTCTGGACATGATGCTGAGCAGTGCACTCAACTTCTTTGGTCTACCATGGCGGGGCCTGTTCTGAGTGGAACCTGTCCTTTTAAACCGCTCTATGGCCTTAGCCACCGTGTTGCAGCTCAGATTCAGGGTGTTAGTAATTCTCTTATAGGCCCTAGGCCATCCTTGTGTAGAGCAATAATTCATTCTTTCAGATCCTCAGAGAATTCTTTGCCATGAGGTCCCAAGTTAAACGTCTAGTGACCAGTATGAGAGTGTAAGAGCGATAACACCAAATTAGGGCCGGGACTCGATTAAAAAAATTAATCTAATTAATTATAGGCTTTGTAATTAATTAATCGAAATTAACCGCATTTTAATCGCATATAAATATTTGACCTGAGAACAGTGAGAAGTAAGTGTTTTCATATGGATTTTTAGTATACCATTGAATAATGACTGAATACATAAGCTTAAGCAACAAAATATTGTTTATTT
>JAUMHG010000054.1:16852247-16877614 GCA_032359395.1 Enteromius anoplus
TATCGCAGAAATAAGCCCCGACAGTGTGATCAGGACCCGACGCGAAGCGGAGGGTCTTGTATCACGCTGAAGGGGCTAATTTCGCCGATAACTACCGGCTGCCTGTACATTATCCCTTACAAAATGTCCCTACAAAGATGGCAATATCCAAAATTTGTTGTCTTTGTGGGGACATTTCTGTTCCTCATAAGTAAACAAGCTTATAAATCACAAAAAAAAACAAAAACACAAAGTTTTCAATAAGGTGTAGATTTTGGTGTAGGGAAATCGAAAATACAGTTTGTACAGTATAAAAGCCTTTGTGCCTATGGAATGTGGAAACCACTGGCGTGTGTGTGTTTCAGAGTGAAAGTGCTGAGGAGAAGGAGAGAGAGTTGTCCCAGGAACTCAGTCGGATTCAGCATGAAGTGGGTGAGTACAAAGAGTTTCGTGTGTGCTCATAAAATATACTAAAAGGAGGTTTGCGTTATTTAAATCCATATGCTCTGTTTCTCAAATCACCCAGCCTTTAACGCAGCTCGCTGGGAGCGTCTTCAGAAGGAGAAGAGAGAGCTGGAGGAGTACTTTGAGAGGGAGCTGAGAGAGTTACAGGTCCAGCAGGAGTCTGAACTCGCTACCGTAGAGGAGAACCTGAGATTACGGCACGCTTCAGACCGAGACCATCTCAGAGCAGAGCACCAGTCAGAGGTGGAGGAGCTGCACACACAGCACCAGGAACAGGTCAGATCGTCAGGCTGAGAATGCTGGGACATGAATTTAAAATAGCATGAATATGAGCACTTATCTATGTGTTTCGTGTTTAGATTGAAGAGTTAACTGCCAACCACGAAGCTGCCCTTGAAGATCTGAAGACCATGCACAACATCACTATGTCGACACTGCAGGAAGAGCATGCCAGGACCATGAGGGGTGAGTGTCCGGTTTGTAATAACCACTACTGACTAGCTGACACAAATGTAGGAAATAGCTAAAATGCTGCATTTCTCTTAGACTTAAGAAAAGCCCATGAGCAGCAAAAAGCCAGTCTAGAAGAGGACTTTGAGAAACTGCGCCTCTCGCTTCAGGTGATTGTTGAGTAAATCAAAGTTGAGATTTTTGCAAATATTCCAAATAGATTTATCAATAACAGTCACATTTCGTTTAGGACCAAGTGGACACTCTGACTTTCCAGAACCGGACTCTGAAAGATAAAGCCAAGCGTTTTGAAGAAGCTCTGAGGAAGAGCACTGATGACCAGATTGTGGTATGCTTCTTAATGACATTTATGAAGGGGTAATTGGATATAGGCACACGAACAATGAAAGTGAGTATTGTAAATGTATTTGCAGGATGCGCTGGCGCCATATCAGCATATTGAGGAGGATTTGAAGAGTCTGAAGGAGGTTTTAGAAATGAAGAACCAGCAAATTCATGACCAGGAGAAGAAGATCTGTCATCTGGAGAAAGTGGTAAGCTCCAAATGAATAGGTGTGCTGGATAAACACACTGTGCTGGAGAATTGTGCAGTTTAGCATTTTCCTGTATGCCTTTTAAAGTTCTCTACTCTGCCATGGTGAAAAAGAAAAATAGTGCTGGAACAAAAAATGCTGCAGCAATAAGAAAAGGGTGCAGATTAAAGAAAAAATGCAAAAAAATAAAATACTACTATAAAACTAATTATAAAAACTGTATCTGAAAGAAAGAAAATGTAAAAGAAGAAATGTGTCAGGAAAAAAGAAAATCAAGCAGTTAAAAGAAAAACTGGGGCATAAAAGAAAACAGTGCATACAAAAGAAAAAGGCTCCAGAACAAAAGAAAATACAATGGAATATTTATATGTAATTTCTATGATAAAATATTGATTTGATTGTATAGTGACATGCAACATTACATTTCCTACTAAAGCTTATCCTCAAATAACAAAAGATAATGTACAGAAGTACTTTACAAACCCTTAAAACATCCAAAAAGATCACAGGAAGGAGATGAATTCAATTCTGAACAGGCATTACAAACCTCTTGGGGTCCTTCAAGAGTGATGTATTCAGAAAGTATTCTGAGCTCTAGAAAGTATTCAGACCCCCTTTCAGCCTTTCGCTAAAATCATTTAAATTAATTTATTTTCCTCATTAATGTACACACAGCAGCCCATATTGACAGAAAAACACATAATTGTTGACATTTTTGCTAATTTATTAAAAAAAGAAAAACTGAAATATCACATGGTCCTAAGTATTCAGACCCTTTGCTGAGAATTTAGTAGAAGAACACTTTTGATCTAATACAGCCATGAGTCTTTTTGGAAAGATGCAACAAGTTTTTCACTCCTGGATTTGGGGATCCTTTGCCATTCCTCCTTGCAGATCCTCTCCAGTTCTGTCAGGGTGGATGTTAAACGCTGGCGTACAGCCATTTTTAGGTCTCTCCAGAGATGGCTCTGGCTGGGCCATTCAAGAACAGTCACAGAGTTGTTGTGAAGCCACTCCTTAGTTACTTTAGCTGTGTGCTTAGAGTCATTGTCTTGTTGGAAGGTAAACCTTCGGCCCAGTCTGAGGTCCTGAGCACTCTGGAGAAGGTTTTCGTCCAGCATATACCTGTACTTGGCCGCATTCATCTTTACCTCGATTGCAACCAGTCGTTCTGTCCCTGCAGCTGAAAAACACCCCCACAGCATGATGCTTCCACCACCATGCTTCACTGTTGGAACTGTATTGGACAGGTGATGAGCAGAGCCTGGTTTTCTCCACACATACCACTTAGAATTAAGGCCAATCTTGTTCTCATCAGACCAGAGAATCTTACTTCTCACCATCTTGGATGGTGTTTTTTCTCCTGGAGCTCAGCCACAGCGATCTTTGGGTTCTTCTTTACTCTCAAACCAAAGCTCTTCTCCCCTGATAGCTCAGTTGGGCCAGACGGCCAGCTCTAGGAATGGTTCTGGTCGAAACCACAGCTGGACTCAAATGAAGGTGTAGAACCATCTCAAGGATGATCAGAAGAAACGGACAACACCTGAGTTAAATATATGAGTGTCACAGCAAAGGGTCTGAATACTTAGGACCAAGTGATATTTTAGTTTTTCTTTTTTAATAAATCTGCAAAAATGAAAACAATTCTGTGTTTTTCTGTCAATATGGGGTGCTGTGTGTACATTAATGAGAAAAAAAAATAACTGCAATAAAAAAATGGCTGCAATATAACAAAGAGTGAAAATTTTAATGTAACATGGTCTGAATACTTACCGCACCCACTGCATGTTTATACATATACATATTCTGTGTTGTTTAGAAAATCCATTTTATTGTGATGTTAGAGTAAATTATTTATGGTTTAGATACTGAATCAGTTTCCACTTTAAAACTTTTTCTTTCCTTTCAGCTTCTTTGGATGTTATATTATTTATGATGTGAAAATAGGGCGCGCTTTTCCCTTTTCTTTTTAGCTTTTATGAATTCTCCATTCTTATGAGTTGTCCAGGCAGTGGAGGTTTGTGTAAGAATTTAATGTCGACCCCTTTGTTAACTTGATTCTTCGAGCAGGCCCAAAAGAACCTGTATTTGGAGGAGCGGGTCCAGGTGCTTCAGCAGCAAAATGAAGACCTGATGGCCCGTATCGACCGCCACCTCACAGCCTCAAGGTAACAGTATTTGAATTCAAGGAGTTGTCCTCATTCAATTTTAATTAGGCTAAATACTTACTCACCTTCAGGCCATCCAAGATAAGTTTGTTTCTGAATTGATTTGGAGATATTATAGCATTACATCACTTGGATCCTCTGCAGTGAATGGGTACTGTCAGATTCCAAGCAGTTAGCATTACAATAATCCATAACTGATCCACATGACTCCAGTTCATCAGTTAACATCTTGTGAAGTGAAAAGCGGTTTGTGGTTGTTAGAAACAAATCCATCATTAAGATAATCAGAATACTAACATATGAGCACTCTATCCTTATTCAGTGAAAAATTTATCAGGAGAGAAACATGCACAGTTCAATTCAAAAACGTTCTGACAGCATCCATTCACTGCAGAGGATCCATTAGTGAGCAAGGCATCTAATACTGTATTTCTCCAAATCTGTTCCAATGGCATTCTAAATTCATTTACGTCTTAAATGACCTGAGGTTAAACGAAAGCACATTTTCATTTTTGGTTCAGTTAAAGTTTTGCATAGCCGAACTTTTGAATAACAATTTCTTCCTATACATATAGACAACTGTCTGAGGAGAACGCAAACCTTCAGGAGTATGTGGAAAAGGAGACCAACGACAAGAAAAGGCTGAGCCGCAACAATGAAGAGCTGCTCTGGCTTCTCCAGACGAGTCCCCATCTGTCTCCTTCCTCTTCTCCCATCCACAGAGCCTTCTTCCCCGGCCCTGATATCCCTCCTTATCCTTACTCTCCGGGTCCTGGGACCCCCACTCACAAGGTGGCATCTTCGGCACCAGGGACGCCCACTCTCAGAGGCTCACCAGCAGCACGATCGTCCCCTGCCCGGTTCCCAAACACCAACACTTTACCCAGATGAGCTGTTTTACCTAATCCCAGCCACATCGCCCATTTTCTGAAGTATCGTTTTGAGGCATGTAAACCGTCCATGTTTTTGTTAGAAAAACAGGTTTTATTTATTAAGATAATGTCAACCCCAACGGCCAGACATCCTTTGTTGGCCGTTTGTTGACGCAAAAATGCCTTTTTTATTTTTGGTCTCAGAGAATCGGGTTTTGTCAATGTGTAGCATCAGAATAAAAGAGCTACTGATGCTAATGCTCATGATGTGCTGCCAACAATGCTCGGTCTGCATGAAGGCAGGACCATTTTTTGTATATACAGAAGTAGCTCAACTTTGACTTTAAACATGCTGTTGGACTCTTCTGAATGACATACGAGAACTTTATACAACAAAAAGCACTTTAGGTTTCTGCCCTACCTTCTTCCTACAGATAAATGCACCAGCATTTTTGTGGTCTGGTTTATTTTTTTATGCGCTATGTTTTCTGATTTTACAAATCTCCCAATTTTTAAATTTAGAATGTTTCAAATTAGTCAAGACATACATACTGCAAAATATCATTTTCTTAATTTGTTTCTTACAGTAAAATTATCAGCATATTCTTACAAAATAAATTGAGCATATTATTTCATTTTATCCTATCCTTATATGTATATATTAAAGCATAACTTTATATATATATATATATATATATATATATATATATACACACACACACTACCATTCGCAACCTGATCTCATGACAAAACCGTACCAGGTGGAAATATTTCGTAAGATATGAAAAAGGTACAGTCATGTATGTTTTGTGACATATTTGGTGCTAAAAGAGTGGCGCTAAAAGTGTCTTTGCCTTTTTTTCCCCAGAAACATTCATCTTTCGTTTATACGTTTTATGTAAAATTGTTGTCACTGCAGTGCTGACTTGAAATGTCCATTGAGTGGCCCTATATGCAAAATAAGGTCTCGATCTCTCATCTTTCAACTCTTTTATCATGAGTCTTGTTTTCGAAAGGATTCCTACAAGGATTCCGCATCTTAAATCCTATCGTGTGTTCGCTGCGCTACCAAGCAAGCTTGTTACGTCCGGAAAGTGAACCATATGGAGCTGTAATCATAACTGAGTACAAAAACGATCACAAGTGCGATTTTTAACGCCTCTAGGATTACTTTCTGTTGGGAACTGCAGTTATATGTACTTATTATTACATATTTCTTGAATAAAAATTCCGAAAAACAGGTTTTGTAATGAGATCAGGTAGAAAAATTTGGGGTAGGAAAGTTACAGTAAGTAAGATTTTCTTACGTTTTTAGAAGTTTGATCAAGGTTGCATTTATTTGATAAAAATTATTAGTGCTTAGAAAATATGTTATGTTAATATTTATTATATAAACATATTAAACAATATTTATTATTTATTATATTTTGGACGCAATTAATCAGAATTAATTGTTTCCAAGCACTAAAAAATATACAATAAAAATAGTAATGTGAGATATTATTACTATTTAAAACAGCTATTTGAATATATTTTAATAACTGTGGGGGCAAACAAGAAAATTATTTTTTGCAGTATAAAGGCCTTGTCACATTGTCTTAACAAACTGCAATGCCTACCACTGGTGCAGTGTGTTTTCGTGGGCCCTCCAAAAGCCTAATCCAGTTAATGTCAAAACCAGCTTTTTTAAGCAAGTGCTTGACACTTTCGCTGGCACAAATTCATTGTGCCTGTTTTTACCGGTTTCTTCATTAACAAGACAAAAAAACTCGTCAGCATCCAGTCTGTTCTTCCTAACTTATCTGACAAAAGCAAGTGCTCTCACTTCATGCATGACTTAAAACAGGGAGATCAAGCAAATGTATAGGTACCGACTACAGGAAATGTTGTTGTAAATTGTAGTTGTAATTTTTATTAGTAATTTGTAATTTAATGGGCATTTTGCTACTTGATGTGCATGTGATGTACTGTAAGTCTTCCATTCTTAATGTGAATCCTAGGATAGTTGTCATGTTAGCGTAGATCTCTCAGACTCCTGAGGATGATAGCTTCCACCTCTGATGAGTTTTTGAAACGTTTGAGGACAATATTTTACCCATAGCTACTAGGACAGGAGTTTCTTCTTCACGTCAGGTATGTTATAGATGAGTTTTACAGAGGTACAATATGGCAGTTAAGCGTATGTTTGGATTTGTCTTTATTGTAACGCCGGTTAACTCTTGTATTACCTCTGTAGAGCGTATCCTATAGAGAGAGATTTCTCTGTATGAGTGAACTAGAAAAGAATGTAACTGTGTCTTTAAATGTTGTATGATAAAGTTCAGGGAAATAGTTTTGCTCTGTTTTAAAGGCAGTTCTCATTTTTTCAGTAAAACTTTTTTTTTTTTTTTTTTTTTTTTTTTTTTACGAAAAATAAGACATTCCTCTTGCAAAATGAGTTTTGATATTTCAAAACAAAGAGGCCATTTCGTTGAAATTTTGAAAATTTGGATTTTTTTTGTTCGTGTGTTTCTACAATTGATACATCTTTCAATGGTCAACTTTTGACACTTTTGATACGGATGAGAATTTTTGTAAACTCTTTACTGATAATGTTTTTTTCTATTATCAGTTGGTGCTTGTACAGGGTATCATACACAGAAATACAATAATCTGCTTTTCAAGACCAGCAATCTACAAAATTACACATACAGCAAATACGTATTTGCAGATGTTTTTCTTCATTTGAGACCCTATTGTTTACAGTTTACATTTTTTTTAATTACTGCGAAATGTATTTTTATTCTATTTCTAATGCATTTTCAAATTATGTAGCTTTGCATTTTGAATTCATTTCATTTGCTTATGTCACTGTGAAATAATTTGTCGTTCATTTTCTGCTACTCTGGCACAGATTCTAAGGAGTTTTCTGGATGTTTCTTGTCAAGCACAATACCATTATATACCACACCCAAAAAAGTGTTTTTATTTTTTTTATTATTATTTTATAAAAAGAATTAATTTATTAAAATTATTATTTTAAAATGTTATAAATAACAGCAGATAATTTTACATTAGTAACTTGTCTAAAATTCTGAAGGATTTTGATTAACAACGAGGAATGTGCCTTCATTTATTGTGCGAAGTAGCAAAAATGAAAAAAGGTTATTACATAATAGCCACTTAACAAACAGGTAATATGCTTCTAATATCTGTTTTAATACCATAAATTAAAGTAATCTTTTTTAATATTTGTTTCCTTATTTTATTTATTTATTTATGTATTACTGAATTATTTTTAAAACTAGATTGATTTTACAAGCATTTAATTTATTTTCCATTGTTTTTTTTTTCTCATATTTTTGTATTTATGTTCTAAATTAATGTCTCAACAAAAAAACCTCAGCAACCTCAATCTGCACCTGCTATGTTTTATAACAAAGTACAAACTTGCTACTAATCTACATTTACTAAAAGGAGTAGAGATGTATTTAAATGTGTAATTAAATCCTGTTTTGCTTTCTCTATGGTCCTTCACTATGCCGTTAGTCCATAGATTATAATGAATGATATGAAACAGCAGAATCCTGTTCTAAGACACACTGACTCTGTGTCCCGTGGACATCTAAACTACTGAATGTTAACTTACCCCTGATAATACTGACACAGTCAATGTAAACTGGAGTGATGGAGTCACTTATTGGACTGAATGAAATTTGTCCATCTGTCTATTTACTAACATATGACTTCTATTATGTCTTTTCTGACTGGATTTACAGTCGTTTGTAAACTATTTATTGTGTTGTAGTGCACATTAATCGATGCATGTTTGTCTTGGATGGATCATTCCTTCCCCTTGTATGTTTTCAACTTGTGATGGTTCACGCTGTAACTGTAGCATAGGAAATATAATAAGGAATGGAAAGAATTTATATATATATATATATAACTAATTTGTATTCAATATGGGGGATGGGGATGAGTATTAAAATGTTTCAAAAGAAACTGCTTATGTGCTTTTTTGCTTATTTGTTATCATTAGCCAGCTGACTAAAATATGCTTTATAATGTTTTTCTAACATTTCCTTTCATAATCTTTAAAACATTATTTCTGAATGTGTAACTAATTTAATTTTTGGATTTTTCACTGCATTTAATTCAGAGGAATTAAATGGTGTTAAAATCTATGATCAGGAGTGCATGAGATAAAATTTTCAAACTCACAGTAAATGGAGTCAGAGTGACGCTCCCTGGCAGGAGGGTTTTTAGCAGGAGGTGGAGCAGCGAACGTTATTCTTGCTAGTCTTCGACTAAAACTTCCTGGTGCCTATGGAACAGGACTATTGAGGGTCCAGCGCCCTCTGGGAAAGAGTGGCGTGCATCGCATTACACGGTGCCCATGTCTCTTCAGTGCCCTCAGGAGATCGATCTGCAAACCCTGCCAGTGTTTCAGGGCGCAGCGGTCTCCAGAGAGCACTGCTTTCAGTCTTTTCCGGTCAGAAACGTATCGGAGCTGAGAGGCTCACCACCTCCTCTGGATGTCTTTAGAGCAGCTAGATCGGTCTGCCATGATTCGCAAGTATTCTGCCCATCAGTGGCGACTACTGGTCTGTCAAATATGGGAAGCTCATTTTCGGCCTACGTCATAAAATGGTCTATTTATTTATAAGTGAAACAAGGAATGTGGTGTATAATTGTGTGAAATGTATGATGAAAATCAAGCAATTTCACCAAGCAAATATAAAGAAATAGGTTACAGCAGTTTTTATTTCGACTGAATTTGAGAAATCCGCGATGGGACTGAGCGCGAATCAGTGTTGTCAACTTTTTTCAATGAAAAGTAGCTAAAGCCAGCTTGAAAAGTCACTAGATATCGCTAGAAGACGTCATACGATAATTTGCATATTCATTACGTCAATGCGTCATATTATCTTGCTTCTCTGTAGTCACATAATGGAATTTAATGCACCAAAATTCTCAATATGTCTCTTGTTTTCACTGATGTGTGTAATGGTTTCTGTTGTCAGAAAAACGGAATGAATATGAAATAGTGACTGAAATGCACCCCATAATTAGGTTAAACTAGATCTACCTTACAAGATGTTAATCTGGATTAATATCCTGATTTATAATCAAGCCGTTTTCTGATTAAATCAAATACACATAAGATATAGACAATGGCTATGCTGTGATTTGGGCTATATTTACATGTAAAATACAGTTAGCAGCAACATCATTTCCATTTTCACTGAAAGCTTTGCTCCTCACGGCCGAGCGCTGAACAGAACAGACGCAGAGAGAGGTGTGTGCGCGCGCTGGGAAAACTACCAGAGACTCGCTAAGGTTTGTCCAAGAAGTCGTTAGATTTGTTGCTTTTTTGGAAAAATGTCGCCAAAGGGGTCTGAAAAGTCGCTAAATCTGGCGACAAAGTCGCTAAGTTGGCAACACTGCCTCCAGTGTTATCGATCCGCCGAAACTCATCAAGTGAGAAATGTTCCGCGGTTCAAAAATACGTGCGATTAACTGCGTTAAAAAACTTAACGCGTTATTTTTGGTGTAATTAATTAATCTAAATTAACGCGTTAAAGTCCCGGCCCTACACCAAATTTAACACACCTGCCACCCCAAGGACACCTGAGACCTTGTAACACTAACGAGTGACATGACAACGGCAAGGGAAAAGGGCTAATTGGCCACATTTTGGGCATTTTCGTTTAGGGGTGTACTCACTTTTGTTGCCAGCAGTTCAGACATTACTGGCTGTGTGTTGAGTTATTTTGAGGGGACATCAACTTTACACCATTATACAAGCTGTACACTGATTACTTTACATTCTATCAGAGCTTCATATCTTTAGCGTTGTCCCTTGCAAAGATATGATAAAATATTTACAAAAAAATGTGAGGGGTGTACTCACTTTTGTGAGATACTGTACAAGTATTTTTCAAGAGACGAAGTAACTGATTAAAGTTGAATGCTGTTTTATTTAAATTAAATTAAAAAAACTAATTGGATAAAATAGTTAAAACAAACAATAACTACATTTTCTTTATTTTTTTTAAGTTTTAATCCACCGCTGCGTTCTTATCAAATCACTCAAACATGTTCTAAAAGGGCATTGTTTTTCAATTCCCATTCAAGCTTGTGCTAGATGATAAGGGAAATAAGCAAATAATAATAATAATAATAATCATAATACCAACAAGAATCCAAAAAATAGATCAAATAAAAATATCCAGTAATAAATAAATTAAAAACACCATCTGATCCAATACAGGCCCCGTTTATCAGAATAATACTGTACAGTATATGAAATTATCATACAGTATGTTTTCCCTGAGAACAGGAATAATCTGTTCCTGCGAATTCACCCAAAACCAAAACGCAAACCTTCTTCAAGAAAGAGGTGTTGTTACTGACACCAGCACTGCATGTCCTGAGAAAATGGGTGGTTTAGGAAACATGTCTTGGTGTTCCTGAGAGGCTGTGTGATCCCAGAGGCTGAAGAGTCCTGACAGACAGTGATCCGTCTCTCAAACACCAGCAGCAGCAGACAGACAGAAGCTCCTGGAGCAGATAACAGGCTCTTCACTGCTCTCTCACCCAGCCCTGCTGTCTCTTGATCTCAAAGGCAAATTTTCTTCACCTTTCTCCGCCGCACCAGATGAAACGTATATGCATTCATTCTTTTGTGCACCTTTATATTGCTGAATCCTCTTGTGATAATGGGAGTTAACCCTAATAAATGTTAATCCAAGACGTGTTTAGTCATTTGAACAAATTTGCATCACATCTCTTGCTCAGTGGATGCTTTGCAGTGAATGGGTGTCGTCAAAAAGAGAGTCCACACAACTCATCACGCAGTCCATCAGTTAACATCTCGAGGACACAAAAGCAAATTCTCATTCTGACAGCACCCTTTCACTGCAGAGCATCCATTGGTTGAGCAAGTGATGGAATGCTACATTCCTCCAAATCTGTTCTCATGAAGAAAACCTCATCTACATGCTGGATGGCCTGAGGGTGGATGAACGATTCCTTTAATGTGACGGTATTATGCAGCAGTGCATTGTGGGTAGGTGCCTGTGATATTAATGCTTACTTGTGGAAGATCTTGGCCCGTTTGTCACTCGAAAAGTTCTCCAGCTGCAAAGACTCCTGGGTAAGGAACGCCACAGCGAGGTGGAAGTAGTTATTCCACAGCTGAGAGAAAAAGGGAGACATCGGTCAGTAAAGCAATGCTTATCAAGTAACCCCTCATGATTTAACAACACAAAGAATGAGCAATAGGTTATGCAGATTAGTTTAACACTAAGATCCGAACCATAAATACGAGCAACCAAAACAACACAAGCACAGAGCTCAGAGAAGAGCCGCTTCAAATATTTAAATCAGATGCTGGGAAATTGCAGCCTATTAGCCAGTCACGAGTTCTTCTGGTCCAGAAATTTAATCATCCCTGCTGGAACGTCCTCAAACACAACCAGGCTCAAAGCGATGATTAAAAAATGCTTCTCATAAATAAAACTATTTGCTGGTTTTTGTTGCTTTCTAGCAGCATACTGTCTTCATGTATTACACAGGTACAGTATTAGACGGACGGTTGACCGAGAAATGTACAAACTGATATTCTTTCTTGCATGGAACACAAAATTAGACTTAATTCATAGCTTTATCATTCCAAGATGACTAATAATGCCATGAAATTAAGATCAAATGCACACGACCAGGACCGTGTCATCTTGAACACATTCAGCAAGCATACTGGAAGTGGATGAGGACCAAATACTCCTCGTTTGCTCCAAGCAATATAGTGATTTGTTGAAGCTCACGCCTCACCTGCAGCTCAAAGTTGGTTTGATCGAGGAACTTCTTGCTGAGTACGGCGGCGTACTGATTGATGGCTCGCAGGAAGACTCTGAAACCAGAGAAAAATCATGTTAGTCAACATCCGTACTCAACAAGAACTAGCGATCATTTTCAAATTTAGATGGACGTGTTTGTCCTTAACCACAGCCTGTAGAAAATGAACCATAAACACAGCCAGTTAAACACAGAACAATGTCACTCCTGACACAGAACTACATCCACGCTCAGCGTGCGGCCAGAAAGCAGATAAACTACAGATGATAAATTTTATCACAGGTCTTTAACTCCGCCACACCGAGACCACATTAGAAGGATATTAGAGAGACTTAAAGACGCTCCATCCACTTAGTTCAATAAAGGCCGTCGCTAATGAACTATGAGCGAGAACAAGAAATCTTTATATACTTCTCTAACTGCATCGCCGCCGAGTGAACGGAGAGGAAGAACAGAACGGAGAGACTCAAATCACAGGAAAATGACAGCCTGCAATCAAACTGAGATGAACAGAGTCTGAGCGCTGAGTGTCCAGATCATTTCACAGCTGTAATGTGACAATTTGAGCAGCTGTCGTGTTCACTCACTGGGTTAGAAATGTATGTCATGTAGACCTTTTCCTCCCATTTCCTAAAAGAAAACACGTAAGATGGAAATAAAGCAAGCGCTACAGTATATATCCTGACTTCTAAAGAGCAAGTTGTTTTCTATTGTTATACGAGAGTTTTCAATGAACTTATTTAGGGTTGAGGATTTTCAATGACAACTGAAAAACACACACAAAAAGTTTATATGCAAGAAGGTAAATAAATACTGTAAATTATGCACTTGCTTTAAATTGAAAGCATAAGACCATGTATTCCAAAATTCATTAGATTATAATAAATACCTAAATACACCACAATATAAAGCTCAATATAAATAGATTAATTACATCACAGCCAATTAATATCATAACTGTCCAAGAAAACAGACATCAAAAACTAAATTTGATAAAATAATTGAGCAAGCACAATTCACTGAAAGGTTAAATAAATAAATAAACAAATAACCTTTTATTTTTGTGTTCCTTAAATAACAAACAACGCCAAAGCATTGTTAAAATAATTAAATAAATAAACAAACAAACAAATACATGTACTCCTTTTAACTGACATAACACCAAAAACAAATTAAATCAATTAGTTGAACATGTTTTTGGTGTTAGGTGAGTTGTTGTAAGTGAGTGAATTATCTTTAATTTTTTTCTTTTAAAATAAATACATAAATAAATAACAGGCACTCTTCTTAAACAACTCATATGACCCCAAAAACATCTACTACTTGTTTGGCTGAATAAATAAAAGAATGAATTACTAACCTTTTTTTTTGTTGTTTAAAATAATTAAATAAAATTAAACAGAGGTACTCGTTTTAAATAACATACATAACACCAAAAAATAAATAGTTTTTAATTTTAAAATAATTTTAACGACTAAAATTGAACATGAAGTGATTACTGATATCATAGCCAATGAACATTAAAAAGAAAATAATTTCACAGGAAGAGCATTTGATGAAAGGCTATATGTAAAGTAAATCATTATTAAACACAATCCATTTTTATTTCATGTTGACTTCAGCTGTTCTGGCCCAACTTTCTGACACGGTCATGTGGCGACGCTTGAGAAACACTAGCTGATGCTTCAATATCAAGAGTCAAAAGTCACCAGCTGAAATAGATCGGACAAGTTTCTTATTATTAATTTCCAGCAGGAAAGCGTGAGCGGCGATGTTAACGTCTGACCCCTCATGTGTGAGCGTCTGTCAGATGTTTGACATCTCATTAGCGCCACTGGATATCAGCGACTGAATTGTAAGTCATCTTAAAAGGCTCTGGCTGTGTAAATGCATCAGAAGCCTTATTAATCATACTTTAATCTGGAGCGGGGCGGCACGATACGAGCCGAACGAATATCTGATTGACTAAGATAAAGAGCGAGCGAGCGTCAACATCCAGGATCCGGAGGACGTTTGACTCCTGCATTGTAACGGAGAGTTTCTCATCAGGGCCAACAGATACAATCTGTTTATAATGAGCTGCTGAAAAATCGCTGCTTAATGTGACTGCAGACATTAATAACGCAAGTGAGCTTTACTGAATCAACAGATGGACAGACAGACTGATGACAGACTTCAGATTTCAATGAGGATGTGGACGAAAGCAGCAGTTGCTTCAATATGTTGCCTGAGGAAATTCTACTCCATTGTTGACAGTGTGGGTTAACGCATCAGTGCACAGCTATCAATGAGCTTTTTATTGATTTATTTTTAATGTGAAATGTGATATTCTGAAAAACATATAGCGGGAACTGTCTGTTTTCTGGTTGGAATAAAATAAAATAAATAATGAATAATAAAGACTGGATTAACGGCTTTGATCACAGAAATGAATGACATTTTACAATACACATTTAAATAAAAATGTAAATATTTAAATCAGTAATAGTATTTCTTTCACATTACTACTCTTTTTAACCAATTCATTCAGCCTTGATGAGCAATCAATCATTTTCAAAAACCAAAACTAAATTTATACTCTGTGTATCATAACACAAATCACTACTGTGATCCACATCCCTTGAGTTGCACTACTGTTGTGGAAACGCGAGGCACGATGACTTTCATAAAACAGCTTGATTGGTGTGAACTCAGTCATGCCATCTGATCGAAATGCTTTTTAGCCAAACGAGTGCTTTAGAGCTTCCAAACGTGCTATAAAGAACAGGAAAGGAAACCGAAATGCAGCAGCTCATAACCTACACAGCGTTTCATTGATTGAATATTCTATTCTACAGTCAAAAATACATTTTGTGTCAGAATGATAGATCGCTCAGCGCAGTCTCTGCCATTACTGTAGAACACAAATCATCTTCCTGAAGGCAAATAGGTTCTAGTTTCCTGAGGTAAACTGTGTGGTTTTTTTCTTAAAATATGATTTTCATCTACGTTTAATATGCAGAAACAACTATGTAAGCCAACAATAAGTAAAAGTGTAATACTGTAGTAGTTTGTGGCATTAAACATTGCTCTGTCTGTCATCAAACGATGCTGGTATTGTGTTGTTTAAAAGACTCTTCTTCTCACAAAGGCTGTATTTGTTTGACTACAAATACAGTAAAAACAATATTATTACTATTCAAAATAACTGCTTTCTATTTGAATATATCTTAAATTGCAATTTATTCCTGTGATGCAAAGCTGAATTTTCTTCAGTGTCACATGATCCTTCAGAAATCCTTCTAATATGCTGATTTGCTGCTAAACAAAAACAGTTGTGCTGTGAAAAGAACAGCATTGATTTGAAAAAGAAATCTTTTTATCTTGATTGATGAATTCAAGGCATCCTAGCTGAGCATCAAGTTTTTTTTTGTTTTTTTCACAACAAACTGTCCCCAATCTCCAGACGTCATGAGGTACAGCTGCTGCTTTACTTGAAATTCAGCTGTATCTTCACCGGAACGATCACTTTGGACAGAAACAAGCTAAACGGACCCAAGTGAGGACGTGGTTCTGTAAATAAGATGAGCAGAGAAGCTGCAGCATCAGGACAGTCTGCTACAGATGAACAGTAGATGTGTTTTCTAGTCGGCTGAACGCTAAAGATTTACTGTGACCTTACAGAACATCAGGACGTGTCAGTTTAAATCACATCTGAGACTCAAGCAGAAAACCTGGAAAAAACACCTGGAGAAAAGGTTATCCAGGTCATTAAGCATTCGTTTTGGATGAACCATTCCTTTAGCTCACGGGACTAATTTTCATATATTACAACAGATGCAGTTAATGCACTTGCATTATTTTCCATTACAGCTACAGCAAACACCTGGCGGTTCTTGCACATGCAAAAATAATCATCCTAACGACAGATTTAGTGATTTTTAAGAAATAAATTGCTGATGAAATGTAAACACATTTTAAATGAAGTAATAAACACACAAACAAACACATCTCACATTTCTAGAACTTAAAAAAACAACAAAATAAATACAATAAATTAATGCAATCTTTTATTATTGATGAGAGTAATTTATGATGGAACACTTTCAATAAAATAAATAAGCAAAATCAAACTCAAAGAAAATAAAACAATTCACAAATGACAACAAATAAACTAAAATAACAGATAAAATAACAGAACTTAAAGTCACAAAACATTTTTTTGTACATTAAATAGAATAGAATAAAAATAATATAATAAAATAAATAATAAAAAAAAATCCAAGGAAAAGAAAAAAGAAATAAATACAGGCATCTCCATCATAGGTGTCTGTAAGCAATAGTACACGATGAAGAAAAACTTCATGACAAATTTAGGCTATTTTTAAATCAGTTTCAGATGGGAATTACAGAGGCTTAAAGATGGCTTCAAACGTGGCTCAATTAATCAATTTCAGTCAAACTCGATCTGTTTCATCAATTCCTTTTGCCTCTATAAATAACCCGGATCAACAAGCCAAGAAAAACACATTCTGTTTGTCTCTGAGACACGAGTAAGACTGATGAATGTGGCAGTACTCATACTGATGCTCTCATTTCAGAAACACAGTTTATCCGTTCATCAGAGCATCAGAAGACCAACAAGTGTCTAAGACCGTTAAAGACGATTCCTGTAATGCCGCAGCTGCTCAATATAAGGCCGCGGGGTCAAACGAAATCCCACTCTAATGATTCCTCAGTACATCCCTCGCACTCTCTTCCCTTTAATAGCACTGACGTGAGAAATCAATGTGTGCCGATGCAGCCGTGTGAGCCGAACGCAAATAGCAGCTGTGCTCTGATATCCACAGCTGTCTGGGATGCAACTGGAGCAAAGACAAGCCTCATTCTCACCAACAGCCTGACATCCCCTCACAATTAAAACCAATCAGTCCGTACGCTCGAACACACGACACACGCTGCTGATGGAGATTCAGTAACAGATGCGTGTGTTTGTGTTGCAGTCTGATCTAATGAGTCTGACTGGTCTGCTGATCCATCAAACTCAAAAGCTATTCTGTAGCATTAGAGGACTGCAAAAACATCTTTCCAGCAGCCAGTGCCAGCCAACTGAGCTCCTGATACTGCATGATGAACTAGAAATCTATTCCTCCATCAGTCCATCTATATTTCGATTTATCCATCCCTTCATCCATCAGTCCGTCTATATATCAATCCATCCCTCCTTCAATCCGTCCGTCTATACATCAATCCATCCCTTCATCCATCAGTCCGTCTATACATGAATCCATCCATCCGTCCGTCAATATATCAATCCACCCATCCATTTATAAATCAATTCATCCTTCCCTCCAACAATCTGTCTATTTATCGATTTATCCATCGATCAGTCGTCTATATATCAATCCATCTCTCCATCCATCTGTCCGTCTACACAGTATATCAATCCATCCGTCCATCCACCCCTCCATCAGTCCGTCTATATATCAATCAATTCATCCATCCCTCCATCACTTAATCTATATATCATTCCATTAATCCGTCCACCCGTCTGTCTATTTAGCAATCCATCTATCTATCCATCTATCTATCTATCCATCTATTCATCCATCCATCTATCTATCTATCTACCCATCCATCCATCTACCCATCAATCCATCCATCCATCCATCTACCCATCAATCCATCTATCTATCCATCTATCAATCCATCCATCCATCCATCCACTTATCCATCCATTCATCCATCCACTTATCCATCCATTCATCCATCCACTTATCCATACATTCATCAATCCATCCATCTATTCATCCATCCACCCATCCACCCTTCAATCCATCCATCCATCCATCCATCCATCCATCTACCCATCAATCCATCCATCTATCCATCCATCCATCCATCCATCATCCATCCATCTACCCATCCAATCAACTATCTATCCATCTATCCATCCACTTATCAATCCATTCATCCATCCATCCATTCATCCATCCATCCATCCATCCATCTACCCATCCAATCAACTATCTATCCATCTATCCATCCACTTATCCATCCACTTATCCATCCATCCATCCATCCATCCATTCATCCATCCATCTATTCATCCATCCATCCACCCATCAATCCATCCATCTACCCATTAATCCATCTATCTATCCATCCATCCATCCATCCATCTATTCATCCATCCATCTATCCATCCATCATCCATCCATCTACCCATCCATCAATCCATCTATTCATCCATCCATTTATCCATCCATCTACCCATCCATCCATCTATCTATCCATCTATCCATCAATCTATCCATTTATCCATCCATCCATCATCCATCCATCTATCCATCCATCCACTTATCCATCCATCCACCCATCAATCCATCCATCCATCCATCCATCCATCTACCCATCAATCCATCCATCGATCCATCATCCATCCATCTACCCATCCAATCAACTATCTATCCATCTATCCATCCACTTATCCATCCATTCATCCATCCATTCATCCATCCATTCATCCATCCATCCATCCATCCATCCAATCAACTATCTATCCATCTATCCATTCACTTATCCATTCATCCATTCATCCATCCATCCATCCATCCATCCATCTATCCATCCACTTATTCATCCATCCATCCATCCATTCATCCATCCATCTATTCATCCATCCATCCATCCATCCACCCATCAATCCATCCATCTACGCATCAATCCATTCATCTATCCATCCATCCATCTATTCGTCCATCCATCTATCCATATATTTATCCATCCATCATCCATCCATCAATCCATCTATTCATCCATCCATTTATCCATCCATCTACCCATCCATCCATCTATCTATCCATCTATCCATCAATCCATCCATCCATAAAATGAAAACTAAAAGACTTTCAAATCACGTGAGCCAATCCCAAAACAACAGAACACAACAAATGTTTAAACTGAGAAATGTTAATTTCATGCACAATATGAGCTCATTTCAGATTTGATGCCTTCTATAGGTCTCAAAATAGTTGGGATGTGGGCATGTTTACCATTGTGTAGCATATCATCATTTTTTTTTTTTTATTTGAAGACTTCAGGATATCAAGGTTGTAAGTTTCTGGAGTTTTGGTGTTGGAATTTGGTCCCATTTTTGACTGATTTCCAGCTGCCGAAGAAAGAGTGGTTGTCTTTGATGTATTTTTTGTTTAATGGTGCCCCGAATGTTCTCAACAGGTGAAATATCTGGACTGCAGACAGGCAAATTCACTAACAAACTCTTCTACTACGAAGCCATGCTGTTGTAATAGCTGTAGTATGTGGTTTTGATTCGTCCTGCTGAAATACATGTCATCTGGAGGGGAGCATAAGTTGCTCTAAAATCTTTATATACCCTTTAGCACTCACAATGCCTTCCAAAACATGCAAGCAGTCCACATGCACATCCCAAAACCATCAAACTGTAGATGCTGTTTTTTCAGCAAAATGCTGATAACACGCTGAAAGGCTTCCCGGCATCTGTGATTTCCTACAAGAATCTCAAATATGGAATCGTCTGACCATTAAAAAAATAAATGATAAAAAAAACAACTTTTCCACTTTGAAACATTTTTACAAGACAGAGCTTTAGTTGGCCTCTGCAGATAACACGGCATATTGTGTTTATAGATAGTGGAAGTGTTCCTGGGCCCATTTAGTAATGCCCATGACAGAATCATGCCGGTGAGTGATACAGTGTTTGAGAGCCCGAAGACCATGGGCATCCAACAAAGGCCCCTTATGCACAGAGATTCCTTCTCTCTTCAAACACAAAAAGCTATTTTGGATCAAGACAGAAAAATGATTATTCTTGGCTCAACAGGTCTCCATATGTGCCATTATAAAGTCAAATCTGAGTTCTCTTCTAGGACACGGCCCTCATCTTGTGAATTAATCAGCGCTTCATATTTATGCACATGATTTGTCAAAGCTTCAGTCCAAACTGGAAATTTGTGCACATGCGCAAGCTGAAACGTTGCCCATTCATTTCACTCTTATTGAAAATATCTCCAGCTCAGAAGGGCTGATTCACTTTCCAAAGGTCTACACTTCCTTCTGAACAATCAAAACTTACACTGTTTCACAAGTGAATTTGGCGCACAACTATAAAAGTTAAATTAAATAAGCAATGTGCACTTCAATAAGAAGTTAAATAGTTGCCGTTGGCAGACTATTATTATATTATTAAATAAATAAATTCTGAACAGTCAGAGCAGTCTACAGTATCCTAAACTGCTGCTTTGTGCAATACAAATTCATAAATAATTAATTCAATTCCATCCGAACACTTTCCACTGCACAAATCACTCTACAGAGATACCAATGCACAGAGGAAGTCAAAGGTCAATACACTGAGGAAAGATAGGGCAGTCATAAATAAACAAATACATTTACACATCAACTGTAAAATACATAAATAAACTTTCCAGGAAGTCACACAACTTCACAAGGGTTTTACGAGAAAAAACAACCTCTTACTCTGAAGATGATATCAGTCATTCCAGTTAGCAGACGACGCTAACCTCTACTAATGTCTCCTGCTGAACAGGGCCGATGAGAGTATAAGAGCGATGGAGAAGACCCTGATTCTACTGTGAGTCTGGAAGATGAGGTGGTCCTGTCTGAGCAGGAAATTAATATTAATAATTAAGAGCGGTGGGAGGCTTTTAGTGAGGAGCTTGATTGCCACTTACAGAGATTTGGCCTGCGCTGATGCTGAAACTGCAGACGACACAAAGGACAGAGAGTCACTGTCGTCTTCACACAGAGACTCTACATCACCGCGTCACATTTCTGCTCTGTTTTACATCACATGTACAACATCCCTGTCAGAAGACCCGTGTGTAGAGGCTCGCAGCACAGCTCTGAATCTGTAAACTGATTACTCACGTTCAGACATCCGCAGGGAAAACATAACAGACAAAACATGACGGCCGCCAAAATGGAACCGACTCAAGGGAGTAATAATGATGCCTAAGCTAGATTTTTGCATATTCTAAAAGGAAGCATGAGTGGTGCTCGCCAATAAAAAAAAATTGTATAATAAATAATAATAATAAATTCCAATATTAAATACATTTAAAAAAAAATCACCTTGGCGGTCGCTATATGGTTACTAAGGTATTACCAATGATTTTACCTACAAAATGCTTTTTAAACAAATAACAGATTTATTTACTTGAGGTTGTGGCCTGGGAAAAAAATACAAATAAAATAAACTATTACATAAACAAACAAAAACCAAATAAAAGTCATGAGTTGCTCTTTGGATGCTAAGCTGTTCGGAGTGATTCCAGGACATCCATGCTTTTTAACCCATAAATTACTGAATGACTAAATAAACAAACAAATAACAAAAATAATAATAAATAAATACTGAATATGAAATAAACTGAATAAGCATAAGACTTCAGTTAAATAGCCTGGTTTGGAATTAATTCTTTCCCCACCAGTGTTTTTGATGATTTTTACATAAATTAGGCCTTCAGAATATTTTCTGCTATGCATATATGAACATATTATATATAAAAAAAAGAAACCAAGTCTCTGAAGTGTTACCAAACATTTTTGTTGTTGTTCTTGTTTTTTTAAAGCAGAGTAGGGGGTCAGAATAATGCATTGATTAATGGTTAATCTGTTCACAATGAAGCATTAGTTGAGCAAAAACACACTACTAATTAATAAGTTAATTATTAATTACTAGTGTGTTTTTGCTTAACTAATGCTTCATTGTGAACAAATTAAGCATTAATTAATGCTTAATTAATGCATTATTCTGACCCCCTATTCTGAAGTGTTACCAAATGTTTTATTTTATCTTTACTTGTTCATGTTTTATCATCCCTTGAATGCAGATAGGTTTCATCCGAAATACAACAAATCTGAAAAAAAATGCATTTTTATCCAAGT
Source organism: Enteromius anoplus (assembly GCA_032359395.1). NCBI lineage: Eukaryota > Metazoa > Chordata > Actinopteri > Cypriniformes > Cyprinidae > Enteromius > Enteromius anoplus. The sequence continues at coordinate 16,874,508 of JAUMHG010000054.1, forward strand.
ACTCCTTTTTAAGCAAAATCCATTCAGATATCATATTCTTTCACCTGTAAATCATTTAATGAATAATTGAAATTGCATTCAGTAAACAGAACAAACACACACAAGCTGCACACACGCACAATATTTATATACACATCACGCACACACACACACACACATATATATGTATATCGCTGGGTTAAAGATCTATCCATGACATAACTAGAGATGTTTCTGTATCTGTAAAGGCATCTCCATCACTGACTAGCCTTCTTTGTCCTGATCAGATTCAAAATGGTCAAAACACGATCTACATATATGATCTATATTGTCTCTTTTTTGAGCCCGGTAGACCCGGGAAGTCACGTAGCTCATTCAGGACATGTACAAGGGCTTTCCTTACCGTAGAACAGGGATTGACATGAAAACCCGTCTTTGGCGGGGAAGCGTTGTTACCTAATTGACGAGATATCCGGTCAATGACGGGGAAAGAGTTAAGAAAAACAAATATAATTTTTTCTATATTTTTATGAGAAAAAGTTTTAATTCATCAAAATATCAAACTAAAGCTTAATAAAACAAAACAAAATAAAAGCCTTTGCAAACAGCAATAACTGGTGCTGCTGGTAGAAAACTGGTAAATGCTGAGAGTGTTTCTTTGCATTTAACTTCAGCGCTTCACCTGCTGCTCCTCACCCCTCCAGGAGAGCAAATTCGTAGTTTCCTAAATTCCCAGTTTTCGCTCTCCTCATCTCAGGCAATTTTCTGCTGCATTGAGCATGCGGCACGATGATCCACTGAAGAGCTGCCGATGCTGAAGTCTGCTGTGGTCCTCAGAGACATGCGAGCATCTACCTGATGGCCTGCAGGAACCCTCGCACACTTATCGCTCGCTGCGGCCCGCATGACGCACCGACTGCTCTCGCCTCTTAGAGGATTCACTCAGTGCTGAGGAAACATCTCCAGAAGGAATATTACAGAGAAAAACCCCAGAGGCGGCCAGAGTAAGGACTAAGACAACGTATCATGGGAAGTACAGGAACATGAAAGCCACAGAGAGACAAACAGGCTTTCAAAGATCTTGGCAATAAACACATATGCTGTATTAATGCTTCACGTTGCTACGTGGCTACTCGATTATAAATCACTCAATGGCCTAGGACCAAAATACATTACAGATATGCTCACTGAACAGAGTGCTCAGATCATTAGGATCGAATCAGTTAGAAATATCAATCAGTTTTGTTTTTTTATATCAATTTGTTTTATTGTTGTGATCATGTTGTGTTTTTATGATTATCCTACTTCCTTTTATGTAAAGCACTTTGAATTATGTCTGTGTATGAAATGTGCTATACACATACATTTGCCTTGCCTACAAATCGTAAAAGCCTTAAGAAACCTTAGACTAATTACAGCGCTCTATCTTGATTATTAAAGGATGATGATGGATGGATGTATTTAAAAATGCTTAACCACGAGTTCAAATGGACGACTTCAACATTTGATTGTATTATATTGTTTATTTCTTGTTTTACGATTTACTTTTGGGGCAAGAAGCCGTGTAATAAGCGGGATAATGTTAAATAAAGCAATAAAACCTGCTAGCTGTACATTATCCCTTACATAATAAATACACACAGTACACACATATATAAACAAAAATGACTGAATTGCAATTAATCATTTGACTAATCATTCTATACTGTATATATATATACACACATACATACACACATATAATCTCAAGTTATTTAAGTTACTTTAGTGTTGCACTGTTGGTTTCCAGCTAGCTCTGGAACAACACTTGCTAAATGGCCCCTAATTAGTGATAAATGAGCGTGTGGTGTGGTGTCAGTGGTGGAGTGGGTGTGCGGGATAGATGGGTCAGAACGGCACACGGGATAAAACCCTTCCTAAAGTGATTACAGTAAACCCATTAGAGAGCCAGAGCGGAGCGCGTTCCCCTCACACATTCACACTAATCCACAGCACCTTTTCCCTAGTTCTCAGTCCTGAATTGAAAACGGCACACAAAGACGTTCATATCGGAGTGACGGACAAATAGAAATAATACAAGCCGCCTGTGCGATTCAGAATCCTAAACCCATCGTTCTGAACTCCCGTTAAATTTAGGCTTCTGGAAACCTCATCACGCCACAGTGTTCTAAGTCAATCATGACGAATTTGTCATCACACGAATAAGCCCGTTCTGTCCGATTAACGACTCAATTTATGCATTTCTCAGCCTTCATTTAGCCGTAGCATGACGCTATCTGTAAATCTGCGCTTTCCCGTCGGATGATCTTGCACGCTCATCTAGCTTTAATGCTAATGAGAGTTTATCACATAATCACGCTGCTAATTGAGTTAAGAAAGCAGCAGCGATAGCCATCAGCATCCATTAGCATGCTAGCATGAATAGACTCCGGCTCGTTTCTGCGCTTAAAGATAAAGCAAGGTCAAACCTCCACCATCAGACCGATTCATCCAATAATATCACTGCAGCTTTTGTGATCTGATAAATAATTCTCTTTCAGGCATCAAGTAAAGAGCTCCCCTAGAACTCATCCACGGACTGATGGAATCCACTACGAATGTCACATGCTGCCATTCAATCATCACGCTAGCAATTAAGTTAGCACTGCTAATAAAGATGGTCAGGTCAACCTAAACCTGAGTAGTCAAGTAACTGTTTAGACCATGGCTTTTCAAACGGAGAGAAAGAAAATTAACCGTCTGTCTATCCATCCATCCATCCATCCTGTCTATTTATCCGTCTGTCTTGTATATCCATTCAACTATCTATCCATCCATCCCTTTATCCATCTACAGTCTCCATCCATCACTACAGTACAATTGTGCACACTTGAGGGCTTTTCACACTGTGCTTAACCCCGGGTTATCTGCGTTCTAAACACCGCTTTTAACCCCGGGTAAAGACGTGTTTCACACCTGTAATTTGAAAGCGGTGTTATCACCGCATTTTACCCGGGGTTATGAAACCCTGCTCCGGAGCAGGGTTAACCCCGCAATGCAGTGCTAAGTTTATTCAGTGTGAAACGGAGCGGTGTTTGCTTGTTGCTGCTGGACGCTTAGCAACAGACAGCCAATCAGAAATCGGCGAG
>JAUMHG010000054.1:16879491-16917051 GCA_032359395.1 Enteromius anoplus
TACAGATAACCCTGGATTATGTTTATCCGGGGTTTAGGATAACCCTGGGTTAACAATTTCAAGTGTGAAAAGCCCTATACAGTAACTTATTATTTTTTACGAATTAGTTTCTAAATACAATGAAAATGTACTGTTTTCTAGTATAAACCGGATGAAAGCCCTATTTTCTGAAAATGAATCTTTAAAGGTAAGTATATAATGACTGAGTTTTCAGAGAAACTTTGATCTAACTCTAAATAAAAGAAAAAAGAAAATCTGAATACTGCGAAAGTCAAATGGCATCTAGCCACGCAGCCCTGGGAAATAATTAAACAGGATCCCGCACTACTTCAGAGAAGCATTAAATAAATAAGAGCAGACATGAAATAATCAACATCCCACACTCATCTGATATCCGTGCCAGCTCTTCCTGTCAAACATGCTGCTATAATTAAACTGACCGCTGAGAGTCACACAGCAGCACAGAGTATTTCCATCTTTCTTTAAGGGTGACTTCCTTCTTTAACCTTTAGTGACTCAGCTGAAAATGCACTGGAAATGAATTCCCAACGTCTGGTTTCAAGGCCCGAGACCCGACGCGCTCCCTCTCCCTCTCGAATACCACATCAAATAAAGCACTTAATGACAACAAAGACGACACGGCATGATGGAAATAACTCGACCTTTACCTGAACGATAGAGCCATCATATGCATTTCTGAGGTCACCATCCCAGATAGAGGTTCAAGTCTCTCAGAAATGGTACAAACTTGAACTTTGAAAGCATTGCCGTATGTCTCTGAAAGCAGGTTAGCATATACACCAGAACAGAAGGTCAAAATGCGACTAGTGGTAAAAGTGAGTTCAACTAAACACCACCGCTCACTACAGAAACAGGTCACAACCACTCATGACTAAGCTCAGTAAAGGTGGCCGTACACGGTGTGAATTCGGACAGTCTGAAGACCGCATGGCCACGCACACGTCACGAGTGACTGTTTACGGACGCAGTGGTACATGGCATGATTTTAAAACCTGAGGCAATCACATTCATGAAGTTCCGCGCCTTTGAGGAAGAGATCCTTTTCTTTGTGGCAACAATGGCTTGCCAAAAAAAAACATGTTCGCTTCCATGTTCATCTTTCTTCTTCTGTGGCTTCCCTTTTTAGCTTCTGATTGGTCATTTCCAGTTTGCTCAACAAATCAGCTCGTCACGCTTTCAATCTGACAGCTCCTGACGTTTTTGGACGTTTAAAAAAATGATCGTGACCATACGAGAAGAGACGATTTCCTCCGATAACCAAAAAAAATTTAAAATTGCATGCGAGCTCTTACAACCGTGTATGCCTTCACACTCACTAGATCAAAACAGTCAAAGAAGCCTAGCAACATGCTTTTAAAACATGCTCCTTGCAACACTTTAAATTAGATCAACCAACCAAATTTGAAGACTTTCCTTGGACTGTATGTTACATTTTTATTTTGTGCTACAAAGCGTGCTGCCTCTTGAACTTCAGAGGCTAAAGCGAACTGCCATGTCACATTCAAAGAAATAGTTCATCCGAAAATCTAAAAATTACAGCATATTTTCTCACCCCCAAGCCAACCTAGGTGTATATGGCTTTCTTCTTTCAGACGAACACAGTTCGTAATGCTGGTGCATAGAGGGCAGGATTTTGAAGCTCCAAAAATCAAATATATTTCCGCAAGTACTGCGTTTTAAAAATAACCTATAGGCCTTCAGGGGGTTATCAAATGTCCTCTGAGTCAGATCAATGTTTTTTTTTTAAGCTGCGTCATACATCGAGTCAGAGGTCAGCCAGAGAGTTGCTGATATCTCAGATTTACGAAGCTTCAAAATCATGGCCACCATCCACCAGCATTACCACCAAGTCATATTCACCTAGGATGGCTTGGAAGTGAGTAAAACATGCCATCATTTTCAGTTTTGGGTGAACTTTTCCTTTAAGAGCATCAACGTGATGAACAATGTTTGAATTTTGTGCTGAAAATGTACAGGATTTGAAAGCGAAGACTTTGTTTCTTACCAGAAGTAAATGTGATTTTTGGATGGGCTACAAATGTCGCTTGTTGAAGGGATGTTTCATAGGGTCAAACGCAAAAGCTTTTTTAACGGCACAGTGCTAAATTCGACCCAAGAAACTTTTTCTTCCGAAAAATTGCAGGTCTGGTATGTTATTCCATAGACATGACTGCATGCGTTTGATATTGAGCTGAGCTTCAGTTCCCTCCACCTCCCTTACACAACATCTCTAGAGGAGCAGCTCTGGATTATGAGTAATTGGGCTCAAAGGAACGAGTGCTGAAACTCCATCACACATCCCAACTTCCTCAAGACACCATGTAATTATCCTGAAAATTGAAGTTCAGCTCATAATTAAATCTGCTGCACCTTAATTTACCCAGGAGTTAACGCTAATGTCGCGTACTCTGTGGAGTCCAGCAAAACAAACCCAGCTCATGACACTGTGAAAAAGCATTAGCATGTGGCTAAGCGGATGTTCTAATAAGAAACAGGTGATAATCATGTCTTTTGGGCAGCACATCAGAAGATTCTAATGATTTCTGAAGGATCATGTGACACCGAAGGCTGTTTGTCTAGTAAATAAATGCAGAAAAAAAAATAGCTTCAATGTAGAGAAAAATAAAGAACGAAATGGTGCATGCTGTTTGACCACAAAGTGAACTTGAACTAGAGAGAAAGAGCTTTTAAAATGTATTTCATATTGTTCTTTAATGCATATGACATTTGTTCCTCATGTAAAAATGATTGTGCTCTCTTCTGGTTAGGAAAATGAGAAAAGTAGTCAAGCACGTAATTGTGTGATTGGCGTGAACTGCAGCCGTTTGGAACAGTGTTCCCTGAACCAAAAATGAGAACAAGGCCAAATAAAAACATGAATGAATTCATGAGTGCATTATACCATTACAGGCTGACTAATGTTAACATGCTCATTAATATTCCCTGCTTAATCGTCAGAGCTGAATGAATTCTAAATTAATAAATGAAATTGATCAGTTCCACGTGACAGTCATTCATAAATGCAATGCAATACAAACATTCCGGTATTTTCCAGCTTTTTGTGAATTCGGACTTTACAAATACACCCACTGAGAACATTTCTGCACGAATATGGCTTATTCATACATCTCTTACAGCGCTGCAAAAGATAGAACAGCAACCCATTGGTGGACAGAAGAGATCATAAGAGATGTTTTATCTCAAATGCTGCATGGTTGTGAGCATCTGTCCATCTTTCGGTTTCCAATCGCAGACATACGACAGTCCACGCGCACTACTGTCTACAGATTCACAGACTCAACTCCTAAACATACTGAGCTGCCGCGGTGTCAACTGCCTACATAAGAAGCATGCTAACAGACTCAGAAGTGTCATAATGCACATAGCAACTGACAATAGTTTGATGCTTGCATGTGTGCGGTGTTAACCTTTTGAGACTCCAAAAAGTCAACAGATTGACAAAGTGCAACAGAAGGCTGGAGGGCCGAGAGATCTTTAAAACGAATAAAAAACACACACCCTAGCAACTGCACACAGTAGCAGCAACTTCATAGAAACTCTAAAAACAGAGGAATAGTTCACCCCAAAATAGGAATTTCTTTATTCTGCAGAACACAAAGGAACATGTTTTGAAGAAAGTTTGTAACCAGGCTGTTTTGGGTCACCGTTGACTTTGATAGCATTATTTTCCCACTGTGGAAGTCAATGGTGACCCAAAACAGGTTCACAGAGTAAATGGTGACAATTTTAATTTTTGGGTAAACTATTCCACCAACTGGACAGAAACTATCTAAAAATCCATCTTTTGCAACACTCAACAAATCTCAAAACACCCTAAAAACTCCTTAACAACTGCATAGCAACACTGTAAAACACCCTAAACACTCAAAACGACCTAGAAACACCTGAAACACTGAACACCTCCAAATAAACATTTAAAACATCAGCAACCCTCTAGCCTTGTGGAAGCTAGTAACGGCATAAGCACAGCAACAAACACAGCGCAAGGCTGGTCAACAGGCGAGTAACTACTGTAAGTTTTAGCCTGTTTACTCACCAGAATAATTAAGGCTCAAAGCCAGAGAGCTGATGGAGGTGTTTCAGGGACAGAATCACACAGAGGAGGAACACCGAGATTAAGGCTGATTACCATCAGAGCTTTGAAAACAAAACACAGCCCGCTGAGATCAGAGGGGCTTTTTGATACCGCAGATGTTTTGATGCATGAGAATGCCAAATAAGTGAGCCTGGAGACAATCTGAGAGGCCTGAAGATCCTCAGCGGGAGATGTCAAAGGTGCGAGTTGGTTTGGAGGTGTTTGGCCCGGCTGATAGAGAACCACTTCACACTGACGGAGCTCTCCAGCTCATAATAAGATTGACATCTAAGCCATTACACCTCAGAGCCTTTCAATCTCTACAAGCGAATCACTTCGGCGCCCGACCACACAGAAGATAAACGCCACAACAAAATACAAGCAACACTTACTCAAACATGAGAGAGAGAGAGAGAGCGCTGAGAACATATGCAGACACAGGATCGCTCTCACGCATCAGTGCATTCAGAAATGCATCAGTTTTGCAAGTTCGTCTGATTCTGAAAATGAAATAAGTTCTGCTTATTCAGAACCAGAGAGACAATTACGCAGTGGTCATGCTGGCCAGTCTAATTCAAAATAATCAACCCATTTATTACTGCAATAAAACTACTTCAATCTGTGACAAAACTGTTCATTGATTTGACGACTGGGGCATATTTCAAAAGCATGTGATTCAAACAGGTCAACCCTGAATCACGCAGAATCTTTGCTTGTTTCTTTTGTGCTTTTTTTTCTTTTTCTTTAAATAAAGTTCATTCTGAATCACCAGAGGCCTGCAACAACAGCGAGCAGCGAGCGAACAACAAATGTCATCATGTGCAAATTGAGTCACACTGGCTGAATGGAGAGCAGCTCTCAGCCTGAGAAAGGTCACGCTCACCAAACTACACCCGGAGACGGAGGAAATCAGCCCTGATCAGAAAGACATGACGTCCTCCGGCAGCACGAGGGGAAGCAGCCCAACCGTTTTATAAGCAGATGTAATGCTGACAAAAGCCAATCTCTGGAGGTAAAAATCACAAACTTTATGAGACTTTATGCAGGGCAGAGACGTGTTCTTAATAATGCATTGCTAACTTTTACACCGAAAGCACGCTCATAAAAACTGCAGTTTACAACGAAAGCACCTCCAGCTCTCCAGAGGACGAAATTTAATCTAGACAGTGTTTCCTTCTCTCGCCACGAGGAGACACGTACGGAGCGAAGGAACAAAACAACCACACAACTTTAGTACAGCATCTTACACACGTAATGTATACACAGATGCAATCAATCAAGTTTTATTACTAAACAATAAATTTAAAAAGTATGTTATTTTAATTATAATGATTTTAAATATAGCCAGAAAAAATTGAAGCTAAACACACACACACACACACATATATATAAACACAAATGTATTAAAATATAATATATATCATAATATAATATCATTGTATTTTTGAACAAATAAAGGCACGATGGGCATTAACCTTCTCGATTTCAAATGTTTGATTTATAATTTCTCATTTTACTATGTAACTTGTGTGACTGTGGCATTACTTCATTTGCATAATTACTATAATTAACCGAGTGCTAAAACAACACTATCAGCAGGTGCAGTTCATTCCTAACGAGAGACGTGATGGAGAGATGACACGTTTTGGGGATAAAAGTGTGTTTAAAAGTCAAAGGACCACATTTCAGAGTCATTCGCAACACTTTACTGAAACACATATAGATCAAACCCGTGTTGAAGAGGGCGGCTCAAACATCAACCGATTTTCAAATTAATTCAGAGTCGGAATAGTCGATCCAGATGAGAAACCAGAGAGCTTGTGATGTGTGAAGACCGCACCATCTTTGGATTTTATGCAAGCCACAAAAAATGACTATGCATAAAAGAACTGACACATGGAAAGCTGATCATGGAAAACTGCTTATACACTAAATGTAAAAGAACAAAGCAAAATCACATCCATATTTGCACCATATATCTAAAAAAACAAGACTGGTAAATTTAATAATGGGACTCTTCACCTGGATAAACACAAACACCACATCATGTGAAATCTAATCTAGGACCGTCCATTATCTGAGCGCAGGTGTCTTCATTCCACATCACCTGCATTCTGTGATCAATGTGACTGAAGGTGTTAATCACCCGGGGAAGAAATAGAAACACTATTTGGGGTGTTTTAGTCAGTTCACAGCACGGGCTTGTATTTACACCACCTCAAGATACTACAGCAAAACATAACGCACACATACAGCCTGTGAACATTCACTGAGTCATCTTCACAGTTTCTTTTTTAAGTACATGCCATTTAATATTCAAACATAAATCAGGTACAGCATTTTTTTACTTGCTTATTAAAATTAATGAACAGTTTAAATGGAATTTTATGAAAATATTTAATAAAAAAAAGCATCAGAGATTTTTTTAGTAAATTAAACCAGCATTTAATCTTATCTAATTCAACCTAATAAAAGTTATTATAATAATTTAACAAAATGACATCATTAAAACTAGCATAAATTCAATTCATTTCAATTCAATCAAATCCTGTTGTTATTGAGTATTTAAATACTAATAGTATTACGTAAACAATCACACTTAAAATTTACAAATATTGGTAAACTAAAGTTAATTTCACATCAAGTTGAATTTTTAAATTTAAACTTAATTTAATAAAAAAAGTAGCAATTGGATTATTTTATGAAAAATACATATATTTAATTAAAGAGAAAATAGTGTATGACACAAACAATTATCATATCTTCATTTTAGTTAGGTTAAATCAGGAATAATACTGAAAAGAAATGAAATCCTTTTCACCGGTGAATGGAGTTGTTGTGTCACATCGTGAATATGGAGTCGGTGAGCATAAGCCCACACCAAACAAGCGCTTATCCGCCTTAATCAGTGACGCCCACTGAGAGCGTTACAGAGAGGGTGGCTGTACATTGTTTTCCCGCCGTCTGGTGCACCTGTTGACTCGCAGCTGCGGGTGGAGGGTCTTCCATCAGTGCTCCGGCACGCAGGTGGCTGCTGCGAGACTCTATGAATTCCAATATGAAAATCTGACCCCCTGACCCCTGCGACAATCACATCCCACAACACAAGCCCAGCAGCACTGCTCCACAGCACAGGACTACACCAGGAAATCCCAACATTTCATCCTGCCACAGATAAGATGGGAAAATAGCTCCGAACTTCTACAGAAGATCTTATTTCTTTGAACTTTTCATCCCATTCGCTCATCTGAACATCAGCACTGTGCTTCCAACAGCACAGAACACAGATTTGTAGTGCAGCGCCATGAGCATACTGATACATACCGATTAGAAATTCCATGTCAAAAATGGTTTGTAACCATCTTTAATGCATTTTAGGCCATATAACTGGACTACTAATACTGTTTCATACTGATATAACAATACAAAGAGAGTTTAAATATACTCCTTTCATCGTTATTATCATCATGAAGTACATTACCATTAAATTATGTCAATAAAAATCATTCAATAGAAATCAATCTATTTGTTCATACGCAAATCAGGGGACAATTCAAATGCCCCTAGTATGGGTAATGAAAGGTTCATATTTGGGATTTTGGAGTCCCCAGCAACAGGTTAAAATGCATGCAAGGTCTTCTCACTGCATGAAAGATCATTTTCAAAAATCCTTAATAGGGGCGCATTAACCAACATCAAAGAACTATGAACAAGTTACTGAATTACTTTAAAATCTTAGGGGGTCTTCAAGATGTTTGTCTGACAAAAACAGTATCAGAATCCCTGCATTTACTGTCAACTGTAAAACTTCAAAATGTAATCCAATTACTTATTATTTTACTTTTTGTGGAATCTGATTATATTCATCCAAATGACATGTAATCAGTCACTACCCAGCACTGTTCCTGCCTCAACATAAAGAAATGACAATTACTCTGTGAAACAAGTTAGTTGAGATCAGGGACTCTCAGAAAACTCTCCAAGTCTGCGACAGGAAACTCGGGTCTGACTTCCTGCTGGCTGTGAAAGAGCGCTAAACCTTCATCTTCACAGTCACGCTGGACGCGGTTAGGCAGAGGAGTTGAGAAGAGAGGCATGAATAAAACAAAACACAACGAGTCACACACACACACAGAGATTCATAATTCATGTCTTTCATTTCAGCAGCCGCCACACTTCTGATAGAGCGAGAACAGAGCGAATCCACGCAGGTGCACACGGAAACACTACATGCCCGACACACACACACCAACTGATGTTGCACTGATGGGAGAAAAAACATTCGCAAACACATTCTTGGCCATTTCTGACTGCTGTTTCTAAGCAACAGCAGCATGTGTTGAAGGGAGAGAGAGAGTTAATGTAAGCGATGCTCCCTTTGCACATTTGTGCTCCAGCGCAAAACACAAAATCAACTCAACTAAGTGAGGAAAAAACTTGCTAAATGAATGAACATTCATTCAAGTCAACATCAAACCTCACCGGCAAACAAATGTACTTCAAGAAAACAGTGCAGACATAAAGTCGCCTTAAACAAACAAGTTAACTTTAAGCCACTTACTTATTCTGCATCATGTTCATTATCACCCAGTCGGCAGGATACACGTTCTTCCCAATGAGATCCTTAAACATGATAAACGTCTCCATGAGGAAATCCTAAAGAAGACTCACAATGTTTGGGGGTGAACCAGACATGACGACGACATCCAGAAATATGCAACCAACATTTAATGTATTTAAATCATTTTAATTGATTAGAAGCATAAGGGCTTTTTTGTACATGATAATGTTCTCTGTTCATGCCGCTGCAAAGAGTGAAAGTTTTTCATGGTATCTTATGGAAACTCACCACCACGTCTGTGCGCATCTTCCCAAAGGTGCTGATGAGGTGTGTGTAGTGATAGTCGTCCATCTGCCGCAGAGTGCCTGTCATACACGCCACAAAACTGCCCTGGAGAGAGACAGACAGACAGCTGATCAGTGACAGCGAACACCTGTCCAACAAACACTAACACGAGCAAAGAGCTGCTCTTAAAGGACATAAACCCTTCAAAACGAACCCCCCCCACACACACACACGTTACAGCCACTCTGAGGAACTTCCCGGGGAGACAGGACAAAATTCCAAGAAGTATTTCTCATTAACAGCACTTCTGACAGAAAGTAATGTGGTGTTTGACATCAATATTTCTCCAATCTGATTACAGCAGTCAGAGACACACTAAAGGAATGTAACGATACTTCCACTTCCCCACATGTGGGAATTGGGACCAATATAACACGCAATTAACCAGAAACCAATTGCTCAGAAATGAAACGGAGGGGGGAAATCTCATTAAAGATTCAGTAAAACACCTCGAAGAAGCCGTGGGAATCAAATCCATGCAGCGTGTGAGAAAATGTCACATTACCTGCCAAGGAAACTCTTCAAATGTCATTTATGTAACAATAAAGAAAGGTACAGTAGGTGAGAGAGAAAGTTAACACCGTATGCATAAATTATAGTACAAATTTTTTTTTATATACAGTAAGCAATAAGCAAAGGCATAGTTTCTTTAAATAATTGAATCATAATGGCTGAGGACTTTTTTGATGTTCTTAATGTTTTTTTTTTTTTAATGAAATGTCTTATGTTCTTCGTATTAGCATTATTGCCATAAAAAGACAATAAAAACACTTGAAACATAATATAAATCTTAAAGAACATTCAAAATCATGATTTCCATTACAGCAAAACACCATCGATTTATTCATGCATTATTCATTTTTCCTCTCCATGTTCTCTTTCAAAAATAGCCGCCTCAATTAAAAGGGTCAGAAAGAGGGTGGGACGTTTTTGATGGAAGAAACCTTGACTAAGGGAGAGAAAAAAAATGATGATTACATATGACAATGCGTAGGAGTCCTAATAGTTTAAAAGCCACTTCATTCATCTTCGCTAATTTGCAGCCATCTGAAAAGGAGGAAGAACATTTCCAGCAGATTCCACATGAGCAAACACTGCGCACAGCAACCAGCCGCACGCCAAGCCTTTGCACTTTGAAAGTGTGACGGGGCTATTCCGCATTTCCTCCAGTTCGGCTTGATTTTCATTTGCAAGTCTTTCCTGCAGCGGTAATTAGGTCTGGCCTACATAACTCAGCAGAAACACAACACACGGCTCATGTTCACGACAAGCTCCCCTCTTTCTCTCGCTCTCCGTCTCACCGCATGAAGAAAAGACTGGAGAGGTAAAGCTGGGGTCTTCTGTGAAATATTCATGCTTACCAGCTGAAGTTACTGTATTTCAGATGCATAAACTTTATTTTCCTGGCTGTGTAAAGACACAGTAAACACAGTTAGCCTGGAGTGAGAGATTAGAGGCTCGCCGTTCGGCTAATGTGGTTCGATAGCTAATATTTATGTTTACCGAACATCCTATCTGAGCCTGCGTGTTTGAACAGGACTCATAATGACAGACGACACCGGCATCCCACACACAACGCCGTGGGGTCAAGATAACATTTACTCACCTCACCTACATATTGGTTTGGTATAAAGTGCTGAAGAAAGACTTATTATTGAGTGAAACATTGTAAAGGTATTATCTTCTACAGCAAAAGAGCCCTGACAGCTTAAACGGACAGATAAAACGACAAGGACAAATGATAGGTCAGTTCTTATTATATTAAAATTTAAGGAGTGACTGAGAATTACACGAGTGATTTGGGTGATGGACAGATGAGATTCATGAATGGAAGAAGCCTCGGTAATTCAGAGCCAGAAACTGAATGAAAGTGCCAGTAAACGCTGGCTTCAAATGAGTCCAAACCAGCAGCCGCTCACGTCTGAAATGAGCGATGCGCAGATACGGTGTCCTGCTGTGAGATCTGAAGTGAGGAATAATAACTCTCTCATTCAGCATGTGTAAGCGTGCCATTACTCCTGATGAAGGATCCTGTTTTCTAGTAGAAGATAACAGATTCCTGCTGTGTATTACTTGTGCTGGAATTACACATGATTGAGTTTCTCTGCAGCGGAGTCCTTCAAATCACCTGATCACACCGAGACCACATCTGCTCTTCACAAACGTGTCACAGAGCCTGGATGAAACCTCGGCTCTTCTAACACTCAGCTTGAAGGAGTCTGCTTTGATTTAAAAATCCAATTTAAAAGAGACCGTCTTATTTAAAAATGTATCCACTAACAGATCTATTCTTGTTTTGTTTGTGTATTATATAATAATAATAATAATTTGTTTTTGGTTTATGCAAGTCAATGCTTTGGTGATCGTCTGCAAGTCAAGCCAATGGAACCTGGAGAAATAAACCTAAAAAGGATGGATGATAGAGGAAATGCAATGGAAAAAGGAATGCAAACAGGAAAAAGAAATAGATGGATGCCAAAAAAAAAAAAAAAAAAAGAACAATTGAGGTATAGATCGAAACGATAGAAGGATGGATGTATGGAAACAACAACAATAAACGGATGAGTGCATGGATGGATGGACGGTGGAAAGGAAAACAATAAACGTATGGATGCATGGATGGTAAGAAAAGATAGATGGATGGATGATGGATCACAGATGGGAAAAAACAAATGGATGCATGTATGGATGGATGGCTGGATGGATGACAGATGAAAAGAAAAACAATAAGAGGATGGATTAACGAATGGGTGGGAGAAGGGAAGAAAAAGTAAAACAATAAATGGATCGATAGGTGGATGGATGGATGAAAGGATGGAAAAAAGCAATACATAGATGTCTGGATTAACGATGGATTGATTGGTGGATGAAAGGATGGAAAAAAGAAAATAAATAGAAGGACTGGATGAAAAGAAAGAAAGAAAGAAAAACAATATATGGGTGGATTAAAGTATGCAGATGTGACACGAGCATCATAAATAATGCTGAAATGATGGAAAGGGCTCTATTTTGATCACATGCTGGTTTGAGAAGACAGGCCTCTCTCTCTCTCGCTCTCTCTCTGAGCGGACGGGAATCCTGAAGCCGATTCACTCATCTCAGCAGACAGAGACAAAGGCTGCATCCTCTAAGGTTCATCTCTCCCTTCATCTGTGTTGTGCTCCTCAGCCCGTTGCCATGGAAACTGTTTTCTTAAGGAGGTCGATCAAATAAAAGTCAGAGAGAAAGAATGAGACCTTGAACAAGAGTTTCCCCGACTTCCTCAAGGTCACTCTGTGCAACACCAGCGAACGTAACATATCCACCTCTGAAACTCTGGAAACACCTTGGACAGCCAATCAGAAAGATCCACAACGAACATGTGACCGCATGCAAATTTGCATACTACTGGTGCACACTTTACTAGTTTTCAAAAGTTTGCCTCTAATGTTTAAAAAAATCAATAAGGCTGTATTTATTTGATAAAAAATACAGTAAAATGGTACAATGTTAGGAAATATTACGAGAATTTGAATAGTTTTGAACTTTTCTTTTTAGATATATATATTTAAAAATTGTTTCTTTGATCAAAGCTGAATTGCCAGCATCATTACTCCAATCTTCAGTGATCCTTCAGAAATCCTTCTAATATGCTCAAGAAAACTTTCTGATATTCATCAATGCTGAAAACAGTTGTACAGATTCATATTTTTGTGGAAAGATACAACTCGAGATAAATCTTCGCTGTCAGCTCTAAAATAAAACCTTGCTGAATAACGCTCCTCTGCGCAATGTAAATGGAGAAGATGTTTTAAAAAGCTGCAGTCTTGTATTCCTTGACACTCCAGATCTTAAAACTGAAACAGGATATTCACAAACCTACCAAACACTCACTTGAACGAATCAAATATTGCAACAGTAAACATTTGCAGAAAAAAACAGTCCTCTGCTGGTGAAAACCGCACACCTGCGCAGCGAGAACTGGAATAGCAAGCATCATTTCCAGCCACAATTTGGCTGCAGCACTGCTATGCTGTCCATCGAACACCTGCAGAGTGAACAGTGCATGTCAATTAATGCTGCAGCTTTTATGGCCAGAAGATGTGAATATCAAGCAGGAAAACCCCAAACCGGACATTGAATGGAATGCAGCATCAGCTCTGCATGCACACTTCGAAAGCAATGCAATGCAAATTCAAACGCGAAAACAGGACGCAGCCTGGGTAGTTTCCAAATGCTGTTTTCAAGATGCAATAGCAGAAAAAGGCGTGCGCCTGACTAAACATCCTTCACATATAATGGTTTCGTATTCTTGCTTCAGGTCGAGTCAGTTTTATTACAGCGCTGGAGCGTGTTCATTTACAGCTAAATCACACTAATTAAATAATGGCTCTGTCAGTCACAAATGGAGCCGCTAAGACAGAATCCCTGTCCGCTTAACAGAAGACATGCCGCTCCTGTAGAGACACCAGCAGGAGCCTGGAAACATCTGGAGCAGCAGCAGCATCTGTGTGAAGCGCAGCAGGAAAAAGCCCTCGCAGGAGAAATGCAGTGATGCAAGAACAGCAGCAAACTTAAAGGGACAGTTCACCCAAAAATGACAGTTTGATGCTAAACTAAGGCCATCTAAGGTGAAACCATCAAATAAAAATAAAAAACTAAACATTAGCTATGTTTCCATCCAAAGATTTGAATTAAACCTGGAATACCATAAAAAAAAAAACATCCAACTAGAACAAAATAGTTCCTTTCTTGTGAACTGTGGCACTCAATATCACTAAGAACATAGGAGAAGCCACTGAATATAGTCATTTTTATATACTTTATCGTATACATTACACAATACATGTGGTCCCTGCTTCTGGAGGTGGATGCCAGGTGTTTGGGAATGCAGTCACGAAAGGCAATTATACAGAAGTACTTTGATGCCAGACTTTACTTCGGCTTTTCAGCATGACCATAACATCATAAGAACGCTGTGAGACGAGGTCCAGTGATTATTGGAGTTACCCTGTCTCTTGGCGAACCAATACAGTAAATGTGTTACCATCCCAGTTTATGCACATTTTTATATTTCATATTGGATCAAATGTTTGTTCGCAGCTCGAACAGTACAGATCTGTTTAGGTCGGTCAATCAAAAATTCCACAATTCCCGCTTAAAAAAACGAAACAAAAACATGTTTACTGTTTAACTGAAGAAAAAAAAAGCCACCTGCTTCTCGCATTTGAAGTTGGAGTTAATAAATGAACAGCAAATTTTCATTTTGGGGCGAACTATCCCTATAAAGACTGGCAAAAATGGCTCAGAATGAGCACTGTTGGAGATTAATGGTTTGATACTAAAAATTGTATTCTCATTGGATAAATATAATAAATTGAAAATGAGAAATGGTGCCTGTTTTGGTGTGAGAAACCATTACTATTACTATAATTGGACTTAAGGGAAAATATGAAATGCTAATGTAGAATATGAGCTCTTGAATTTATAATGGATGCCGGGTGTTGATATAGCAGCATCTTCGGCCTGTATCAAGATAAAAAAAATCTTAAACTAGATGGAACAGACACAAAATGAGAGGAAACAGCAAAAATTGCCTCTTCGTGTGAGTTCATCAAGTCCAGCCAGAACTGCTCCAGAGTCCTTCAGACATTTGCATGTGTGTGCGAGATGGTGTTCGGCTTAATTAAGTTTATTACCACACACACACACACAGCAGTTCAACACGCTGTCAGATATAATGGAGTGTAATGTGTTTACTTACTGGCAGCATTTCAACTTGATTACAGCTACAGCTCACAAACAAGTTAGTGCTTTTATTTAAAAAAAAAAAGTCTTTGTTCTTATGTACAGTTTTTTGTAATAATGTACAGCTGAATAAAAGAGGAACGATGTCTGGCATGAGAACAGATCTCAGCAGCTCTTGTTTTAAGGTCCTAATTAAAGCAGCAGGGATTCAGCTTGTGAACGACGGGCGAGCTGAGAGAGAGTCTCACGTATCTGTCAGATTCTGCGGTCTTCAAGTGGAACTGCTGACGGTCATTTTTTACGTCACACTAACAAAAGTGTAAGCTCACTATTGACTAATCAATGAAACTAATTTCATTAGCACATGCTTTGTGACTTACAGAGAACTTACTGTAATTACAATAAGGTGCAAATATATATATATATACACATGTAGTGTTATATTCTGACTTCTTATATTGTATAAAATATGTGTGTACATGTACACAAAATTTCAGTTCATTTCAGTAATTCAGTTAACATATTTTAAGCAATGTTTTTCATGGTTTTAGTAACGGGAACTAATTAATTTTCACAAGAACAGTATCTGATGAAATGCTTTCCAGAGTTTTCCAGGTCTGTAAAAGACCGTTGAAGTTCCTTAAATGGTCTAGGTTCAGGAAAACCTGAGCTTAAACCACTTGATCACCACACCCAGATGGATCGGCTGAATTCTGTCCACTTGTATGCCGATTTAGCAGGAAACGCCAGCAGAATGAATTTCAACATGGTCAAAACTAGAGAGTATTACAGTACATGATGAAAACGCACACACTTTTTAATACACCAACAAAGAGGTGATGAAGGTGCAGAAAACCTGACGGGCGTCTGAATTCTGCAGCTTTCTGCACTTACAGTATAGAAAAGCGAGGTTCTGAGGATGAGCAGTCAGGAGTGCTGACAGATACGAGTGTTGAGTGCATGGAAACCAGGAGTGTTTCTGGAGTGGGTCTCAGGAGATGGAAGTTCAAAGCCGTTTGTTCGACGTTGCGGTTCACACGTTTGATGCCGGTCATCATGACGGTTGGACATGAGGGCTGACCAATCCTGCGGGTTATACAATATCTCTCTCTCCATGTATGTGCGTGCAAAAACCCACAAAACCTGAAGAAAATGCAGATTCAACAAAATCCATGCTAAAGAGACAGACGTCACCCTGGAGGAGGCCATGCGGTGCTGTGGCCTTATACTAGCCGCTAGGACAACGAAATCAATGAGTGCCGCATCAGCAGAAAGCTCTTTCCTCCTAGTGGCCCTTATGAGGGCAGATTAGACAAAATAGACAAACAGAGTAAAGAGATGAAAGTTCTTCCCAAAATTCCCTGTAAGACAGACTTTCTTCTGTGAAATCCAAAATGATGCAGGTCTCAAAGGGGTCCAAGTTGTTTTCACCCCTACATTCTTTAAAATATCTTTTTTTTGTGTGTGTGTTCAGTAGAAGAATGTCACACTGTGTGGAAATGCGTATGTGAGCAGATGTTCTCAAGGAGAATGTCTCAAACAAAACTCGAGCTTTGAATCCATTTCACAAACTTTCTCAAATCCCAGCTTGGCCTCAGAAGCAACTTTGTTTCCCGGTAGACTGATAAAACCTTTTCTTTTGTGGCGAGGGGGCTGGAAGTCTATCTCAAACAACTGAAATAATGTGGTGACGTGATGTGGAACTTTAATGCGAGCTTGGAATGACTTTACAGTCGGCACAGCCATATGACCCTGCAGCCCAAGCCTGGTTGCCCACTGAAGCTAAGCAGTGTTGAGCCTGGTCAGTACCTGGATGGGAGACCTCCTGAGGAACACTAGGTTGCTGTTGGTAGACGTGTTAGAGAGGCCAGCAGGGGGTGCTCACCTTGTGGTCTGTGTGGGTTCTAATGACCCAGTATGGTGACGGGGACACTATACTGTCAAAAGAGTACCATCTTTCGGATGAGACGTTAAACCGAGGTCCTGACTCTCTGTGCTCATTAAAAATACCATGATACTCATCGTAAAGAGTAGGGGTGTAACCCCGGTGTCCTGGCCAAATTCCCACTGGCCCTTGTCTATCATGGCCTCCCAATAATCCCCATCCATCGATTGGCTGTATCTCTCTCTCCTCTCCACCTGTAGCTGGTGTGTGGCAGCCGTCGCATCATCCAAGTGGATGCTGCACACTGGTGGTGGTTGAGGAGAGACCCCCCCCCGCATGATTGTAAAAGCGCTTTGGCTGTATGGCCATACACAGTAAAGCGCTATATAAATGCGTCATTCATTCATTCATTCAAAACAATCCTCTTAGAACGTCTGACATCCAATCAGAATCAAGCATAATGCCATGCTACAACTGACCAATCAGAGCATCACAAAGTGGCAAATGATTAAAAAAAAAAAATTTATGAACTCTGTTCATAACTCTGTTTTAAACCAAGATAAATAAGCAAGACGATAAGATTTAATGTTACTTTTTCAGTCATTTTGAGAGATTGAGAAGAGATATATAATATATTATAAAATATTATATTTAATAATATTCAATTATATTATATCTTCTACTAATAAATTATTATAATTATAATTATAAATTTATTATAAATGAATAAATTAAACTAACCATAACACAACATGCACATATGTATATAACAAATTACATATAAATATAAAATTACACTTTATATATACATTATGTGTGTACATACATATATAAATGTGTATTTCATTACATATGCATTTAATACATTTATTACTAATACATTTTATAAATACAGGTATAATATAAAAATGTACATGATTGAAAATATTGAAAAAGAAAAAAAGAAAACAAAACAAAAGAAGAAATGGAAGAAACTGATATTTATGTAAATCAGCAGGTCATCACATGACCTAAAGCTGGATTTTCCTGGCAATTTCCCTCCTCTTTCTCTCTCTCTGCTTTGCTGTCTTCCACCCCGCCTCCCTCTCTCCCTCTCTCTCTCTCTCTCTCTCTTTCTGTGTGTTGCTGGCTCTCGGGTCTCTCAGTTCTTGGAGCAGCTGGTTCAGGATGGATGTCTCATGCGCACACATGCCATCGCTGAGCGCCGGACCCCGCTGCATCCCTTCGGCAGTGTGTGCGTGAGTGTGTGAGTGTGTGTGCATGCGTGTGTGTGTGTGTGCGTGCGTGAGAGCGAGAGTTGCGGGGGAGCACCGGTCAGATAAAGACGCGTGCGAGTTCTGCGTGTGTGTGTGTGTGTTTTGGGACAGATCTCAGTGGAATCTCTCACACGGGATGTGTAAGGATCACAGGAGCAGCGTCTGACCGTACAAGCGCTACACAGAGAAACTTCCAGCATGGCAGACCCTCTCTCCGGACTCACATCAGTTCTCACTCCCTGACGGACCCCAGCTGCGCTGAGAGGGAAGGCATGTGCTGGTCATCTCTCCCTCCCCTTCATCATCCTCATCACTATCACCACTGAGCAGAGTCTGGAGGTGAGTCTCTGCCTTTACATCTCTACATCATTTCGTCTAGTGAATTCATCATAATGAAGAAAAAACATACAAATTCAGGAGAAACCTGAACACCAAAGTTGATTTGACAGTGAGTGCGGCATTGAAAAACCTGATCAGAACAAGCATGCCGAGATCATCTCATCCTGTGGCTTTTCCACCGACCATCGCAATGCTTCGTTTAGCATTATTATAATCTTTTTATTTCAACCCACGCAGAGAGAGAGAGGGAGAGAGAGAGAGAGAGAGAGAGAGCTTATGGTGGTCTGAACTGTAAAACAGTTGGGCTGACAGTGGATTTAGAAACTGTGTTTTTAGGCTGTAGGTTAAATCAGGACTATTTCAGTTAAAAATTAACATTTGGATCTCATTTCCTCTGCCTCACCTCGATTCAAACCTGTATGACTTTCCATTTTTCTGTGGAACACAAAAGGAGATGCTTAGATGAACATTCATGCTGCGAAAAAAGAAAATATTAAGCTCCAAAAAAGGATATAAAGCACAAGTGCATGATGATATGCTATACAAGTCCTCGAACTATATGGCAAAACTTTTTTGGATAAAAGATGCTCACTAAGGCTGCATTTATTCGATTAAAAATACAGCAAAAACATGTAAAAAGTGAAATATTTTTTCAATTTAAAATAACTATTTTCTGGGTGACTATATTTTAAAATGTATTTTATTCTTGTGATGCAAAGCATCATTACTCCAGTCCGCAAGATCCTTCCGAAATCATTCAAATTTGCTGATCTCAAGAATGGTTTCTTATAAATGAAAAAAAAACTTAAATTTTGTGGAATGCATTTAGGAAGGAAAACATTTACTAACACACACTCTGCTCAGATGTGTGTGAGAGAGAGAGAGAGACTGAGCATGAGAAGGAAAAAGTGAGACTTTATCTGGGTTCTACCTGAAGGATCACGACTGTTTTTCAATTGGCTGCTTCATGAACACGTCATTTCTGTCTGAAACACTCCCATACTCAACCAGATACCAGCAGAAACACACAGAGAGAGAGAGAGATGCATGCTGCATCATGATGGTCAGTCACCTACAGTATAACTGGGTGAATCACGCACAAATATCTGGGTCATGATAGACAGACAGATAGAAAAGGCTGACATACCAGTACAGTATAACTCAACAGAACATACACTGATAAAACAGCCAAAAACAAAAGGGCCAAATAAGCTTTTCAGCATCCCACCAAAATTCGTGACCTCTGTATTTAAAAAAAAAAATGCTGCAGGACATAACATGTCACAACATATCAATAGCTGATCACTCAGAAGTCAAGAACAAGTCAAAGTTTAAGCCGAACACTAAAGCACGCAGTAAAAGCGGTTCTGCATCAATATATGCTGATTGACAAAGTTTAAGGTCATAGATCTTGGCAGAGAACACTCCAGGCGCATTCTGGAATCGGATCGTGACTCTTCACCTGCCTCACACACTGAAACAGCAGCAGAGGAAGCCAGATGTTGTGGAAATGGGTTTATTACTGTGCTAACACGGAGACCAGGAGAGATCCGAATACTTATGAGTCTCCTTCCTGTGGTGTTAGGGAATCTCAAAAAATACAGCTGTGTTGATGATGTTTGTATTGTTCAATCCAGTCCCACCCAGTGAATAAGTCTGGAGATGGAAATGAAAGGGACATCCTTCTATCCATCTTTTGCTCCTCCTTTCTTTACCTACTGATATTTATTTTTCCATTTCATCCTCCGTTCATCTTTCTTTGTTTTCTTCCATCCATCCTTTCTTTCATTGTTCGATTAATTCATCCATCTAGCCACACATCTTCCTTCCTTCCTTCCTTCCTTTCTTTCTTTCCATCCATCTATCTTTCTTTCGATCCTCCACTTTCCATCCATCTTTTTTTTTTGCCTTCCATCCATCCATGATCAATTTTTCTCTTTCCTGCCATACAACCTTTTTTATTTCCATCCATTTTAATTTCTTTCCTTCCATCCATTCATTTTTCTATCCATATACCCATCCTTTCTTTACTGACATCTGTGCATCTATCTTTCCACGCACATGTCAATTTCTGTTTCCTGTCATCCATCAATCTTTTTTATTTCCATCCATTTTAATTTTTTCCCTCCATCCATCTCTTCTCCCAAATTTTCTTTCCTGACATTCCGTCTTTTTTATTTCCATCCATTTTTCTTTCTTTCCTACCCTCCCACCTTTCTCCCTTCATTCATTACTGACATCCATCCATCTGTCAATTTCTCTCTTCGCCTGTCATTCAATCTTTTTTTATTTCCATCGATTTTTCTTTTTTCCCTTCATTCATTCATCCATCCATCCATTTTTTCTCTGCATCCTTCCTTCTTTCTTTACTGACATCCATCCATCCATCAGTCCATTCCTTTCATCTATCAATTTCTCTCTTCCCTGTCATCCCATCTTTTTTATTTCCACCCATTTTTCTTTCCCTCGATCCATTCATTTTTTTTTCTTCCCTGGCATACATCCATCTTTCTTTCAATCCATTAGTATACACTTGTGTGTACACTTAACAATCTCACACACACACGTCTTGAGTGCAGTGTGTGTGTGTGTGTGTGTTTGTGTGTGTGTGTTCTGGTTAGCTGGTCTCCAGGAGCAACCACTGCACACCTTCATAAAGCACACAGCACATTAAGCATCAGCGCTAATGTCTGCTGGCTGAATTAGTCTCGTTTCGATGTATAGCTAGAGGACAATCACACAATGCATCTCTGCTCTCATCCTCCATCCCTCACTTCTCTGCTTTTTCTGGGAAATAAGAGCGGTGTGGGTAATGGAGGCTGCACCCCGCTGTCTGAAACTCCACAGAGAGCCTCTCCATGACATTAACTGACAGACAGAGAGATAATACACCGCAGAAGAGTTCAGAACCAGCCAGTGCTAATCTGACCCCTCTCCTGAGCAGCAAAGACTCGGTTAAACATCCACAAGACCTTATTCAGAAATGTTTAAGAGCTTCGGCTTTGCGTGTGTGTGTTTATGTAAAGCACTGGGGTGAGATGTTTTACTACTCAGCGTTGAGTCAGATACAGTTCCCGTGCACCAGCGACTTCCTCAAAATGCTGCAGGTCTATCAGAGCTGAATACTAAATAGAGTAAAAGCTCTCAGCAGAGCCAGAGAAGAAATCCGTTCAGGGTCAGCAGGGCAGATCAGGCTCGGACTCCACTGAACGCTTGGACTCATTTCGACT
Source organism: Enteromius anoplus (assembly GCA_032359395.1). Taxonomy (NCBI): domain Eukaryota; kingdom Metazoa; phylum Chordata; class Actinopteri; order Cypriniformes; family Cyprinidae; genus Enteromius; species Enteromius anoplus. Next base: position 16,900,952 of record JAUMHG010000054.1, read on the forward strand.
GATTTAAATCACACACCAAATAGTGCTCATAAAAGCTTCTCATTGTAAATGTCTTTACACTTTAGTTCAGAAATGAGCACATCTGGATAGTGATCAGTTACTATAGAGATGCATGTTTTCTGCATCATCGTTGTTGGCTCACAGTCTGGACCGAATGTGAGGAGATAAAAAAAAGATCACGTAGTGCTGACAATGTTAGCACATCTTTCTACGGACACAAAAACAGTGTAGTCCAACTGACAAACACGAGCGGATTCCTCTTAAGGAATCAAAAACATACAACGCAACTGGTCTAGTGCAATGTTAAAAACAAATGACTATTATGAGCAGATTCATTCACATCAAATACTCAAAAAAAAAATGACTGTCTTTCCATCAATCCATCCATCCGGCCGTCGTTCTATCTATCTATATCTATATCTATCTGTCGTTCTATCCATCCATCCAAATATACAGCACAATGAGAGCTGAATCTTTTTAGCGAATGAAAAAAATACGACACCATCCACATAATCCAAAACACACATGACTGATTCTTTTAACAAATCAAAAAGATCAGTCAAACAAATCCTTCACAGCTAGTTCATGCATCGTCATATCTGAATGCACGTGTTGGACTGCTTGTAAACGACTGACTGAAAGTGAGCCGTCCACCCATCCACGCTATCATTAGTAAATACACACAGCAAGAGTCAGAAATGTGGTAATGCTTGATCTTGAGAGCTTCAGGGAGGTGGCGAAGCATTACGGTGGCTGTAATGCTTGATGAATGTGAAATTAAAGGACTAACTAGTAGGGCAGATGTGATGATCTCTGAGCTCTCGCTGCAGTAAAGCGTCCTCTCTCCACCTGAGCGGAACGCTTTACAGACCCGCTAAAGAGACACGGCTAATGGAAGGACGCCGAGCACACTAACTCTAGATGAAATGACAGCAAGGCATCATTAAAATGTTCTAGCATCAGAGAGCCACAATTATTAGAAGCACAATCCTCTAATAGCAGCGTTCAGATGGACGGCCTCATCTTATGGCATTAGAGAAACGATTAACGGACAAAGGATTTGACTCCATACACTGGCCTTAATGCAGCAGGAATCGCTCACGCACAATATCCTCCATACTATCACGATCCCAATGTTATGCTGTTGCATACTCTAGCGTGCACACAAATACATATTCATACACCAAACAAAATGTAGTTTTCTTCCTAGGCAGTTTAAAGCAGTCATGCATAGATCACAATAACTTTAGAAATTGTGGCAATATGGAAAATGTACAATCTCCGCATTGAACAGCTGATTCTTCAATGAAATTTTATTTCAAAAATATAAAAAGAGTTATATAATGTGATTCACAAACTCTTACAAAGCATCCATCCATCCATAAATGACCTTAATGACATTTGCTTATTTGGATTAAACGCAGTGCCATATTGACTCAATTACTGCACCATTGAAATAATTAACATAAATGCATTAACAAAAACATCATGATGCATTAAAGACGCCACATAAAGACTTCGGAGTAATGAATAGATTCATCTGCTATTAAAACATCTCTGTATTAGCACAATACATGTGAATCGCAAGAGAAGAAATTGATGGTTTGGTTAAAATGATTGACATCAAAAAGTGCTGAAAAAGAGAGCCTGTTTTGGTTACATCCTGGTAATATCACACATGAATATAAACTATTTCCGGGCCTCATTCTGAGAAAGCACACTATTAATATCTCCTGCAGGGGAAATCGCCAGGAGAAAACCCAGCAGACAAACCAAATAAATAAATAACAGAAAGGCAGTAGCTAAAGCCGGATTAGGGTGAGCTCTCGGCCTCCACACGCTCTCTAGAAGTGCCACACTTTCATTTGTTCCCGCAGTGTTTTAGGACACTCTGTGCTCTGACAACACCGCTCTCCTGTCAGCAAATAGAGAAATAAATCGAGCTGGGGAGGGATATCCTGTTTTATTAAAGCTAGCAGATGTAGGAGGATGAATATGAAATGTGACCCGAGGTTCCTGTTCAACGCTATTAGTCTTACATAATTAACACATTTGATTTTATCTGTAATCAAAACCGAAAGCACAATCTTTACATGAGCATTAAGAGCCTGAACACATGAAATGCCTCAGAAACCACACAAAAGCAGCAGGTTAAACCAAGCATCATAAACTGTCAGAACCTCAGACAGCTCTGTGTGAAAAAAGGCCTAAATGTCATTTTTTAATGTGTGCACCACATTACTTTTAAATGCAGATGTAATAGTAAATAAAACAGCTTTATTATAATTATTATTACTACTACTACTACTATTATTAATAATAATGTCTTCCAACTTAAAAAAAAACCTGATGGTCAGTGTAAAAGTAATAATAATAATAAGTAGTAAGATAATATTTATAGCAAAAACAATAACAATACAAATAAAAACAATAAAATCAGTAGAAAAAGAAAGCCAATAATTCATTCAATTTAATACCAGGACAACTAATAATTGGTCAGTTGTAACAAACGTGGTGCACTCTCATTACTAAGTAAAAAAATTAATAAAACAAATTTTTGAGCATCTTTTGAAACTTCTGAAATCAGGGATGGAGAGAGATGCTAAGGTCTAAGCTGGAAGTTCACTTGATTTTGAGGGAGGGGGGATGAGAGTGTGTTCTCTCAGAAGACCTCCTGTGGTTAGTGTTAGTGGCATCAGAAAGCGTCAGATGGAAAAATGAAGAGCTCACTGTACCGCTTCACTTGAGCACAGAGCTGGAGGTTCAGGCAGCGTCGATGAGTTACGATTCACAGCCGTCTTACAACTGAAGTCTGCAGAGACCCGTGTGTCACTGAACAGATGTGGCGATGTGTGTGAAGACACACAAACAGGGGCGACTCGTGCTTGGATACATGTCTGCGGGGCTGTAAGCTTCACACAACACACTGATTACCATTCACTGCCCGCTGTGACTTCATCTTTATACAGACATTTGAACTGTTGATACATCTCATGTGTGGCTGTTTGCATCATAAATCACACACAAATAGTGAGACTAATTTAAAGGTGATGCATTCTGGGAAATGCAGTTTTGTTCCGCCCTGATATTCATTAAGTGAAAAAAAAAAAAAAAACATTAAATAAGACAAAATGTATTACATAAATCAGGTCCATCCATCTAAAAGGTGTCAAACCGCTAAATTATAAAATACCAATATTTGAAGTTTGACAAGTAAAAATAAATAAATAAGGCTGCATGAATTTCAATTCACTTTAATTTTAACTTTCAAATTACAGTTTGTTCTAACTTAAAATGCATAATAATAATGATAATAATAATCATCATAAGCTAAACTAATAATAGCATTATAATAAGTAAGTGTTATATTATTATTATTATTACTCTACATTCAGATTTAAACGGCAATGCTGTTTGCTACCTCAAACTGCTTTTTTTTTGTTAAATTTGAATTGTATTAAATTTAATAAAGGCGTTCTCAATTCAATTAAGCATGGTCCATAATAATTCAATTTAAATAGCTTACCCGTGTTCTTCCCAATTCAAATTCATTTACTTTAAAACTCTTTCTCAATTCAATGCAGAACGGTGCATGGAACACAGCATACCTCTAAATGACACACAACCTGGTTGCTATACAGTTCTTGATTCGGGGTTCCACTCATATCTGTAACGCAAACAGCATTCGCTCCATTCAAAGCTGACAGCAACAGTGATTCTCACCATATCAAGCAGCACTAATGAAAGCAGCGTGCAAATAAAAGCACTTTATTAAGTTTACCACCTTCCACCATTCATTTCAGGGTCTTCAAAGACAAAGCTGATTTTCAAGAGCTCAGGTCCACAACGACCAGGAAGAGAAAACTGCTGGGCTGTTGCTACGATACCACAATATCAAACACGAGGCAACTGTGAAAATATAATTTGATGAATTAATTCTTTAGAGTCTTATGTAAATAAAGTTGCGCTTTGCTGTTTACATAATCCCAGGGCCGCTAATGCTTCTTTGGGGGACTCGAGCCCGTCGGCAGTACTCTTTCTGATTAATTGAGTTGCAAATGCATTTGGGATGGGCTTTCCCTGACAACCGGGTTACACTAGCAATACATCACAGTCCGAACGAGCAGGAGGAGAGATGCCTACGATGTTGATGTTGACTGCGGATCCGATTTAAAGTATTAATACAATCCCATGATTCCTAGCAGCCGTATCGATCTGGTTTGCGCGTTGTTCGCCCGGTGCGTATTGAAGGTTTGTAATCATGTCTGCAGCTCACATCGATCCCGAGCGGCCCTTGAAGACGGCTAGTCACCGAGGGTCTGTCACCACCGGTTTATCTCGCCTTCCTCAAGGCCCTTAACAAATGATTTAGAGTAATAGACATACAGTAATCCAATAGCGCAGAAAGCATTAGAGACGCTCAACATGACACTCCTGCAGAAGTGCAGCTAAGTAACTCTGAGATCAACCTGCTTCTAAACCCGCAGAGGAATCACACTCCATTAAGATTACATATTATTGGATTTTGAAAACATATGCCTCTCCGGTACGGATTGCTATTCCCTGCTGTATACACATCCCGATCCAGACTTTTTGATCAGGCTTACACATCGGGTCAGTGACCTAACAAACGCCTTATAATATAGTGTAGGGCAGCAGGCTTATGACAAAAATCTGAATTGTTAATAATTTCCCTTGAAACTGTAATTGTGATTATTAATTAAAACTATCACAATTTGTACTGAATGGTGATTATACCATTTTTGGATTCAACTGCATGCCATGTTTTTACATGAACGTAAGCTGAAAACACTAACTGAAAACCTTTTTATTTAAAATTTAAAATGCATTCTCAATTCAATTCAGAACAGTTCATAATAATAAAACTAATAACCCATTACATTTTTTTTCTTTCATGAATAGAATGTTAAAAAGAACACATTTACTGTGTTTAATAAATGTAATGAAAAAAGAAAGAAAATTTCTTAAAAAAAGAAAAAGTAGAAAACGAAAAAACTGATTCGAAAAATATTTTTTTGAAAGTAATGTAAACTCAAGAAAAGAGCAGACTATTGCAGAAATTCAAAATAATATGTAGGGGAAATTGTAGGACTAAAAAGGAAGAGAATACAAAACCAGAAGGTTGTTCTGTAAGACAAGACAAGAGATGCCCTGTGTCACACTAAAGATTTACAGCTGTTGCTCCAGACGGCTCGTATCTACGGTTGTGAATCTTTCATATTTGAAAGACAAGATTACTAAAGCAGAAATCAGATTTGGTTCAGGAGTCTTGGGTTACAGTGTTCGGATATCGCCCTGCTTGAGAAATGGTAGCCGTCACTGAAAACTTCACAACAATCAGCCTGAGACCTTGAAGAGAGGCATTTTCCTCTTTGTGACTCAAATTGCATAACTGGCTTTGCTTGTATGTAAGAAATAAATCTGAAACACAGTAAAACAAAAACAGGATTTAAAAATAAATAAATAAATCTAGATGTGCGCCAAAGTACATCTTCTCATAATGGCCTCGTCGGTGGATTGTGTGAAAGTCTAGTTGGTTTTAAGAAGGCCTGATTTAATGAGGTTGATTCATATCCAACACACAGTATGACGACACAATAACAGCTCAGCGAGGCACAACAGAAAAGAACAGGCATCAAGAAATTGTTTTAAAATGATTTGTAAAGCTATTTATAGTAAGTGCCCAATAGACCTGTCTGCAGAACTACACAAAACCACACATACACATACAAACTTGTGTGTGTGTGTGTGAGAGAGAAAGTAGATACCTATCAATTTATCTGTGTGTGTGTGTGTGTGTCTTTGTCTGCGTGTGTCAAACTGCAAAATGCAGATAGATAGAGCTTTAAACACACTCTGTATTTCCAGAAAAGAATGCACACATCGATGCAGTAAAAAAGGCAGTTTGACACACAGGCCTCGAAGGGAAGCTGGGAGTGTTTGTCAGGGTGACGATGCTGAATCACAGGGCAGACAGTGTCTCTCTTCTATTAGTTAGCTGAGGGATGGTGAACTCCAGGGAGGTAGACAGATGACACGCTTTTTCACTGGATGGCTTTTACTCCTATCATTCTCCCTGCATGCAGTCGCTCCAGGAACACACCAGATAAAGAGATGCAATTAACTGTCGAAGACAAACAAGTCACGGGCTAAGACAACACGCATGAGATTGCTCCATAAATTTCACCGCAAACCGGCCAAGCAGGTTAGCGAAGGAACGCACACAAATTCGCTATATGAAACGTTCACCGAGTCTGGGGATGAAGGATGTTGCCGCTGTGCCCTTTTCAGGTCCCATGACTGATTATTTTCACATTCGCGTCAGATCATTTAAGCACAGAAACCTAATCTACTAACACAATTACATGCAAGACACAGTTGCTAAAGGCATTTTTTCAACTAATAATGTTGTGTTTGCAGGAACCATGGTGAGCAAAGACGCTGGTAAATGCATGCTCACCAACTCCGAGTCGGACTCCGAGGCAACAGGTGCCTCCATGGCCCTGGAGGTCAAAGGATCGTCGGATGAAAGCCGGCATGTGCGCAAGCGCAACAAAGCCCTTCAGGTGCGCTTCAAGGACATCTGCGAGGCACAGAATGAACAGGCCGCTGCTGCCCGAGGGGGAAAGCCGGTCTACAAGGTGGCATACCGCAAGTACATGACCGTCCCAGCTCGCAGATCCATCCCCAACGTCACCAAAAGCACCGGAGTGCAAACGTCGCCGGATCTTAGGAAGCGCTATCAGACTTTTCCATTCGAGCGGAAGAAAGGACATACGGTCAAGCATGCTGCTGTCGTGGAGAGCTGCAAGGACCAGGACGATGGCTTTGTTATTGATGTGAAGAGGGCGAAAGCTACCGAGGCGGGTAGGGAGTGCGTACCCTCTCAAAATGTGAGGAAAACAAGAGCATTAATGCACACCAGCAAGTGCGTGGCAACTATAGAGCAACACCCACAAGCCAGGGACTGTCTGGAGAGAACAGAAGGACCGTGTTCGGACGCTCTGGTTCTTCCTTGTCCGAAAGATGGGTCCGCGACGGGAACCGACAACTCGGACTATCAGATGTGTAGTGTCAAAAGTAAACACAGTAAGGGCTTCCGGAGAGACTCTGAAACTCAGCTGCTGCTGCTGAACTCTCGGGAGAGCGGTGGGAATATTCTAGAGGATTCCTCCTCCAAAGTGACGGGACCTATCGCGTGGAACTCCCTCACGCAGGTGGAGTGCCTGGACAGTCCGTATGAGCGGAGCAAACGCAAGAAGGCGCTGCAGCTCAATGGCCTGCAGTCGCAGACTCTGCCGCGGACCAGTTGCACGACGCAGGTCCAGTGCCACACGGGCACCCTGTCTGCTCGCCCGCTGCGGGTCATGGAGGCGGCGGCTCCGGTGACTCCGGTCTCCTCCACAGCCGTTCCCATGCCCGCGCCTCCGTGCAGACCGGGAACTCTACAGACTGATAATGAGGCGTGCAAGCAGATAGTGCCTGTCAATCAGGATGGGGATGTTAAAGCACAGCTCCAGGCCATGGAAAACATGATCAGCTCCAGTCAGGAAACCATCAAAGTGCTGCTGGGTGTCATTCAGGAGCTGGAAAAAGGAGAAGCTCATAGAGAAGGGTAAGACGATGACCTTTAACCAGCTTGCAAAGAATAAAATTAAATCCTGTGCCACAAGGCTTCCTCAAACAGGTCAAATGCAATGTGTTAAACCGCAATGGATTACTTTAGTTATGTATTTATGCTTGGCATACAAGAAACTAATCCAAGACAGAAAACATTACATCAGTCCTGCATATTGTTATGTCCTTAAACTGGCTTGGATGAGTTTAGCTTTGGTTGGTTAGCAAGACTTTAAAGGGAAGCACTCTATTTCATAAAAATAAAACTACTACACCAAGCAGAAGTGCAATTCTCCACAGGTTTGCCAAATGTGCTGAAAGAGCCTATGAGTCACAATGCACATTGTTCAGAACGTTGACCTAGAGGAGGTCACTTTGGATAACACGTTTCTGCACTGAATACAAGAAACTGTTCTAACAGTGAATATATTACATCATTCCCGTGTACCCAATTTGGATAGAGGAGTCCATCTTTGGTTGGTTAGTTAGACAATAAAAGCAGCAATTTTTCAGCACAGAATTGCATTTCGACAAACATTTACAACACGTGCCAACTGCAATGTGTTGAATGTGCCAGTGAACCAAAACACCCATTTTTCCAGAAAGATGACCTATAGACGGATTACTTTGGCGCATTTATGCATCGGACACAAGTAAGGTTTTCAACACAGAAGGAGGTAGGCCTAATTTGGATAGATGAGCATAGCTTTGGTTGGTTAGTAACTAAGTGTAGCCCTCTGTTTCAAAAGATGAAATTCTGTGACAGAGTAATTGAAAAATCCACAATGCATGCCAACTACAATGTGAAAAAGGATGCTCGTTGTTCAGAAAGTTGACTTAAAGATGGATTACTTTGGTAGTTTCCAATGCATTTATGCATGATTTACAAGAAACTACTCTAAAACTGCTGTAATGTTTTTGTTGTCAGAGTTATTGTTTGGCTCTATAGCTATAGTAGGTCTAATTAGGACGGTAAAGTGCATCTTTGGTTGGTTAGTAAGACATTAAGGGCAACACTTCTTTAATAGAAACATTACGTTGTGCCAAAAGAACTGCATTCTCCTGCAGGTTTCCTAAACATCAACAACTCATGCCAACTACAATGTGCTGCTGAAAACTTCAACAAACCAATGCACGCTGTTCAGAAAGTCGACCAAAAGATTGATTATTTTGGTTGTCTCTGTAGTTTTCTAAGAATTAAACCACCCCCAAGAACTGTTTAGTTCTCAAAGTGACTGCTATAGCGAGTCTAATTAGGATGGATAAGTGCATCTTTGGTCAGTTAGCAAGACTTTCGGGGCAGCACTCTTTTTCATAGCACCTTGGACTCAACCTGAGAAATTAGCTAGAGGCCTTCACTAATTTAACGATGTCAAAAGCCTTCTACCTCCGAGAGCGCCTATTTAATCTAACAATTGAATCCGCTCCAAATCGGGGCAGAGGCATTAAGCAATGACAAACCTTTTTTAAGAGAGCAGAAAGAGACATAAAACGTACCTCACAAAGAAGAAGATTACGCAGTATATTTAGATGAAACTAGTAAGTTACACAAGCAGGAAATTCTCATGCATAACGGCTGAATATTTGCAGTCAGAGCCAATCAATGATAAACCAGCTCATTCCCACAGCAGGGTATCATGCAAATCAGCCTAAACTATCGCTTTAAAATATTCCAATGCCACATTTAGCTTTATCCCACCCAGCTAAGCGTAGCATACTGATTAGTACAGCATTTACACACAGAACTGTCCAACATTAAGTAAGCCCCTTATGAGCTCAGTTTGCATTCAATTTAGAGAGAAACAGGACTAAATCTAATGTCTGAGACCGGTTAGGTCAAGGGAAGTGAAAAATGTGACTTATTTTCCTGCATATTCGCAGACATATTTCCCTACAGGTGCTTTGGGATGCAAGCACTAGAACCCCACCAGGATAGTGATTAAAAACGGCATTAATCACCTGCAAGACTACACGTCTATTACTTGAAGCACAATTAAGGTCACAGCAAGAGGGTTTCGTAAACAACTGATCCAGAGGATAATCAGGAAACTAGACAACATCATCATGAGGATGATTAGAGATCCGCTCAAGCACAAACTCCAAGAACCATGGGAAAATGGACCGCTGACTGATCAAAACAACATATTTTGCATAATATAAACACATTATACGGTGCATTATTAATTTTAGCTAGTGTATTAACACATACATAAAGTCTAGCACACACACAAAAATGCACTGACACGAAAACAAATGCAACAACTTTGGTTTCAGAAAGAGACTTTTCTAACGTTACCCCAGCAAACGCCTCAGAGGTTTCTTATGGATAATGCTTTTCCAGATATTACACTTCAAGTAATACTTTAATGTATTATCAAAGCAATACAACGAGTTTTCTATTCCTCAGCTCAGGTCTGAGAAAGTGCGTTTTCCTGCATTCAGTGCAGAAACAGTTTATGCTTGTGTGGTTACGCAACATTAGTCTCATTCCACACACTCAGAAATGTCATTAGTATGACAAAAGACTGTGTGACTGGAGGACGTACAGTACGGTAGGTGAGTGTGTTCATAATTACATCTGGTACATTACCGCAGGTGTGATGTAGTACTTTTTAACATGTTCAAAAGCGTGCTGCAGACAAAGATGTATGCAAAGAGGCGCTTGACTAAAAACACGCTACAGGATCAAAGGGAACGCTAGCGGTTGTGTAGCTAAACTATGAATCACAGTAAAAAGCGTGATGTGCTTTAGTTAATGATCAAAAACGAATATTGAGTGATTTGTTGAAAAACATGCAATACGTTAATACTCCCAGGCATGGTCTTGGACAAGGTTTTTGGTCAGGCTTTCTGAGAAAAAAAGGATTTATATATATATAAATCATAATAAATATCAAATCAATCATTAATTATATTGAACTAATTGGATAACCAAAAATAGGAATTAAAGTGTTTAATTAATGTGGCAAATACACTTGAATTAAACTTGCTTTAATACATAACCTGAGGAAAAATAAAGGGATTTATTTATTTATTTTATGAGAAACTCAACATTTTATGTAGAATAACTAAATTAAACTAAATGAAATAATTTCAAGAATTTTTAATAAAAAAAAACAATAAAATAAAAATTTAAAAAATAAAAGACATTCCAGTATATTTAATAAGATTAAAAAACAATGAATAAAATACACACATATTAATTACATATTAATAATATTTAATCCAAAAAGTTATAAAAATAGGCATCACCAGTTTTTTTATTAATATAAAAATAAAAACATACACACAGATCATTTTAAAAAGCATAATTAATCTACCGTTCCAGCAAAATCTCACTTGCTTGGCACTTCTACAGTATATACGCTCATAACCAGCCCTTCCTAAAACACAAGTAAAAAAACAAAAACAAAGGCCAGAACCCATCCATACTGAAAATTAGTTAGACACTGTATATATTTGCCACCCGAAGCTTTGAAAATAATCACTGTTTCTCTGTGCATCTATTTAAATGATAATCGATGCAATCTGCACACAATATGCAGCCCAATAACAGAGGGTCCTTTGTGGGGTCTTCTCTTTCCCTCATAATTTACTTCCTTTTTACATTCCAACACATTACCTCCCGTGCTGTGCCAGCTGCTCCGGAGGGTTCATCCTGATCACCGCCGGCAGCTAGAGCCTGGTGACAAACATTATTCTGCCTTCCTCCTGCCCTCCTGTCCAACCTCAGGCTCCCAGCAACAGCACTATACATCACTGTCCCCATTAGGCACAGAAACTAGCCTCAGATAAACCCCACGCATCAGCAAACAGCACTTCATATGCTCTCATTAGAGCCAAAATGGCCGTCGGTGTCCTGCTCTTTTACACGAAGAGCCCCGCAGTTTGACCTATTAAGGAGGCCGGTGCAGAGCTCAGGGGTGGCGGTGCCGGTAATGGCAGAGTGGGCTGCTCTCTGACAGCGACTTCCCAAAATCAGCTCTGGACTACAGTTACTGAGTCACAGAGAAGCAGTCCGGCTGAGATCACAATGCATTTTCTACTAGACAACCGCTACAGAGTCTGACTGGATAAAGGGGTTGGGATAGAAATGTAAACCTCGGCATGGATCACAACTGACATGGCCTAATACTGATTTATTTTTTCTTGTCTAATAACTAATATGCAGAACTTGTTTTTTATGCTTTACATTTGCTTTCATTTGTTCTTTCTTTCTTTCATTTTTATATAATTTTTTATATAAAAAAATTGGGTCTGATAAATGACATGCAAAGGGAGTTTTTTTGTTTTGTTTCATTTAAAAGACTTCATAGCTGCTGAAAAAACTCCTCATGCATTTTTCTTTAATCAAAGTATACTGTATATAATAGTTCCTTTCAAACTAAATGTATCATTTTGTATATTCAATTCATATTTGACATTTAAACCAATTTATTTCAAGAATCCATACATTTTTTTTTTTTTTTTGAAATTATTGCTCAATGGATAAAAAAAGCATTACTGTCAATTAAAAAATAAATTAGTAAACATTAGTTAATTGACTTAAATAATAATCAATGAAGATCCAATTATATAACGCATATAAAAAAGTGAAAACCAAATTAAACAAGTGTAAAATAAAGGTATATACAGTAGTAAACATTTGAAGTCGATCAAAATGTGTGTAAAAACATGGGTAAAACATCCAAAAGCTAGATTGGTTTAACTACCAAAACCTACCTATGACTTCAACCAAGTACAAAAGAGAAGCGCACACACACACACTGACATTATGAATTGAAATGATTTTCTGTGCTAATCGACAGGATGCCAGAGATGCTGTCAATACAGCTTAACTTGCATTCATCCCGTATTACTCCAGCAATGAGAGACTGACAGAGTGGAGCTGGGATCGACAGAACGAGAGATGGACAGATATGACAACACGCCTCATCAGAGCTATTGATCACTCCGTCAGGTTCCCGTCAGTCTGGCGTTGGCCCTCCATCACAGGGCCATCGGATGGGTCGACGGGTCGCCTTCTTTTTGCCAGCAAAGCAATCGTTTCCACGACAGGCGGTAATTACTAATAGCGGCCAACAGCGCAAGCAATGTTCTCGAATTTTCCGACCCCAGGTCTCAACAGATCACCGCAGGCAATGAAAAACTTGTTGACGAAAGGAGATTCATGCTATTTACTTTAACTTTTACAAATGTAAGAAACACTCAGCCCCGAAAACAGCAGCACAGTCCTGCTGGAGGCAAACTCAAACACGTACCGCAGATGTAAACACTGACTACTGTACACTGAGAGCAGAGCAAACAGAGCCAAAGATCACCAATATACATCAAACAGAGCTCCACAGTTTAGGAATGAAATACGGTGGAAATAGGATTTATTCTCTTGTATGACTGCCAAACCTTCAATACACAAAACGCTTTTAGACATTAATGATAGCTAGTAATTTAGTAAGTTAATGAGATGTTAAAGTGGGGCTTTTGAAAGCTGTGCATGAAGAAAACATCCTGCAAAGTTTTAAATCTGAAAGTGCACAAAAGTTTACAAAGTTACTGTCTTTCAAAAAAGTGTATCACTACACTACACTCTGAATCACTACAAACGAGTCATTTATACAAAAAATATGCGGTTTCAGGTTGACATTACTGTAACATATTGCCACTGCGAGTTGTTCTGAAAGAAAATGCAACTTCATAATTGACACTAGGTGCTGATTTGAGCTCATAAACGCTGCTTTAAATGAAACAGACCAATCACTGAAGGGGTTTGGAATAATGAATCATTGAATGAATCGTTTGGGAGTTGTTGACCAAGAAGATAGGTCAAAGCAAATTATTCCAAGTAAACAAAAGTGGATGTCAACCTGATGTTTGGGACTCCCAAAACCAAAATATGAATCCTTTATAACCCATAATTATGGCACTTTAAGTAAATGCTCAGTTATGAAACGTATTCTTGAAATCTGCAAGCATGCATTAACAGTTTGATAACACGCAGTTATTTTGCTTTCTTCCACATGAGGAATTTAAACGTAATTCATCCTAAGGAGGCAATAAATAAACTGAAGCATGTGCTGTGTGTTTTTTCATGCAGTCTCTTCATGACATCACTTTCAAATCACACTATACACTCACACACACACTTTATTATACCGTGAAGCACTGGTCAATAAGCTCAAACAGTCACTTGAAACTGTGCAAACCTCCAGTGAGTGACAGTTAAGTGACCATAATGAGATGCATTCTAGTATTATGTATAATTTATTCAGCATTTGAATAACAGTTTTGTTTTTCACGCTGTTAAGAGCACCGACGTGAAGCTGATTGCTGATGTACAAAACAGCAATGAAGCAATTCAGGAACACAGCTCTGCGCTCCAACAAACATTAAACACACATCCGGCCGGATTATAATTCGCTGTGAATCAAATATTTACATACAAAGTTCTACAGCTGTAAAATAAAAATAAAAACTAGAGTAAATCTGACGAATGAAGAACCTTTGAAACCAAGCTTTGGTTTAGTTAATGAACTTCCCGTCTCTCCCCGAGCTCAGTCTATTTTAGGAGAGGATGATCTCAGGCAGAAATGACAACTCTGGTTGAATACAAGGGATTTGGGGAAGGAAACGGTGTCCAGTGGTCTAAACTCACCCATGAACTCTCCTGTCAGATCAAGTTTCATGTTCACTGTGTGAATGAACATACCACTAGTGCAGTGGATAGAGATGCTTGTCGGGCAACGTCAAATCACGCTCCTGTGAACTCCATCCAGGGTTAAAGGTCAAGAGGAGACAGCATTTTAAGTGCACTCCTGAAATTAAGGCTATTAATAAGTGGCCACTTCAAACATGCATAAAAATAAGATACCCTGTTTTATCTGCATTTTGAAATATTCTTTGCATTGAGTTTTAGGGATCAATTAATTATTAATCGCAGCTGTTTTGTTTTTTTGGTTTTTTTTTGTTTTTTTTGGTAGGAATAAAACAACAAAAAAATAAATGGCATTAGTACTAAAAAATTATTAAAAACCCAAAGAAAGCTCAGTAGAAGACTTCCTGTATAATCAACCATTACTAATAATCCCTCACAAATATTTAAGACATTTCATAAGCATTTAATGCATTTTTTTATTTATTTAAAAAAACAAATGTATTCAGCGTTTGCTATTGCTGTGCATTTGAGTAGAGTACTTCATAATTAGCTGACATAAACTTTATAAATTCACTGTAAAATTTTGTCTTGTGCGGTTTCATTTCAGCCAGGCTGCCACCTTAAAAGACAGCTGTCTGTATAGACAGCACACCGCACAGAAAGAGCGTTGCTCCACATTTACATTTTAGCTCTGTTAGCAAACAAGCACAGTCCAAAGCAGCAGGATTTGTAGGCCGTTGTGTTGTGAGCGTGTCCTCTGCAGAGGAATGCTTACACAGCTGATAATGAGGAAGGACAGGGTGAACGGGGAATGACTCGTCTCTCTCTTTATCTCCTCACAGGCTCTCCTATCGGACCGGACAGGACACGGCCAACTGCGACACGTGTCGGAACAGCGCATGCATTATTTACAGGTTGGTGGCTGTATTTTGCTTAAAGCCCAAGCGAGTGAGATACACGAGCGCTAATAAACATCACCCGTTTGCAGATTGGGTGAGTCACAAAGGAGATAAAGACAGGAAGCACTCCCGCTGACAGGAAGGTGTAGGCTTTTCGATACAGGACCTTAGTGAGACACCCTCATCACAGAGTCTGGCACGACATTTTCTGGATGTGGAGCAAGAGCAGCCAATCTGAATAATAACATGCAGTCATTATTTACATTATTTCTGTGGAATATAGCAACAGATACTGTACAGCTCTACTGTACTTAATCAGTGCATCCCAAACGTACTCGTGCGTTCAATTCTAAACCTTCTGAAGTCCTAAACTTATACATGCATAAATGCACCTGAGAAGCAGAACTGCAAGATATTTGTTCTTGTTCCAAGGATTCATGAGATGAAAATAAATGAAACAAACAAATAATGCATGGATCTACCTTGAACACCAAAGATAAAACTTATCGAGGCCATATTATTATTATCTATGATCACATTTTGGTCCTCAAGTAAATTTAGATACTTGGAGAAATAATAATACTATTAATAATATTTACAACTAATGTTGTGACAACTAATAATTTATTAATTCATTCATAATTAGTTAATTATATATACAGTATTTAATTCTAACTTTATCTTATTAATATATTTTAATATAATCAAAGACATAATTTGATTAAAATTAAAACTAAACACATCATCATATCATGTATTATTTAATATTTTGATTATATATTTATTTTATATTTAACATGATTATGCATAATTACGCTTAGATATTTGGAGAAATAATATTCCTGCAAAAAATATATTATTAATGTAAATATATATATATATATATATATCTATATATATTTTTTTTTTTT
>JAUMHG010000054.1:16937893-16959369 GCA_032359395.1 Enteromius anoplus
ACTCCTGTCATGTCAGAAAGTGGTAAGACTTAGTTTTGTGGACGTTGCCATGGTTGATATTAATTGGGTCACTGTTGTTAACTTTTTTTCTTTCGTTTTCTTCGTCTTCTGTTGTTTGCTGGTTTTTGCGCATGTACAATGAATCCTCAGAAAACAAATATGACTATTTCTAAAGGGTCACGGGTGCTTATACTTTCTAATCAAACTCAATTCTCATTTAAAATAATGTTGTTAATTAACCGGTTAATAATCGGTGAACGAGCGTTGGTTGTCGGTTACAAGAAATAACTGAAATGAGCACCCCTATATAAAACATTTTACAAAAATGCAAAATATAAGCAATAAAATAGATTTTAAAAAGGTAAATGGAATGGGAAAAAGCCGATGTGGACATTGAATTGTTTAGATAAAATAAAATTGCATGAAATAATTTAAAATGAGGAAAAAAAAGACCAGGTGATTTATAGTTAAATAAAGTTAAATAAACGTTATTTATTAGATTGCTATTATTGAATAGATATGAATAGTGAAACCAATATGAACACAGATGCAATTGTGCATCTTCAGATGTAAAATCAGATCGAATCAAATGAACAAATAAAGCCATTTTGGAGCAAATATATTATATTTAAAATATAAATAAAAAACTGCCCGATAAAGCAGATGAAAAGCTGGATTAAGCTACCTGTTTTTCTTTTATTCCCAGCAGCAAAGCAAAAGAGAGTGTTATTAAAATTCTCCAGGTCACAATGAAGAAGTGCGTGCACATTTCCATGTTTATTAAGCAGGGAATTCCCATGCATGCTTGCAGCAGCAACCATTCGGTATTTCCCATGCGAGAGAGTTTGGAAAAGCTCATCTGAAAAGCACTTAAAGCAGGACAGTCGGCAAAAACCTACAGATAGAGAAAAAAAAATCAATCCGAAAAGCCTCTCTATCATCACAAATGTATATTTAATGCAGAGAGAATGTGGTGAGAATGTAAATCTGGGAGGCTTTTGCTGCACTGATGCTGCAGACCGCACCTGCCCTCAGTCCTGCAATGTCAATCAAACCGAGCAGCCAAACAAAAGTCTGCGTCCTCCACCTGACCCCTCCTACTTGCAGAGGAATGGGAGGGGCTAAAATACTGAAGCACAGATCCTGACAACGAGAGGAAAACCCTCCTGAATGCCACAGATGAGATTTATAAATGCAACACAGGCAGAAAAACAGACAAACACTAACATCAGATCATAAAAAAATCTTGTCATCGGAGCATGAAATATGCAAAACATGATGCTATAGAGGTTGTTCTGAGTGGCTTTCAGCATATTGCTATGAATATAAAGTGTTCTAGATGGTTAAACATGGTATTGCTATGTATTTGCTAACGCATATCAGTTGAAAAATATCAAAATAGCCATTTTATTTCTTCTGTAATCCTTCATCCGTGGGATCTTTAGACTCATATTTTCACGAATGCATGATGAGATGTGTCATGTACAGTCCATAATCAAGAGACATCTGTAGGAGTCAGACTTTTTATGAAGTTTAGGAATAATTTTTATTGGACTTTCTTTACTGCAAGTGTGCATCTGCATGCAGGACGTGTGTGCTGATCAGTCTCATTTAAATTCTACACTCACATCCAGCAAAACCACAGAGAAAAGTTAATGCATAAATCTGAATCCAAGCAACAGAGCCCTGACGAACAAGGTCAGCTTGAGAGAGAGCTCACACACACTATGCACTATCAATCTACACACATCTGCAGAACATGCATTCTTAAACACGCTTATACATAAAAGACATAGCTGCAATTAACAAGGATATAATAATTCTGACCTTCAACATATTGGCATACAGCATTGAATAATGACATGTTTGCATAATTAAAAAGCAGGGGTTGGGATTTTGGCAATGCTGTAAAAAGTCAAAGTATTTGAAGGGTTTTTTGCATGAATTGTCCAGCAACAGTTTAAGCTATCTCTGGCCAATTAGATTCTAAATGTTTATCAATTTTAATAAATGCATACTTAATAAATAAATAAATAAATCTTTCATGCAATCAATAGAGGAGGAATAATGAATGCATGCCAAATGCATACTTTAAAAAAAAAATGTTCTAGTATCTCAAACAGTGGAGCAAGGCACTAGCAGTACTAAAGTCATGGGTTTGAATTCCAGGGAATGCATGAACTTTTTAGCTTGAACACAAGAACAAGAATATAATTTTTTTTAAATGGCAAACTAAACATATCAAATACTAAAAAAGCTAAAATTATATAAAGCATCTGCCAAAATGCATAACATGTGAACATAATAAACATCCACCTACATACAAATGACAAAAATCATCTACACTGACGATGCAAAAGAATCAACATTTGATTCAATTCACAGAAGTGACATAAAGATGTCTTAATTCTCTCATTCCCGCAAGTCAGAATGAAACTGATTTAGTTTTGCTATCCTGGCAGATGTGCTCAGCTTGGGGGGGATTCACTGCAAAGGTGAGTCGCATATACATACCCTGAGAGCGATGAATGAGCATTATATGACTTCACCATTAGGACCTGAGCATCAGGAATTTAGAGACCTTTTAACATAAGCTCAGTAGAAAGAAGAGGCATAAATCAGAGGTTAGTTCTAGAGTAACACCACAGCGCAGAGCAACTGCAGACCTACTTACTGAGCTCTAGAGGAGAGAGAATGATGGCTGGGTAATAACAGAGTAAGGCAGGAAAGTACTTCAGTCTGTGATCAAGCGTCAGTCACTAGAGACTTTCACACATATGGCCGTAAACGTGCTGCTGAAATGCTGCCAATTCAGCACCAGCAATCTGAAGACTTAAGGACTCTAACATTAGTGGAAAGTGCAGCACTGATGCTTCATCCATGTTTTGAGGTGATGTCTGAAGCAGATGATGCAAAATTACACCATGCCATTGACTTGTGTACAAGCAGTAGTGCACAGTTACATTTATTGCATGGTTAATTTATTACTGTAATATTTTTATTGCAATCTTTTGAAAATGTTATTTAATTGAATAAAAATTTAATATACATACACACACATATACCTACACAGCATATATTTGCTTTTATAGTGTATATATCTCTCCAACAGCCATCAATGAATCATTTTCAGCTGATTCTGCATTCATAGAAATAAAATAAATTCTGTTTAAATTTAAATGGTCAAATTAAAACACACATACAATATATTATACATGCGTATGCATGTAACTTCAATATTCTCAACTTATTTACCAACTTTAACATTCTGTCTGGGCATCTTTTTTACACTCGAAAGCTCTATTCTTCATTAACTGTAATTGCATAAAGGTTTGAGAGTGAAACGAAGAATAGGCATGAGAAAACGTGAATTTGCGGTGCACTATTCCTTTGAACACACAAACACAGGCGTACAGAGGGCAAGGAAAAGAGATGTTTAGCATGCATATGGAGAGACGTGCTTGTAAAAGTCAAGGACGGCCAGTATCAGCATCTCTGCACTGGCGGCAGCCTGAAGCTGTCTGACTTAACTATCGTCAAACACCTGATCGCAAATCAGCTCGGACAGGATAAAGATGAACAGCAGCAAACGAAAGCACTGTGTGCTTCAGTAATCACACGACCTGTAAGCGCATTGCCAAAAGATGCTGCACATTCCCACCATCTGCTCAAATCAAACCAACAGTGATCGAAATATTTACACCGCACACAAATGCACAGGCTCAACCAATGGTGTGAGTTTGGGGGCGGGGCTAAGAGTTTGCCAACCAAAGAGAGAGAGTGTGTTTGGGAAACCTGTTTGAAAACAGACATTATTTATTAATGTGATAAAGGGGGCTACAATGTGTTATTTCTCTGTGCGGACCACAAAAACCATAAGGATTTGAGTTGGATAAGCCAAAAAAAAGCTGACTTTTGCTGCCTGTCTGAACAAAGTCTGGCTGTGTGTGTGTGTGTGAAGCCATCTGAGAATTGCAGACAGCAGGCCGATCTTACTGCTGTGGTAGAACACACTGTTCAAAGACACAGGAAACCCAAAAACTCAGCACATCCCAGAGGGGCAGCCCTGTGACAGAGAAACACTTACTATAAGAGCGGAGTCTCTGCCCATGCAGATCACGGTCCTGTTTACCGTCCTCAGCAGCTTCTCCATGATGATCTGGACGTGCCACTGTGTCGGGCCCTAAAACCAAAAAGAAATACATCATTGACCAACACAACACAAGCAGTTATTTACCATTTATCGCCTATTGAAATCATTTAAATCAAGGTGCATGAATGATAATCTTAGCCTCTCTGATATAGAACATGAACGAAATCACTAGTTAAAATACACTGTATTTTTAAGAAAGCAACCAACACAACTTAATGCCAGTGGAAATTGTCAATCAAAAATATATCTTGGATCGAAATAATGCCTCATACACATTAACAAGGATAAAATATTTATTCTTAATAATAAGGGCTGTAAATGTAGGCCATGTGTTTAGAAATCAACCAATTTATTAACTTTTAAATGCATTTTGTCTGTTCAAGGACTTGCTCTTTTGACACATAGTCTAAATATAAGGAAATTACAAATGTCAGGGGAAAAATAGATTTTTTTTTAAATAAATGCATTTATTACAATAAATGATTTATTCAATTAAAACAGAATCATTCATTAATTTTCAGTAGATTTTCTCATTTTTATATATTTTTTTATTTTTATTTAGGATTAGTCTGATTTATTAAAATATGCAAATGTAAATGTATTGCATTTATTAATTTATTAATACTTTAATAAAAAAAATGAAAAAAATTACAATGGATAAATGGATCAATTAATCAATGGATATTCAATCACATAAAGGAACAAACGTTCATGGTCGGTATGAAACATTTATGGGTAAATAATGTTTATTTAATATTGGTTAAGGCCAATCATAAAATATACTTTTTATATATCTCACATATGTTTTGAGTATTGATGCTAATAACGGAGTTGAAGTGAGTCAGTGATGCGGGAAATCATGCTGCTGGAGTCATGTTTACCAGACAAGGACAGATATCCTAAATTAGTCAGAGCAGTAAAGAGATTTCTTTACACTGGTGTAAAAGCAAACTGTATCAGATCCATCGCTGTGAGCTGTCTGTGTGTGTGTGTGTGTGTGTGTGTGTGTGTTAGAGGGGATCATGATACACTCACAGCAGATACTTAATTATTAAACAAGCTTTTCCAAGGTTCCCCTCAAAGGATGCTGCTGATCTCCAACCAGCGAATAAGAAAGAGATCTCTGTGCTCGACTGTGACGTGTGTATTACGCAACACACACGCACACACTCAATTATCAAGCATACACAAACAATGGTTCAAAGGATGCTTCACATACAACACCCAAAGTGCTATTTTTTCATTAATTTAAAATGTGTCTACTTTAATTTTAAACTAGTGCCGTCAAATGATTAATCGTGATTAATCTCATCCAAAATAAATGGTTTTGTTTACATAACGTGTGTGTGTGCTCTGTGAATACTTATATATTTATTAATACAAATCACATGCATGTATATACAGCATTTAAGAAAAGTATGTTATGCTTTTATATATATATATATATATATATGCTGAATGTGCATGTATCTATATATACATAATAAATAAACAGTACACATACATATATTATGCTAACAAAATCTTATTTTGGATGTGATTAATCACAATGAATCATTTGACAGCACTAATTTAAATTCATATTTCCAAATACATTTTAGTAAATGTATGTCATTTTTATTAAACTTAACCAATTTTGCTAAATTAAACCTTTTATTAAATTTAATAGTTTTAGTACATTTCATTTTTTAGTTTTATATTAAATTAATTTTATTAGTTACATTTTTAATGTCTATAGGATACATTTGAATTCAGTTTTAGTTATTTTAGTATGTGTCATTCCCGTATTATCTGCTTTAAATTTTATTTTAAAGTTATTTAAAAAAAAAATGTGTTAAAATTTTTCTTTTTGTTATTTTTTAATAAAGCCTATCGTTTGCGTGTTTCAGTTTTAGCTTTAGTTATTTTTGTATATCAAGATAACCTAAAAGAAAATGAAAAATGCTGGATTGGAAACTAAATGAAATAATCAAATACATTTGGTTGTTTTTCTTGTTATTGTACATGTTTTGTTAAGGTAACGATAAAAATCCTGGTGTAAAGACGGGAACACAGAACCAAAGTAAAGGCACTGTTCACTGTGCAGTATCTCACTGCTCTATTATTCAAAACCACTCAATTTACTAAATGCATCTGGCTAAAAAACTATATGCAAATGAGGCTGCTTAAAAAGGCACTTATTCTAAAAGTAGTGCTAAAGGACATTTCTGTTAACAGAGATGGTATAGAAGTTTTCCACTGATCGTGACGGCAGTAATTGATCAAATGACTGAGAAGAGAGCAGCACGTCTGGATACGTGCCCGGTTAAAACAGTCGAGTGGCGCAGAAGCCAATTAACAGTCGGAACATAAGCCAAAAATTAATAAACCGTAATTAAATACATCTCTGAGCGGGTCACATACAGGTCACAAAAGTTGAAGGATGTGACATGGTATATACACAAACAAATTTGTATTTCAGAGAATACTGAACTTTAGGAGACTCTGCTTTTCCATTTTGGGGTAAGCTACTACTTTAAGCAGCAGAGAGCTGTGTGGGTGTGTGTGTCTCACCACGTCCTTCCTGTAAAGAACCTCCAGGATGTTGCTGAGCAGCTGGCAGCAGGAGTCCAGCTCCTCGTGATTCTCCAGGTGAAGTTTGAGCTGCTCCGTCATCAAAGGCAACAGGATCTCCCTGCAGTCTAAACACACACACATCCAGCAGGTGAAATAATCTCTTTACACCCTGAAGTGAGCAAACTCGCAGACCTGACATATAAAATATATCAGTCAACTAGCCAGCCTGTTTTTTTTTTTAAAGCAAATAAATGAGTAACTACTGTACAGAACACACTAAAAACATGAAAATCTATATGATTGAAAAAGAGAAATCAAAACAAATAAATGACTAAATAAACAAGTAATATTTAGTCTTCTGCACCACAGCTAACAGGATGCAAGCTGATGAGTTTTGAATTGAATTTAAATGTGTATATTTATTTATTTATTATAAAAAATGCTTAAATAAAAATGACAAAGAAAACATGAAAATATATAAAAATATTTTTAAAACCAAGTTATAAAGACATAATTTGTATTAAAATTAAAGTAATATAAAGTTAAAAATGCTGCATATAAAATAAAAGAATTTTAAATTATAAAATTATAAAATAACAAATAAATGAATAGACACAATCAAGTTAAACAAAAACCAAAACAAGTAAAACAAAAACAAAGTAAAACAAAAACCAAAACAACAGATAAGTCATGCAACATTAAAAAAAACTGAAGTATTTACTATTCTTCACTATTTATACATTCCTAACCAAATGTAAATAAATGAGTGTTAAGGATTAATATCATTTGAAATAAATAAAAAAATTAGATGAAAGCGTAAAATTTTAAATACCAAAGTTATTTAAAAATTCTCAAAAAAAATAAATAAATAAAACTTAAAAAAGGACATAATGAAAACTTAAAAAAAATACTTTAAAACAACAAAATCAAGTTTTAAAAAAAATTAATAATATAATTATAAATTAATAATAACAAAATAAATACATGGCATAAAAAAAATAAAAAATATTAATATAATTGAGCGTCATTGATTATAATAAAAGAAATAAAAATAGATCTGAATATGCTAAAAATAAAAGGACAGACAATATATATTTTTAAATACAAAAAACAAAAGAAACAGACAAAACCAGTGTGTGTAGCATAAATTGTCAAGGTAATCACTTGATTTCAATGGCCCAATATTTTCTGATTAAAAGGTCTTGACTAAACATCTCTATCCTTGCAGAAGACAACAAATAGATCGAGACACACACACATGAAAATGCAGACTAACATCTGCTCCATAACTACAAGGGAAGAAATCAAATAAATGCCATACAATCAATAAAACAGGAATCAATGTAAATCTGTTTTCTTCAATGAGGAGTCAGGAACTCCCGCTGTCTTCCTGAAAGCTCATTTATCATGCTGTTCAGGCCAGTTACAGCCGCATGCACAATACGCTTATGCATTAAATAACTGACCTGCCCGTGAACTCTGAGACGGCACTTTACCAGGCAGAATTAAAATCAGGGTCACAGCAGAATAAATCACAGCGTCTGACATCAGCAGCGGGGCCTGACTTCTGCTTTACTTCAGTTTACTCAACAAAGACAAACTTTGCAGGAGCTATTCCAGGATTCCAAGGACTCGTCAACAAACATACAGCTACCAACAACGCCAACAAACATGCATTTCAAAAGACTTCCTGTAATCTAGACGGCTGAAACTCCCAGAACAAAAATATTATATACCTGCCAAATTAAAATAAAGGAAACATTTAAAAGAAAAGCTTAATAAAAAGTCTAGTCTCAGAACCATTTGATGCACACTGTAAATATAAAAATGGAAAAAGCAGTTTCAAAATTGGCTTCAATCTCATTAAATGCCTTTAAAAGCAAATTTAGTTGGTTTGGTTTAAAAAGTTTAATAAAAAGTACCAAGTTGAAACCATGAATGTTGAATTTTAAGTCAAGTTTTTACGTTTATGGTCTTCCTAGAGATATGTTTGATTAATGCATATAAAATGACTAGAATATTTCATTCTGAACATGATAATCTTTGCTCAGTAGCTTCCCACATTCTCTTTTCTCTTGCATAATAAAAGAATGTAAGCAGAAACCTCAACTGCTCAGTAATATTATTATTTATGTGGAATTATTTGGTAATAAGTGTAATAATAATGTGGCATAATTTTTTTTGTGATTTATCACTTTTGCATTGTGGCATAGTGGATTTTGCGTTTAATAATCTCTAAACATCACAATATATACATACAAAAATACATAAATAAAAAAGGAAAATACATATATTAAAAACAAGATAAAAACAAAAAAATATAAATGTGTAAACAATCAAATATATAAATAATAAATAAAAACTCAGACAATAATTAAACAAATTGAATCATTTGTATTTTTTTTTTAAATATTAACTAATAAGCAAATGCATAAAAAAAAAAAAAATGCATATATTGATAGAAGAAAGGAATGGTCAAGGAATGTAAAGGAACTCAATGCAAAGGTCAATCTGAAGGACCCTTTGAGCTCAGAGGGTCTGGTCAACACATCCTGAGTGTTGCATCACTTTCCTTTCTTAACATCATAAAATGCATAGAATTTTGGAGAAAGAATCAGCAGACACTTTTTTCACTTTTTCTCCTGTTCAGTCAGATCGATGAGTATAAAAAGTGTTTTTAAAGCAAAGCATTTACAGAACAACCTCTCAGATAAACCACTTTCAGCTAAAAACATTCATCTAGTGTCTGTGTGTTTAGAGAGGGCAGAACAGGTTACAGGAGACACGGAGAGACCGACCCAAACCTCAGTGAGCAGCTTTACTCAGACTGAAACATCCCCTACACAACCACTGGCTCCTGTAATTAAAGATTCAGCAGACCAATCACTTTGTTGCTTAAGCTAAAGCAGCATTTGGTAAAAACAGCCATTTAGAAGCACAGTCATCCTTGCTCTCGTTCAGTTTTGTGTCTGACTTTTGAGGATATTGCAGTTGTCATATCATAAGCAAGCCAGATTAAGTCCTCTAATGTGTGGAACGGATTTAACACAAGCGCAACCGTGCCTTAAAATACCATCTAGGTAGGCAGCACACTACATTTGGAGACAGACTGAGGCTAAAAAGAGAGAATGAGACCAAAGGAGAGAGAGAGAAGCATTGAATCTTCATCTTCAGGGGACCAAAGTTGTAAAGTCAGGGGAAAAGTTTAAGTACATTCTTCATCAAGGTCATTACTTACAGTAACAAAAATAAAATATTCTTTAAATAAAATGTATTAAAAAAACAACACATTATGCATGCATAAATGTTTAAATAAATAAATGCATAGATAAATGCATAAATAAGAGCATGCATATACAGTATAACCAAATAAATAAAGAAGGCACAGTCTTTGTGAACATAATCACAGGTTTTATGTGGTCCATGCATTAACAGCGATGCGAGGAACCAATTTCTGCATTGTGCATATTCTGAAGAAAAATGTGAGTGGTGCTTGACCTTTGTTCAGACCGGAAACCTCAAGAATGAGTGTTAGTAATAGTCATGCTCGTCTTGAAAAAGCAACCATTGAAACTGCATATTAACAGAATTCAGAAATTAACTTCAAAATAAAGCTCATTAGACAGAAGCAAAACACAAAATCCTCTGGAAACGCTTCATTTGCGCAAGTCAACAATCATGTGAAGTTTACATTAGCTAAATCTGTTTAGAATAAATGGAAATTGACAAATCTGTGCTGAAGTGCAATGAACCGCACACACACACACACACATTACTCAGAAAAACAACAAGATGTGACACAAGCCGCGAGTGCTCAACACATTTGTTCAGGTTAGACAGGCCCTTTTGTGGGTAATATATCCCGGTGGATCTGTTGGCAGTGGAAAGCACGTTCTGGAGGAATCACGGCCACAAACACACTCTGAGACCAGCCGTCCTTCAGTGAGATCTACAGCTCAACAACTTCTCAAATCTCATTTTTACACTACTGCTGCCAAAAACACTGGAGAGAGTTAGAAACACCAGCGACAGCTTTCAAAGCACTGCAACAGAGGTCTGAAGAAAAGAAATAAATGAACCAACTAAATTATATTACGTTATGAATATTTGTCAAGCTTTAATGTCTACATGGGCTCGTTTTTACAGTTAAATAAAATAAATATTTTAGTTAACATTTATCATAACATACCATAATTTGCAATACATGAGAACTCTCCCACCAAAACTGAAAGTAATAACTAACAAAAAATAATATTTATAATAATAACTACGTATAAATAATATATAACATTAATATTTCATAGATAATGTGTCCAACGTGCAACTCTTTTATGCTACATTCATTTAACAATACATGCATATCTTATCTTATTATTTACCACATAATCTGGTTATTTATACTTCAACGAATCGAATGGTTTATTGGTCTCATTCATTAAATGCTGGTATCTTTCTAGTGTTCCTCACGAGAGAGAGAGAGACTGAAGTGCATGAGACAGCGCATGAACACGTGAGGAGTGATTTAATTAAGTCAGAACAGGAGACACATCCACAGATAATTACTGCTGAATGACGTGCATCTACTTACAATCTACCCGCAGAGCTGCCATATGTCACTGCATTAACACCACACACACACAAAACATCATCCTTACACGCTGCATCATTCTGGCCATTCACAAACATTCGCAGAATTACCTGGATTTCTTTCTACAGACTGCATCATACTAACAGTAGACAGAGCAATTACACGTGCATCTTAAATCAGACAGTAACTGTTGTGACAAAAATGAGTGTAAGGTCTGTTTTAAGGGGTTGCAATCAGGGAAAATAATAATAATAGAAAATCCCACCCATTTCAACCTAAACGTAAAAAATTAATTGAAAAGTTAGGTTGCTTCAGTACCTTAAATGTGAGCGTTATCAAATTGGTTGCACAAGTAATTTCAACTTGACTTTAAACTTACTCTAAAAATCAAGTTAAATATCAAGTAACTTATAAAACATTTAAATTCCTCAACTTATTTCGATGAGTAAGAAAGTTACATTTTATTCCTGCTAATGCTTATATATATATATAAATATTTAAATAAAATACTAATTTCCAGTGGGCAGGTCAAGCTTAGGACTGTGACGGTCACCGTGGCGGTAGTGCGTGTCGTCACACAAATTTCCATTACAGTGCCATGTATATGGCGTTTCTGTTTTGGTTTTTTACAGCTGCGTGCATCAGGAAAGTGCGTTCAATGAAGCCGCTTGCTGAATGTCCTCTTTGCATTACCGTTCCATTCCATGCCGATGCAATATAAAAAGGATTTATTGTTGGTATACACTAGCTGTATATCACACAAATATAAACATAATTACTATATTTGCATTACTGTAGGGTTGTGGTAGGTGTAGACATTGATAAAACATAATTTGACAGGCAGCATTTTTCGTTGCCAAATGTACTACCTACTTTTTTTATGTGAGGTAGCAAAATCTGACAGTGGCACAAATCGACAGAACACCAGCCGATAGAGTTATTCATGCAGTTTTCCACTGCGGGGCTGATAATAAGATCTCTTTGGAATGCAATTGAAATGCGTCAGTGGTTGCCGTGGTAACACAGATGTTTACATATGATATGAGGTAAAAAAATAAAATAAAATAACCAGTGTTTTGCAGGATGGTCAGAAATTATAGCGTGCTTAGCCAGCTACGGAGAAACTAGCAGCCAGGCAACAGACGTGACGGATTCTGAGTGGTGATGTCACGTACATTAGGAGCATGGTTTAGCGCGGTTAAATTTTATTCCTGCTAATGCTTATATATATATATATAAATATTTAAATAAAATACTAATTTCCACTTGTTGTCTGTACCGAGAGTCCAGGCCATGAATAGTTTGTAATTGTGTCGTGCCAGGCCTACGTGGAAACACAACTGGAACCACAGCACTTCATATCCTGTCACAGATTAATTTACGGCACCACTGAATGCTTCTGTCATGATTGATCTGATATTATATGTTCTAGCGACAATCTTTGTCCCCACCACTCTTCAAAGCAAACATATAAATACACACCCAGTGGTGTAAATTTATATAGATCTATATCTCCCTCTCTATATTCCCACCGTGGTAGTAAAAAATTGCTACCATCACAGCTCTAGTCGAGCTTAAAAGCATCTTAAACATAAGGCCTAATATTTGAATCATCAATAACATCAGAAGAGAAGCACTTCCACAAAACACACTGATCACAGAGTCATGCGCAGCTCACAGCATGAAAACACCATCATGCAGACAGTGACCTTTAGAGAGAATACACGTGTGTGTGTGTGTGTACATACCATGCTGAGTAAACAGGTCGCTGTGGACGATGTCAATCATGCAGTTCAACTTCTGCTTCACCAGACGCCCCAGAGGAACTTTGAGAATAAACTCACTGAACAGCTTGCTAAAAGAGAGAAAGAGTGAGAGAGACATTAAACAATGCTTTATTACAAATATAATTCACAATCTTCATTTATAAAGAAAACAAATGTGTGAAGACCAAATCACCTTCAAAAACATCCTCAACATCCATATGCTCATGTTAATTAATATCACCATGCGCCATGATTAAAAACAAAACAACTATGTTCTGCTTTGTCCTTTATACAGATAGAACGAAATTCATCAACTGACAAATAAATATTTTCTTCATTACACATTTAAAGCCACAAAAAATAAATGAGAGAGAGAGAGAGAGAGAGAGGGTCAGTACTGCTTTTAACTGCACCACCAGAACTTAGTTAACACTAACAGGTGTGTGTGTGTGTGAGTGTGTGTGTGGGTTTGTAACACTCCTATCTTATCTTCATTTGCTGTTGAAGTGACAGCTCATTTCTCAAACATGCTAAGTGCCGTGGGCTATACCTCTTTGTCCTCATCTCAACACACACACACACACAAGAGTTGAGGGCACAACAGGAGAGCAGCGGCTCTTTTTGTGGAAAGAACTGGCACTTGAAGAAAGCGGGATGAGAGCGGTCTGGCAGATGATGACAGAATCCAGAGATGGCCTCATTCAGTGTTTGTTTGGTGTGTGTGTGTGTGTGTGTGTGGGACCCGCGACCTCTCCGCTGAGCAAACACACTTCTGTGACAATGAACTCTGAGCAAACGGTGCAATGCTAACCAGGCCTCCAGTCATTCCTCTGTCCTCAGCGATAGTGAAAAGTGCCAAACACATTCCACATTTCCTAAAGTGGTTTTCTGAACTGGCTCTGAATCATGGGTCATTCAAACAGAAGTCTTCACGTCAAGCTACTGTACTACTGAGGGTGCTCAACAAACAGATGCGTGCTCTCACAGAGTCAGCGTGAATCAATGACTTCTGCATACTAATAAACTGTGTTAAAACAGGTTCTTTGCTGCAGGTTGTGCCCAAAATTAATAGAAAGGAAAGCAAATGAAAGAGAAAGGTAAAAGAAGGCAAGGAGGCGAAAGCAAAGGTAAAGAGGAGGCCAAGAAAAGAAAAGCGAAAGAAAAAGAAAAAAAGGAAAGGAAAGGATAGAGTCAGAACAAATGTAAATAAAATAAAAAGAAAAAATGAACATGAACATGGAAAGAAATAAAAAAGGAAGGAGCAAGAAACTGGAGATTAGGGAAATGGAAACACAATGGAAATGAAAGGAAAAGGGGGGGGGGGGTAAAGGACAAATGTGAGTCAGGAAATAAATAGAATGCAAAAGGTGAGGTTTTTTCTGGTAGTGGAGAAAAGGCTGAAAAAAAAAACACATCCTCCGAACCCCAGCAAACTCTCCAACACTGAGAGAGACGCAGAACGAGGCTTGCAGATCTCAACACTCCAGCACTAAACTAACCCACCATCAGCTGCTGACCACTAGTTAACAGTTAACTACTGTGTATGCATGCTCCCTCAGTCTGAAACATCACAGACACAAGAACACAAATCACTCAGGAAATCTAACAAGAATCCCGCTGTTAAACGCCTTGCTAAAATGTCACGTCGAGGAAAATTGGTTTGGTGCGGAAAGGCCATCTTCAGCTAAACTCCAGAGACGCAGCAGGATTCATGCCATCATCTCTCACCGTGTGTGTGTGTAGTAAATTTAGCCATCACAAGAGCTGCGTAACTCCATTATAATGCCACTCAGGGAGGAACGCATTATCCTGACCAACAGACGGGATGGGCGAGTGACCGTCGCGTCTCCATGGCAACGGGATCACTTTGCGCCGATTGTGTTTGGAATCTAAAGCATGTGCGAAATACTTGAGCGGCAAAACGATGTTGAAACGTTAATGGCATATGAGGGAAACTCCATCGGGCTGAAAGATGTTAATGGCGATCGGATCTCGTGTTTGAGGAGCATCCGACTGAAGAAGTCCACCACTTACATCTGATTTCATTACAGCCTCTCAGACAGACAGACACAGATAAACGGGAGCAGATGAAAGACAGGAGGAGAGACGCATGGGATGAAATAAGAGGCTGGGTAAGGATAACTATAATGGCTTTTGTTTGTGAGAGAGACAGCACGAAGAAAACAGAAAAATCACAGAATGAGGATGGAGAGAAAAATAAGGATGTGCAGGGAGACAGGATGAGTGACAAGATTGATGTAGGAAAAGGGATCTGTGTATTGAAACAGAAAAAGACACTCATTTGGATACAAATAAAATTAAATTAAGCACAAAAATTCCTTTCTGAAATAAATAAATTAGAATAAATTAATAAACAAACAATCAAATGATATTGTTGCTTGGACAGTAACAGTATAGTCTTAGAAATACCCTTTTTTATTTTAATTCTTGGTGTTTATTTTATTGTATTGTTATTTTAATTTACTTTAGCTTTTATTTTATTTTAATCCTGTTTTTATTTAATTATTTTTAATAATTTAATAAATTTTTATTTATTATATTATCAAATTTAAATGTAAGATTTTATTTTATTTTTGGTTTTTATTATTATTTTTGAAATTTATTTAATTTAATTTAAAAAAAAAAAATCACCATAAATCTAAAAAATGTCTGATGAACTCACCTGAGCTCCTTTGGATCGAAGACCAGTTTCAAATCATTGACGATAGTCGGAACGTATTTCAGTGCAGCACCCTAGAAATTCACAACAAAAAAATAAAATACTTAGAATGATCATCAAAGTAAATCCTATAAAACGTGACACAGGGGAAAATCAGGGTTAGTCAGCCTAAAACATAAATCACTTTAGACGATTGTGTTAATTCTGATGAATTGTGCTGTCCAAACAAAATGAACGATGAGGAGCCGGAGTGACTTGACATTGTTCAAGGAACTACACGAAGGTGTCAAGACCCTCATTTAATGATTATCAGAGAGGCTGCTGCTGTGATTCCCATCAGTCCCTCTGTGCTCAGAGCAAATCCAGCTGTGCTGAACGACCTGAGGAGAGCGCCGGCGATGAAAGATGAACCTCACGCAGAGAAGACACTTATGAAACACAAATACTGAAATAATCTCCACCAGCCAGATCAATAGATGATCAATAAGTCACGAGAATGTGTCTTCCTTCCTCTAACTTCTGCTTTTAGACACTACTTAATTACTGACTATCATTCAACTAGAAATATGAGCATTAACTAATGGTCCGGACGAGCAGCCGGCATATATTATGTCAAATGCAATGTTTAAAATAATAAAAATATCTAAACAAATGCATAAATTAAAGAAAGAAAAAAAGCATCCAGCACTAAATTACAATACAATGCCTGGGGAAAAAATGCATTAATCAAAAACGAAAGAATGTACATTTAGGATGTCTGTAATAAATAATAATTAATAATATGTATAAATACAAACAAAAGATTCAGAATGTAAAATACAGTACATAAAATAAAATTTAAGTTCGAGAACGTGAAAAACAAATGCACAGTGCACTTATTGTGTACATATATGTTTTTACACTGTGCTTATACTGTATATAGTACTTCAAATACCTGCATGTAGTTATATCTGTAATTCATTTTGCAATAACATTTATAATTGCATTATTGACCCATCTCTAACCCACCCACCCATACCACCAAACCCCTCCCTAACCTTACCCACATCCCACCTCTAAAGGAGCAAAAGTGTTTTAATGAACACAATTAATACACTGTACTTATTTTTTGATGCAAATAGTACATGCTATTTAAGGCCACTTAATATAAAGTGGGACCAATATTTCCTCTAACAATCTAATCAAACGTCCAGAATCTGTGAGTGTTACACTGATCAGTTGTCACACCTGTCCATCCAAAACACATCAATCATTACACAAGCAGATTTTCACAGAATGGGAATGTTTCTGCAACTGATATAAGTCTGGCTCTTCCAGCACTCACAAGGATGCCGATTTTCCAAGTAGCTTGTATTCATGTATTTTCCTCAAACAGCTCCTTTAAAAATATTGAACCAGATTTTTGGATAGTAGCTTTAACAGCATCCTGCTGTAGTCTCATCTGTCTTTAATAAGACTTCGACAGGAATCTTGTTCAAAGATCTACAACACATTTCAACGGAGGAAACTGTCCTACTTGGCAAAAATCAACATGTGGAAGCTTCTAGTTTATAAGTCAGCTTTACTGCTTTTCAGCTGATAAATGTCTGGTTTATTCTAGTCACACCTGAAGACGTGCGAGTCCTGAGAGTTTACAGATCTGGATTTAAAGCGGCTCCTTCCTGTTTGATCCTCATCACGGTGTCAAATTTAGAAGAAATAAGAAAGCATCCGAATGCAGTGTGAATCAAGAGGCAACAGAGGCAGTGATGGATGGCTTATGAAGATTCCCATTCGATAAATTCTCTTCCCAGCAGCCCACATAGCGTCTGATTTAACCTGAGAGTTTGCTGGGAAATCAAGTGTTGGAGTTCAAGTGTTCACCAAAAAAAGGGAATATCGGAGGCTGTAACTCACGTTTGATTTGATGTGTTTTGAAATTGCAACACACCAGTCAGGCCAGGAGTTTACAGTACTGACCTTATACATATATACATACACGCACACATATATATGTATATATTTACAAACAAACAAAAACAGACCAGCACAAGCTGTTTAAATAATAAGCACGAGGCACGTGTACACGATGTACTTCAAGCTGATGTGCTGTTTCACTCACGTCATCTCTTGCTTTCCTGATGCGACAAGGCCAGCAGAGAGAAAAGCACATTCCGTTCCTTGACAGTGCATCTTAACAAGATCAATTTTTAATTTTCTGACAAAAGCACTAAGATCCAGGCCAGCAGAACACCTGCATCGCTCCAGGCAGACTCACGACCCGTCCAGAGGGTCTGACGCTTTGTGTGTGTGTTAGAACAGAGGTGTGTTAATCCAAAAAAGAAGTGACAGGAAAGGTCAGCGACAGACAAAACTGCACACAAATGGAGGAGGAGGAGCGCAGAAACAGATGGAGGAGTGGAGGACAGATAGAGTACCTTGAGGAGAAGCTAAAGATTGCGAAGCCAGAGCCACAGTGGACAGAGGAGGACATCAGGGGACGAGAGAGAGACACAAACACACTCTTCAACACGTGAAAGACAGAAACATGCATATTCATGTCTGACAGAAGAAACGGAGCAGCATTCTATATTAAGTATATTCTCTCTCATAATTACATATTCAAATATGCTACTGTGTATGACTTTCGTCAGATTGATAAGACTCATAATACATTTGCAAAAGTTAGTAAAGTTAGTGGCATTAAATCTATGAAACATAAACTGAACACACTCTAATATTTGTGTTGAATACGACTAACTCATTTCTAGGTACACCCTGTTGTGGAAGCACAAGCAGAGTAAGGTTTTTTTTCTCCAAGGAAACAGCGTCTCCAGAACATGGCGCCTGCAGCAACACTACAGCCAGAATAATAGCTTTGTCTTTGTTTCTTGCTATGAAAATAAACCCACTCTGTGATGTAGAAAAGTGTGTTGCGTGACACCAGGAACCCATGTGTAAATGTTTGTGTTTCTTTTATCTTAATGGTCTATTAACGCAGCGTTTAAACATCCAGCTCATCAGGAAACGTCTCCTAGAGCGCTCTCACCTTCACCCCGCCGGTCCCTTCAGCATTGCTGTTCATCATGGCGTTAAACGAGGTGAAGAGATTCCTCAGGGACTCCATGAAATCACTTTCGCCTTTGTTCTCGTAGAGCCTGAAAGAAAACACACAAGCAGCAGATGATCAGGGGCTCGAGCGGCGAGAATCATTTCATCTAAATCATCAGAGAGACAGCAGACCAGCTCTACATGTGTTTGGAATGCAAATCCGTGACATCAAACTAGCTGGAGCCATACAAATCCACATCAAAAACAATGTGTCAGCCTCCACACACACACACACACACACACACACACACAGTCCCACCTGTTCACTGGCACCTCTAAACTAGCTCCTGATTACAGGCTGATCAGATTGATGAATTGCTCGGTAATCTAGTTTGAAGGGCAGAGAGCCGACGGGCCGTCTTGGAGCCGCTCCAAAGAGCCACACAAACACCGGGAGGATTCCCGCGCTCTCGCCTTCATTAAACACTCACCGACGGCTTTTGCTGAAGCGATTAGCGCCACCTGATTTTCTGTGCTCTGGTTACGATGAGGGTCAGACCCTTATCCAGAGCATTTACGTTAGACTGGCCTTCCGTCAAAACACACACAGTTAATGGTCTGTCATATATACTTCACACTCCAGCTGACCATCAATTAGTGCCTTACACCCATTAATTACTGAAGTAAAGTGGGGATATGGCAGTATCTATATTATTTTTAATTCTAAATATGCCATGGTCATATTTAACCTCAAAATCAATTCAAAAATAAAAATATACTTTCAAAAAAAAAATCTAAGCAAAGCAAATCAAAATAAAAAAAACTAATAAAAGTCAATATTTTGCAAAAATAAACTAATAAATAAAAATACAACTGAAGAAATGCTAAGGAGGTCATATTCAACACTTCAAAAAGAAAAGAAATGATATGTAAACAAACAAATAAAACAAACCAACTTAAGACATGCTTCAAAGCAAGTAGAAAATATTTAATTATTTTTGCAAAAATAAATAAATATTAACAAACTAGCTGATAAGAAATGCTGAGATCATATTTGTCCCCAAAATCAATTGGAAAAATATATTATATTTTACATAAATAAATACATTTTACAAACTGGTAAGAAATGCTGAGGAAATAGGTAACTGTATTTTGCATAAATAAATTAAATGTCAAGAAATATTTAATAAATAAACTGTATTCAAGGTCATATTTCACCAAAAAAAAAAAAAAAAAAGACTCTTATTGCAAATATTTATTAGGGTAATATGTCTTGTAATTCAGGCTCATTATAAAATAGATTAAAAAACATTTATATATTAATGACTCTTATTGTAAATGTTCATCAGGGTAGTATGTCTTGTAATTCAGGCTCATTATAAAATGTAAAAAAAAAAAAAAATATATATATATATGTGTGTGTGTTTGTGTGTGAAGACGTTGAGAATTGTTTGTGTGTGCGTTTTGTTTATTCGTGCAAACAACTGTGTGTGTTTTAAAAATGACTTTTTGATTTTTAGATGCTTGTTCAAAGGTCATCTGAATGAGGATAATGCAATAGAAAGATCCTGAGCAGGGCTGCAGTAAACACTGACGTTGATGAACATTTGATGAAAGCGCAAATTCCTTCTGACACCAATAGCTATTCAATCTTAGGATGACTGTTATTTTGGGGCATATTTCTCATCGTTTCCACTGCAGTCTGAAGCTCTGGGACCTGGTTGAAGAGCGGCAGCAGCAGGTCGAGTCTGAGCGAGCAGAGAAGTCAATCAGATCAGACCGTGCTCATTAGTGTCTCTCACAGAGCTCTGCGGTTGTCTGGAGCTCTCAATGTTCAGGTAGTTCAAGAGACACCATCATATCCTTCACCCACAGACAACAAGCTAATCACCAGCGCTGAACTTAATTTAGACTGAGCCATTACTCAGCAGTCCTCCCTAAATCAGCGCCGCTGCCCATTGCACTTCCTGTCCGCCTCAAACACATCCTCCATCCGTCAGGAAACCAGGACACTTTGCTTTGATAAAGGTGTGGCGTTTCAGATCTGCACATTCAATCAAGCTGTCACATCTCTCAGCCTCAACTGCAGCTTATTGGCTGGGAAACCCATATTACGAAGAAGGAAAAGAGATAAGTTTTGGAGTTTATGTCGGATATATGAACATTTATTGTATATTATTAACGGTTGGCTTTTTGCCCCTAGAAAAATAGTAAGGCTGCACAATTTGATTTTAACAAATGTGATCAAAACAAAACAACATCCAGGTTTCCTGTTCTTTTTTGTAAGCTTGCACAATTTGGCCAATGTTTTTCTGATTATGCATTAAAATGGCTACTAAATTGCTGCCAATTTTGTTCGGTATAGTAAAAATATTGTTGGCTCTTTGACAAAATGCTGTGTAAATCTTTTTTAAGTGAATGCATAAATGCAAATCAACTAAAATCAACTAAAAATATCATACTAAACAACATACTGAATAATTACTGTCAAATAAAATTGTTAAATATTTTTGACAATAATCACATCCAAAAAGATTAAGTTTACATAATGTGTGTACTTCGTATATTCATTATGTACAGTATATATAGATATATAGATATATTAATAAAAACATTATAATAATATACATATATTTATAAAAACTTGTGCATTTATATATTTAAGAATATAAGAGTAATATATATATATATATATATATATAT
>JAUMHG010000054.1:16962997-16975381 GCA_032359395.1 Enteromius anoplus
AGAGTAATATATATATATATATATATATATATATATATATATTTATAATATATACACACACATTATATATATAGCACTAATAATAATAATAATAATAATAATAATAAACAACTAAACATTATTACTACATTAACATAGTTACCACTTAAGTACGAAAGGCACTGCAAATAAGAAATTATTGATGTCATTAATTGTATAAATTATTGATTGATATTTTTGATTTGAATGAAAAAATAAATAAATAAATCGATAGTAGTTATAATAAGTATAGTTAAAAATAATAAGTATTATTTTTGTTGATGTCATTAATAATAATAATCTATAAACAAGATAATTGCCTGGTTCAAGTACAAGCACAACTCATGGATTTGGATGATGTGATATCTTAACCTCAGATGTAAGATGAATGAAACAAACATGAGAGATCTGAACGTACTGGTTGAAGAGAATGCGGGATCTCACGATGAACTTAAAGATGTACTCCAAAGCCTTCAGAGCTTTCAGCAGCTGCTCTGTCAGCTTCTCGGCATTATCCACATAGTTCTTCAGGACTTTTGTCAGCTTTCTGAAAAAGATCAGAACACGGGGTCTTACACATTTAAAGAAAAGAAAAAAAAAGGCTCATAGTGGCACAGAGAGGGCAGAACGTCGCGCTCACGTGTAGGCCAGGGTGGCGCTGAAGTGCTTGCGGATGTAGGTCTCCAGGACCGGATTGAAGTGATGGAACTTCCTGTCTGCGATCAGCCCGATTATAAAGACCTTTCAAAAACAGAAAAGACTTTTATTAAAAAAAATATATATATATAAAAATAATAACAATAATTACTATTGAGTAGAAGCACTGATAAAATGTTATTACTAAAATTCAACCCAACACACAATAGACTGAGTTGCTTAGATTATGCAAATACATCTCTGCCTAAAATAATCTTTTTACTAAAGAAAAAAAAAAAAAAACACATTTAAAATACTGGGTCAAAATAATATTTGTATTAAACCATTATTATTAAATATAACAAAAATTGTATCTAATTAATGCTTAGCAGAAATACTGATAACATTTTGTCTTATAAAAGACAAAATAATAACAGAATTTAAAAGAGCTGTTAAAATATGCAAATATATATTTTCCTAATGTAATTCTAGTATAAAACTAAAATATTAAATGCGGGGGCAAAATAACCATCCATATGAAAAAAACAAACAAATAAAAAAACAGTTCTTATTCAAAAGTGAATACGTGTGAATTTTATTATTTTTCTTTTTATTTCTTTTAATTTGTGCAGATTTATTGAAAATCTTACCAGAGCATCAAACACAAGAGTATCAAAGGTTTCACTGTCTGAGTTCTCCATCATAATGTTGAAAAGGGCATCCAAAGTGTCCTGCAGAAACTAATCACACAGACACACACACACGGATCACATGATGAAACAAACACATACAGCATAGTGTGATGGTCAGTTTAAAAGCTCTGAATCAGCGCAAGCATGCGAACAGATCTGCTGTCCGCTTCGTGGACTGTCAGTCTACAGCACATGCTGTCCACTTTAATATCTGCTGTCATTCAGATGACGCTCAATGACAATCCAGCAACCACATAACAGCAGCAGGAAGAGAATTACAGCTCAGACCTATATGTGCCACAATTCAGACCGAAGAGCAGCACTATTCATTCACTCAGCTGGTTTTAATTTCACTCAGCGCATCCTCTTTTTATCTATGTAATATCTATATTAGCTCTCAATGCCATATAGCATTCACAAACGTCATGCTCTCGGGAATAACTAACATAAACCAAACAAGCATAACGCATATGCATAAATCAAGGTTATATATATTATTTTATTTTAATTTATATAATTTTTTATTTTATATAATTATATCAAATATATAATTTGCTGTATTTCTGCACTTATAAATTCAGTGTGAAAGTGCTCCTTGAAAAGCAGAAACGCTCCACCTGAGGACGAGTGCTTACAGTCACTGTGGGGAGAGGAGGAGTGTGCCCTTGAGAGGAATAAACAAACACCAGAACAAGTCCCAACAGATAACAGCGTCATCTGTTATCAGTCTGAGAGGAGATCCGCAGTCACTGGGGCGGTACCTTTTCAAACGGCACATGTTTGTACCTAAAGGACCCATTTTGGTATCATAAAGGTACATATTAGTACTAAACATGAACATTTGTGAACCTAATAAAAAAGGCACCACCCCAGTGACAGCTTTTGTACCTTTATTTCTGATAAATATTCTAATATTATTGCATGTTTAAATATGTAAACTTAAAAATATTTTAAATATTAGAATATTTATTAATTTATTCTATTTTTAAAAAAAATGCAGTTTACAGAATTTATTTACTCACTTATTTAACACATTTGTAATTATATATGTACTTTATGCATCTTTTTTTTTTTTTTTTTTACACATTATATGTTTTATTGAATAATGTTCTAGAAGAAAGTTTCATCCTTCAGATGTCAGATTATAGATAAACAGGCGTAAATGTTGCGGTGCCCTTGAATCAGTGCTGCAGATGTCTCCTCCGGTGCGTTTACAGTGAAGCGGGTGATCCGTGCCATAGGGCGGATTCCTGAAGAAACCCCTATCAGGAACACAAAAGCCATCCTGCAGCATTATTACGCCGTCCTCACAGCTTTCGCGCGGCATGTCCGCACCGGCCGCAGAAATCCAATTCCAAACTTGGCAGTGGTAGGAAGGTGTTTTAGTACACAGCGTGAGGAAAGTACATAATCATGTTGAGTGGGACGCCTGCAGGAAACATTAAGGGAAGTCTGTGTGTCTGTCGCTCTGGGTGGTGAGCGCTGAATTATTCACTCCATGTCTGGCCACTAAATGCACTGCCGTGTGATCGGGGTGTGTGTGTGTGTGTGAGTGAGAGAGAAACACACATACTGTAACTGTAGTCATCCTCTAAGTGTGTGTGTTCTGCATATTAACAGCTGTTTGAATTAGCAGCTTTCTTCAAAGACAACTTATGTTTAAACACAAGTTGAATCGTTTTGTGTAGTTGAGGAAATATTGCAATGTGTCTGTTGTTGGGCCTTCAAATCGAAACTCCTACTTAAACTCTACACATATCTTGCAAATATATTTATATTTATATATATATTGAAAGTTTATTTTCGCACTGCTGTGACAAAGCATGACACGTGACAACATCAATATGGTGGATGTAGTACGTCCGAATTTCATTCGTAATACATAGATATAGAACATACTGTTTTAATGGTCGGGTAGTACGTTCAATTTTAAATGTAGTACCTATTGAAGCAGTATGCGATTTCGGACGCAGCATAAGTAGCAACATTGGCAAAACTAAAGAGCTGTCAAAAGACACAAGAGACACAATTGTAGACCTTCACAAAGCTGCAAAGGGCTACGGGGCAATTGCCAAGCAGCTTGGTGGAAAAAGAACAACTGTTGGAGCAATTGTCAGAAAATAATTTTTTCCCCATCTAAAATAATATTTGTGTGAGGGACAGAGAGAGGGTTGGATGATGGATATAACTACTAACTTTGCTACATTTATTCAGAAGTAAAGCAGTGAGTGTCTTCCGCATCATTTTGATGGCACTATGTTTCTGACCAATGAGGCAGAGACATGGCAGAAAGTCTGTTAGAGAGAGGCTGAGGGACATTTACAGCACAGTCTCTGCCTCCATCTTTCTCTCTCAGGGCTGACAGCTCGAGCGTGTTTGCCTTCAAACACGGCCAGAGAAATCAGTCCATGAGACACACTGCCTTCAGGAGCAAACTGGCATTCAAACACTTGATCCGTGAGGGAAGAGTCACGAAATCAACAGAGCTCGGCCTCATCTCAGAGGGCTTTTAAATCATATGCTGCAGAGGAACATAACACTCTATTAGACATTCAATTATTGTGCTTACATTTACGCTTACTGATTAAAGTATTTATTACTTTATGTCATATTTTTATTTTATTATTATTATTATTATTTACAATAATTTTACAATTGTATATTTTTTATATTTTTTTTTATTTTTTTTTAAATATATAATTTGTTTTATATATTTAATTATTAAATATATAAAACAAATTATATATTTTTAAAAAAAAGAATAAACAGAAGGAAAATAAAACAAAAATATACAATAATATAAAAATATGATAATAAAATAAAAAATACATTAAATATATATTTTTATTTTATTATCATATTTTTATATTATTGCATATTTTTGTTTTATTTTCCTTCTGTTTATTCTTCTTTTTTATTTTATGGATGGAGAACACAATTTAAACATTTCCTGAAGTTTAAATTGCAAAGCTCATTTAAAGTTACTAGATATGATGAAAGTTCATTTCAAGCATTTCTATAATTTCACAGGCCCAACCACACACCCTACCGAAATGCAACTTCTAAAAATATCTCGGCATGTTTTGCTGTTGCCTTCCAAAAAATAATAATAATAATAAAAAAATCTAATAAGCAAAAAGCTTTTGAAGTGCATCAGCGAGTTCTTTCATAATTTCATATCACAAATCAAAGAGCAAGTCTCTGCAGGAACTTCAAACGTTTACATTAGCAGCAGGAACGCCTGCATGGATCCAAACAGACGTGGGAATGAAAGCTGTGACTTTGTGTCTCTGTCCGTCAGATGACCCACACGTACCTTGACCACCTCGCCTCCCTCCACTTTCATCAGGTGCCGGAGGTTCTGCTGGAGCAAACTTGTGTTGGATCTCCACTTCAGCAGCCCAAGGAGATCAACTACAGGAGAACAGAGAGAAACACAAACATATTCACCTCTGAAAACCTGCACATGTGAATAACACAAGCTCTCCTCTGACTGCTCCAACCTTAAGCCATGCGAGGAATTAAATTCACTTTGGTCAAGATATGATAGGCTCATTTTCCGACTCCCCAAGAGTTAAACAGTTGAGTTCGACTGTTTCTGACTCCCTTCAGCCGACCTCCGGGTCTGTTGGGAGCATTTTTAGCATAGGTTATTCAATCTGATTACACAGATAGCATCACATTCAAAAATGACCAAAGAGTTTTTATATTTTTCCTATCTAAAACTTGACTCTTCTGTAGCCCCCCACTCTGGAGGACTTGGAAAATGAGCTTAGTTTCAAAAAGTGGTTTATCAATCAACATTCACATATAAGACAAAGGGAATCCCCCATAATGAATCACAAATGCTACTGGATGAATCAGACTGTTAAGGTGGGGAACACTCATGAGAGTTTTACAGTTCAGCCGGTTCTCTTGAGGACTCTTAACACCGCCTTAGCGGCTCCCATAGATATCGTCATGGTAACAGGAGAGAGTGACTTTTTCACCTCAAACCAGGCATTCCAGCAATCACTTGAAAACAAGCCACAGTGAAATGATGTAATCTGGGGTGAAGAGGTTTTTTCAGGAGTGTGTTTTAAACGGCAGTCATAGAGAGAATTTGATAGAAACCTAAGTCTAAGAAGACATTATTTTTCAAATGAAAACAAATTTAGAATTTGTTTATATTTTAGGTATATAAAATGTAAAATAACTAATATTTTCGTTATGTAGTAACATATTTAAATGGATATTTTATATCTATTCTATGAATATACATAAATGCACTCTATATAGCATGTGATGTTAATAGAATAGAAAAATAAGTAAAATAAAGAGTGTGTGTGTGTGTGTGTGTGTGTGTTAGTCTCACTGTGTCATTTAATAATAATTATTATTATTATTAGTATATGCATTTTGCATATAACAATAATAATAATAATAAATATATACAATCACAGAATATTTATATTTACAAATAAATTAATTATATCCATTTTTTTACAAAACTTTATTAGTTTTAGAAATATGAAATAAATATATAAAAAAATCATTGAATAATTTAATATTCAACCACTTTTAAAAAATTATATAAATAATGAAAAAAAAAAAGTGAGATTTTTTTAATTATTTAAATTAATCGATAAGAAAACATACATCCTACAATGAACTGACTTTGAACGGTCATTGTTCTGACTTAAATGTTATGTAGTCGAGACAAAAAGTCAAATAAATCCCAACAGCCAATCAACCTGAATGCCCAGACTGACCAATCACAATCAAGGATTCCAGAGCCCTGCATATTAAATAACTCAGGCAGTAGAAGACGAGCAGA
This sequence comes from Enteromius anoplus, assembly GCA_032359395.1. NCBI lineage: Eukaryota > Metazoa > Chordata > Actinopteri > Cypriniformes > Cyprinidae > Enteromius > Enteromius anoplus. The sequence goes on from JAUMHG010000054.1 coordinate 16,969,160, forward strand.
GGCTATGATTCATATCATCATATCACATCAGCAGGAACGATAGCTGTGTGGGAGAGACGATTCAGAGAGTTAAAGATCCCAGCATTTACAAGCCCAGCCTGTGGGTTTAATAAAAACCACATCAGAGAGATTGAAAGAGCTGTCAGGCCACAAGAGAGGAGAGCGGTGCTGTCATTCTTTATTAAAAATGCCTCTACCCTCACTCATATTGGTAGAGAGACACGTGATCGTCTGGGGAGTGTGCTTCACAAAACTAAAATATCTAAACAAAACAACACTCCTGCAGGCCGCATTGATTTCCACCTGCATTTACGACACAGAAACCTCAAATGGTTGCCATAGAGGCACAGCGAGGATCCACGGCTCAATATGCTAATATGTGTGGCTTAAAGAGCCTCTTTCACTTTTGCGACAGAAAACAGAACGTCATTGACGGACAAGGCCTCGCAGGGGGAAAAACGGCCTAGACAAAAGGAAAAACCTGAGTTTATATGCTAATGCCTCGGCCTGAGGAATCCTCAGCGACCTCATTACCACGTCTGCTACCTGCCAAACGCTGGTTTTGGAGAGATTTCTGACAAAGGTCTTCATTAACGCGGCGTCTGAATTGCCCTCGTGGCTCAAGGGTCGCGTAAAACCGTCGTTTGCACCTCTGTAATCAATTCGCAAGCACGCTCGGCCTCATAACACGCTATGTGAGAGGAATTATGCCGGCGTCCGGCGGAGTTAAAGATGGCCTTTAAAGCGCTCGGATCGCAGACGCTCGAAGCTCGATCTCGCTCGCGTCCGACTCTGGCAGGGGAGCTTTGAAATTAGCGCAGAAAACATCTTGGCCTTCTGACGGCTGTGAAGTGTTTGTGAGCTCTGGTTTGGAGTGTCTCGGAGAGTCTCTGAAGCACGAGCTGATTTTCATCAAAGATCAGCAACTGTTGCGAAGTTTAATGGTATCGCACCACTTATTAGAGAGAGGGTTTGGGACACAAAGTCAGCTTTGAATGTGAGAATGTGACCAGGTTGCTGGAAACGGAGGCAGTCGTGGCCTAAAGGACAGAGAGTTGGACTTGTAACACAAAGGTCGCGGGTTCAATCCCAGGTTGTGGGAGTGAATTCCCAGCACTCCCTCCAACACGACTTAGGTGAGACCCTTGAGCAAGGCACCGTTCCCCCAACTGCGCCCCGGGCGTCGCAGCAATGGCTGCCCACTGCTCTGGGTAGGGATGGGCGATATCTCGATATTTAAAATATATAGAGATACTTTTTAAACTCGATATGAATTTTGACTTTCGTATTTATCGATATAATGTTTATATTAAATTTTTGACACTTTGCTTGTTTGCTGTCTCTGTGCTGTGCTCGCCCCCCCCCCTCTTTGCTTTTGTTCCCCCTCTTCTGGCCTGTCGTCTCATTCAACATGGCAGCGCCCGCGATCAGCCTGGAGGCTACTACGTTTGGTTACCGAAACCCGGTACCTAAGTAACCGGTATGTACCGAACCAAAAACGCAGATTTCGGTGCCGTGCCTGAACGAAAAATCCAACAAATCTATGGCACCGAATCTATGCCATTAATAAGGGAGCACACCACTGATGCTGGCGCGCGCATTAACTGGTAAATCTTTCCGCGAGAGGAAAACAGATCTACATGCAAAGAAACGGGAGCCCGCAAGCTCATTTCAAAACCCGCGAGCGATTATTCTTGCGCTCGATCTTCTCTCACCTGCTCGCGCGAACTTTTTTATTTTTGTGCCGAAAGTTGGTGCTAACCAAAGCTTGCACTGCTTACTTTGAGTTTAATTGTTTTATTTTTGAATGAAAAGAAGGCAATATGTATTATTTTTTCCTTTATTGTTTTACAATATTAAAAGAAAATTTGCAGAAGCACTTTGTTCTGAACTGCCTACCTCTGAGTTTCAATTAAAAAAGACTTTGGAATTTGGCTTATTTGTTTTTGCGGGGTTATTTATCCTGTAAAGATATTGAGATATATATTGTATATATAGCAAAATATATTGAGATCTATTTTTTGCTCCATATCGCCCAGCCCTAGCTCTGGGTGTGTGTTCACAGTGTGTGTGTGTGTGGTTGTGAACTTCTCACTGCTGTGTGTGTGCTTGGATGGGTTAAACACAGATACCATACTGGCCACATGTCACTTCTTTCCTCCCTAAAAACAAGCACGTTTAAATAATTGAAATCTCAATTGTAATTATCTGTAAGGGGATAATTGTTGTTTTTGATATTTGTATTTTTTCTCTCACCCAATTGTGGTTTTTAGATATTTTAGTAAATCAAGTACATTTTAAAAAAGCTGCAAATGTTAAAGTGTTTTTATATTTTATTCCAGTTGTTTGCATCAAGTAAATTTTTTTTACCATTTTTATTTAAGTTAACTATAATAACCATGATGAGAACATATAATAAATAAACATTTCAGTCATTTTTATTTGTATGCAACATTTTAATTTTCGCTAACTGGAAATATATTGTAAACAATAACTCCAACTTTTTTAACTATTTAATTGTTAAAAAGGCATGTTAATTAGACAATTGTAGGCTCATGTTTTCGTCATTTTTATAACTCTGTATTTAAAAATTACTTGAAATAAAAGTAGATTTTTTTATTAAACATTTATTTCAGCTAGTTTACAAAGAATTATACAATTTCATTTAGTTTAATCTGTACTAAAATAACATCAAATATAATAAAACTAAACTATAGCAACATTAAAACTACATACACGTCTATAAACTAAATCAAAATATAAAGAGAAATTAGTAGTATCTCAATGATAGCTGGATGTTTTGAAGGAGCTGTAAAATGGGGACAGTTCCCGTCAAACACAGAATGCCTCTGGAAAACCGGGATGTGAGGTTATTAAGCTCACCCCGCGACCGTCTTGGATTGAAATTTTACTCAAGCGTTTATTCTGAAAGCCAGGACTTCCGCTGGCTGTTCTCCCGGTCATTTTTCAGTCAGTGGTCCGTCTACTCTTTATACCTGCTCTGCTCTACAGCACAAATGCTAAAAGCCGAGCAAGGCTACTCTGTCTTCATGGCTGCGGTGGCAGGGCCAGCATGCTCTCTGATGGGACTTCATGCATCGCTGGCATCATTCAGATGCTCTGCTTTCTGGTCATGTGACCCTGACCAAGTCACAAAGAAAGACACATGAATCTCACTCAAGTGAAGCTTACAGCATGTCTATATCAGCAGACTGTCACGCTTGTGTTTAAACAAAGATGCTTGAAAAATGAATCTGATAACTATCTGGCAGCCCCTCCAGAAACTGAAAACGGGTCAGTATATAAGGAAATTAGTGCTTTCGAATGATTAATCGCATCTAAAATAAGTTTCTGTTTGCATTATGTGACTGTGTGTGTGGGTGAACTGTGTATATTTATTACAGTATGTATATAAATACACAGACATACAGATAATATTTTGAAAATATTTACATTATTCATTCATATTTACTTCTCTATGTTATTAGTAATCATTTGTCAGACCAATTCAAAACCTGTGAGTATGTCTGAAAGATTCCTTAAAGAAACAATGCCAATTAGAAGACACTAGAAGAAAAAAAGTGTTGTCTATTTACCGTCTTGTCATTGTAATCAGCTCGGTTTATCACAATCAATTTATTCTGCAGGCTCACGAATCGGACACAGTGCCATTTAGTTACCATGGAATGTGGACTAATCTAGAAAAGCAACACCGATTCATTTCTGTCTTTTATTTGCCATCATATATTTTCATTGTCTCACGCTGGGATGAATACGCACTTTACATTCCCGCAGTGTTTCAAACAAAAAACGGCGTACATACATACACCTGCCGCTACGGATGATGGGTAAGCAGTTTCTGTTAGATGCTTTAGAGGAGAGGAGGGAGCAAAGCAAAGATTGCGTCAGGACTGCGCTGGACTGGATGTGATCTGACTCTAATGATCTTCCTGCATCTGCACTTCCTTACAGCTGCCATCGCACACAAAACACACAGATGACGATTTACTCGGCCGATCAATCCTGATGCTTGCGGTTCCAGTTGAAAATACGGTCCAAAATTGTACTTTATCCAAATGTACTTGACTGCTTTGTTTAGCAAAAGTAAAACTACTGTACTAAGAACCATTTTTGTTTTTAGATAATAATTTGTCTCTGGAAATATTAAGGCAAGGCAAGCTTTAATGAGTTTAAATAAAATTTAATTTAATCAGTCTAAAACGTGTCACAATATTGCAGTAAACCGGTTGCAATCCCTGACTTAGAAGCTCTATATATTCCATCCGGGGTCTTTTCCATATAGGAATAGAGAAAGGAGAGGAAGTGACAGGAATGGGTCTGGGTGATGATGCAGGTCGACGTGTCTCACCGTTCTGCGTGAGTTTGGTGGAGCACACAAGCGTGGAGATCTGAAACGAGTCTTTGCTGATGGAGAAGCTGCCGAGATTCTGTGTGTTCTTCCCCGACGAAGGGTTTCTTTCCTCCATCTCTGGTTTGGTGGAGGCCAGGCTCAGGTACATGGTGGAGTCCTCCAGTTTCTTGGCTTCGGCCTACAAATATAGAAGCGCACAGTCATGAGAACAACCACCCGTGATTGACAGCTGTTAGTCAATCAACATATTCTTCATGCTTGACTAAATTAAAATCTTCTTTAATGTAGCCAGTTTTGCACAGACTGTAAAACCAATATCAGATGAGTTTGCACAAGGGTTAATTTGCATAGCTCAAAAAGGATTTGACCAGGCGATGTTCCGCATTAATGAAGCTCTTTAATATGCAGATATGAAGAGACCGAACACAAGAACAAAGCTTAATTGCATAATGATTACATTGTGATGAGGGGTCAAAGGTTAAACGAGACAAATGAGGACAAGCAGAATCGGTATACAGAGAGTTTGCGTGTTTTGAGATGACTAGCGATAGCATTTTCACCTTATAGACGATGAGATCGTGTTCTCCGTCCCTCAGCGTCGTGCCGTCGTACCTCATCAGCTTCACAAACGACAGAGCAAAGTTCTTCTCAGACTTATCCTTGCCTGGAGAGAAATTGCATCTTTAACATTATTTATTATCAGTGGACCTCTAAACGTCTGAACATTCAAAGGGATCATGCCAAAGAAATAAAAGAACCGTTTTGAATCTGAACTAAACTAAAACTGAATAGTAGACTAGAAGAGCAACTTAAGTCACAAACAAAGATATTGTATAAAATAAGCTGGTTTATATATCTAAATGTATGAACATAAATATATTTATATCTAACGTATCATTATTTCTAACGTAAACAAATGCATATAGTACAGACATATATAAAATATGCAATATATGTAAATATTTATATCTTAATAAATAAATGATAATTATATAGATAGAGAGACAGATATATAGAGACAGATATATATATATATATATATATATATATAGAGAGAGAGAGAGAGAGAGAGAGAGAGAGAGGGGTAATAATTGTGTAAAAATGTATGCTTTTATTTAATTATAGATAATTATACAATTATATATACATTTCTTTATTCACATGAATGATTGCCAGACAGCACCTCTGAGAGCCACAGCAGCATCTGTCTGAATCTGACATTAAAAATCATCCCTGAGGAACAAACACCTGAACCTCTGAACTCAGAGAGGTGGAGAGGTCAGTGGATGACCATCATCACCACCATCACCACCACCACCCATGATCCTTTAGAAACCATGATAACATGCTGATCAAGTAACATTTTTTGGTATCAGGACAAAGAGAAGATGAGGGAAGCAGAAGATCTGTATCCGGCAGCAGACTGACTCAGTCAGGAGGAGATGATGTTTACTGGTCTGTTTTTTTCTTACATTCAGAGTTCAATCCGTAAGAGAAAGACAGACAGGCAGACACGTGCGTTTAGACAGGGATGAAGATCTATACAACTGAATCTCCCTGACATTTGACTGCTTGTCGGCAACAATCAGAACAAGAAAACAGATTCTAATAGCAGTGTTTTAAAGCTCAGACGCCCACAGAAATCCCTACAAACTGAACAGAACTTAATGAACTCGACTAATTATGAACAGAATATGAACTGAACTTGAATTCTTTTTATTTTATTCCAATTATTTATTTATTTATTACTTGGGGCCGGGACTCGATTAAGAAAATTAATCTAATTAATTAGAGGCTTTGTAATTAATTAATCGAAATTAATCGCATATAAATATTTGACCTGAGAACAG
>JAUMHG010000054.1:16989498-17000119 GCA_032359395.1 Enteromius anoplus
AATACACACACACACACATATATACATATATATATATATATATATATATATATACTTCAAGCAATAAGTTACCAGTAGTCACTTATCACAAGTGATTCTTCTCATATTGCGGGATGCATAAACATCTTATTGGTGTTTATGCCTATGCAGAGTTTCAAAATCAATCATTTATAGTTGGATTTCAGTTTCTGATAATAAAGTACTTGTCTGCATCATGTCTCAACATTTCCCCATCTCTCCATGATAATCCAGAATAAACAGTGTCAAAAGTAAAGCCCAAAATAATACGTACAGTGAATACGGCACGCAGGTTATGAAGCTGATCGATGTCTTTCACCAGACCTGAGCTGGACCAGCGCACAAGATAGTTTTCACTGCAAGAAACAAAAAAAAGTATTGAGATCTTAAATGACAATTTTTACAACATTGTAGCAGTTACAAAATTATAGGATTGATACCCAGTCAACACATTTACTTATAAATATACAGCTTTAATGTACTTCAAGGCACTTTAGCATTTAATACATCATGGTTAATGGGCACTAAGGCTCCTAAATGTGGGTTAAACTATTGTCAAATTATTTTTGACATTTACAATTATTTATAGTTGAGCAAAATAATAAAAGTATTTGTTAAATATTAAAAATACAAGAAAATTAATAGCAAATATTTATAACAATTAATAATAATAATGAGATATAAATTTATATTTTAAAAAAATCTTTATTTACATATTTATAATACTTATTTATAATATATATGTATGTATTAAATAAATATAAAATAAAAATACTAAACATTTTTAAATATTAAAAATACAAAAATATAATATAATATAATATAATATAATATATGTATAACAATTAATAACAATAATGAAATATACGTTTATATTAAAAAAATCTTTATTTACATATTTATAATACTTATTTATAATAAAAATATGTATATATTAAATAAATATAAAATACAAATACAAAACATTTTTAAATATTAAAAACACAAAAATATAATATAATATAATATAATATATGTATAACAATTAATAACAATAATGAAATATAAGTTTATATTAAAAAAATCTTTATTTACATATTTATAATACTTATTTATAATAAATATATGTATGTATTAAATAAATATAAAATAAAAATACAAAACATTTTTAAATATTAAAAACACAAAAATATTATATAATATAATATAATATATGTATAACAATTAATAACAATAATGAAATATAAGTTTAAATTGAAAAAATCTTTATTTACATATTTATAATACTTATTAATAATATATATGTATATATTTCAGAATAAAAAATAAATATAAAATAAAAATACAAAACGTTTTTTAAATATTAAACATACAAAAATATTAATAGCAATTATGTATAACAATTAATAACAATAATAAAATATAAGTATATCTTTTTTTTTTAATCTAAGTCAATAAAATATTAATATTAATAAAAATAAAAATTTAAAAAAAAAATATATATATATATATATATATATATATTCATCTGCACTGACCTGATGAACTTGGACTCAATTGGGTCATATAGTGACATCAGCACTTCTGCATCTTCTCCGATTTTGCACACAACATTCTTGAGCGTGACGAACAGGGCAAACGAGGGTGTGGAAGCAAACTTGGCCTGTCTGCTCAAATCCAAGTTCTGCTTCTGAGACTAAAAAACAAACACAAATCAAAAATGATGGCATCTGAGCACAAACTCTTTTGTAGGGCAAATCTGAAAATCAGCAAGACTAATCACACAGGCGTCAGTGACAAGGTCTCAAAGTCTCATCTCTCAATATAAAGAATCTAGACCTCATTATAAACGATCTGCATGATGGTGAACATCTGGGCAGGGTCATCTGGGGAAGACAGGGCTGCAGTGGTGCTGTATTTTCAGCTGACTTTCACCTTGTCATACGGGTTTGCAAGAACATGAGACATAACTTTCATCTTTATGAGAACAGCTTCTTTAACCTATTTGGATGTTAAATGAAAACTCCTGTTCTCGTAGCATCAAGGGAAGCACCAGCTTGGTTTTTAACACGCTGAATTAAACCCACAGTGACTCATCTAAAAGCACTACAGGTTTACCAGCTGAAGTTCAGCAGTCAACAGAGAGATACTGAAGGATCTTTACCTCCTTGATAAGTGTGTTTGAGGGCTTATTGACACATCACATATTGATATACCTCATGTTTAATGAGTAAAAATATAATAGAAAACACAATTGGATTAACGTTTAAAAGTTTTTTCATTATTAATTCTTATTCTGTACATATATACATAAACACACATAGACTAGGGCTGTCAGTTGATTCAAATTTTTGATCTAATTATATGATGTGTTAATTAATCAAATTAGCAGCAAAATAAAGTTGACTGAAAAAACGTAAATCACTTTTTGTAAAAGTCTGTGTAAAATCAAAATTGACTATATTTATTTTGTTAGCTCACATTTCTATTTTTGTGGTGAACAATTCATCCGCGCAAGTAAATCCACAAAAAAAAAAAAAAAAAACACAATAAAAAAATAGTTTGTCTTCAAAATCTAAATTTGAAAATGCTCCTCCCCTCTTCAGTTTGACGGCTCGGGCACGAGCATGACATCATAAAACACACCCCTCCCACTGTCAGTGTCCATTTGTGAATGAAACATCTATTTTACTACATCCAATCAATTTACAGTAAAAACAACAAGCCACACCCTGTAGTTTACTCATTCAATATTCTGTTTCTCTAAGAAGTATTATTTATTTATTACAGGCATGAAAATGGGTCAGGGGTGAAAAAGGTGAGAAGGGTGCTCGAGGGGGTGATGCGGCCTCTGATGGGGCTGGGAGGTGGGGGGACACATGAAGCGTCTAAAAACACGTGGAAAACGTGAGGCGCGTCACTTCCACCACTAATTTCAAAGCGCTTGGGCGCTCGCACTTCTGTAGCGTCTGCTGTTACTAGGCAACCATGAAGGCGCAGTCAGTTACAAAATCATTTCTGCTTTGGATTTTAAACTGCGTGGCTCTGTTGAAAATGAAGAGCTTGCGCGCGCAAAACGCTCTGCATGTGAACGACCCCTAAGCCTTTGGTGACACAAACACCATGAAGTTAAATAGTGGATCTCTCCCCGATCGTCTCCCCTCACGCGGATTGTCCCGCAGGAAGAAACAGCGCCCTGGATGTCAGTGTATGGCGCGCACGGTCTGCACACGCGGGACGCTCAGCTTTCACAATTTAAAGTGACACTTCATATTAAGTTTTAATTAAATCAATAAATACCATCCAAGACTGACTTTTCCAAGACCCATCCCCCCATCAACTCTGAAAGATTACAATGGTAGTTTGTAAGCAACGGTTGCTCTGATTGGGGGAAAAATGAATACGCATTGATGCCATAATACATATACTTTTCTTTGCACTATATCACCATCCCTCACTCACACGGAGCTTTACAGCAATGATGGGAAGTGAGATGGTTTGCTCTCACGCTGTCTGTTTCCATGCAACCTCTCACACGCCAGCGATGGTGTTTCAGAGCTGTGGTCAGGGACTTTTTCATGTGGTTTAGTGGTTGTGCTTCACAAAACGATCATGTCCAAATATAAATATGCAGTAACAGTTAACATTTAGGGTGTTTATTAAACATCAGCAGGTGGTTATGAAAAAACAAAAAAACAATTGAAGATCTGTCAGCTCTCAGGCCCTGCACATTCACAATCCAATAACACCAAACACATTCAAATGAATCGCAGGCATCAGAAGAAGAAAAAAAAAAAAAAGTAAGTGGCATAATGGATGAAAACTAATATCGTTTACCTTCTCCTCTTGGATGCGAGCTTCAATCTGCTTGGACGCGGCTTCATGTGCTCGGAACAGATTGATAGTGCTGGTCAGGTCAGGATCCAGAATATTCCCGTCTTTATCTCTCACCACCAGATCCAGGTCTAAAAACCTGCCAAACACACACAAAAACAAGTGTAAGGAGACCAACACTGTTGGCTGAAAGAAACCAAGATTTGTCTTCTAATCCAAATGGATTCATTTATTTGGACATTATCTACTCAAATGAATGTAAAAATGAGCAGAACAGAAAAAAAAGACATATTAAACTGATTTTCAATAAGTATAGGAGCAGTACTCATAGATAGGGAAAAGCCACAACTGTTATTAAAGAGGTTGTGGTTACTAAGGAAGTTCTGGATTTACATCGAAACAAAATAAAAACCTTTCACTTAATAAAGCTGACAAAAACAGAGACTTGTACTGAGAACTGAGCGTGAGTCACTAGTGACTTCTTTACCTGAACGGTTCTCTCATCTCATTCGTATACTCACTTCCCCATTCAGCTAAAGTGAACAGGAACACTGAAACACTCCAATAATAAACTTGCTTGTGAGTCTGGAAATGTCTCATTCACACAGCAGCTCACTAGACAGATTTGTGCCAAACTTTGGCTTGTTGATAAAAAGGTATTGCGAAATGAACCAACGTTATGCGGCTAAAACGTCACCGTTTGCCTCTCGTGATCAGTCATAGCAACAAGTTTTGGTGAGATTTCACAGATTTTGGATACATTTATACAAAGGAGAAGTTTTGCGCAATACTCTTTTTGAATTGCCTGAAAAACCACCTCATGCAAGTGTGAAAACTTTTTTGTGATATATGGGAGTTTCTGTGAAATTGGCGCATTTCCATTAGGTGTATTTTCAATTCGCAATTGCAGTTTATATGCATGGCAGCTTGTTTCTCTATTACTGCAAGTGTTTGTTTGTTTTTTGCTTTAAATAACAGATTGTAATGCGTTTCATCTAGCTCTGTTTTCCAGGTAATATGTTCTGAATAATGTTCAGTTTCTTGCACGTACCAATTGTTTTGCTTCATAAGACCTCAACATGTATTCATTTTGCGTTCTTGATATGTTTTTTACTCTTAAAGTGTTGACTTACATTTTAATAAATCGCCAATGGACCACGGTTTCAGCTTAAAATCTTCTTTACTGCTCTCCTGAAGATAAAATAAGTCGCCTACATCTTTAAATGGCCTGAGGGGGCGTTAATTAACAACTAACTTTTATTTTAGGGTTAATTATGCCTTTAAATGACTATTTTTTATTATTATTATTTTTACATTTTCTTAAAATTCTGAAAATTCCTAGACATGCAAAAATGCACCACCACATGCTTTGAAGTGTTCTGGGCATACAGTATAACAACTACTAGTACTTCAATGCAAGTCCACGTTTTTTTTTGTCTTGGTTTACCAGGTGAGAATGAATTAATAGCATCACCATTTAATACTTAAGAGTTAAGGAATTACATTTTTAACTCAAAGTACTCAAAGAGTACTGAATAATAACACTAGTCTTTTCTTCCCCAGATGAAAGCAGATAAATTGCTGATCTTCACAATCTTTCATAACGACCCTTTACAGCAAAAACAGACCAAGGGCAATAAAACGCTCTCATTAAAAGTCAGATTTTATGTAACGGACTGCAGTCGTGACTTCTATCTCACGCTCTCTCCCTGTTCCAGCACGAGTCAGTAGCTTGTGTGTGTGTGTGTGTGTGTTAATACTTGTTCCCGTAGTCCATCTTAGAGGTGACTTTCTGTTTGAGCTCGGACAGTTCGTCCTGCGGGAGCGTGCCGGACAGAATCTGGGAGCGCCATTCGATCAAGTCGTAGATCATGTCTCGGACTGTGTTGAACATCTCGCGCTTGTCGCCCTGTTTGAAACAAAGCAATGCGTGTTAATTAATTCGTCAATGCACATGCTGCTGCATAAAGGCACAGCGCTCCTAATCACTGTAGAAAAACAGCCCCGGAGTGTCATACTGCTTGCTTGTGCAATTAAAAGAGTTTATAAACTGTCAATGAGACGCTTTTCAAAACTTATTTTCATTTTAAATTTGTAGATCACGTCAGAGCTTTTCAACATCTGAAAAAGATCAGGGATATTAGGGAAAATTGCAGCGTGTCTCAGCAGATGTCACTGCAACGTGTTGTCATCAAAACACTATGTCGTTAAGCTCCTAATACATCAGTGCGCAAAAAGCAGTGTATGGATGTACAAATTTGTTGTATTTATAAAACACCGCCAAAAAATACCTGGATGACCTATATATGGGAAAGATTTTTAAATGTGCATCTGATGGGCACTTTAATATCAGTGATGGGAGAAGGCTAATAAATAGTCAAGATGAGATGCATCTGACAGGTCACATGACAAAACCAGCATGGCGGATTGCATTTGTACTACACATGCATATTTTATGCAGGAAACTTTTTGTGTGTGTGTGTGTGTGTATTAGCACCAGTATCCAAGAATAAACAATAAATATTAATCAAAAATAATAAAAATACAGATAAATTTAAAATAATAAGATAAAATAATAAGATAAAAATATAAATTTAAATTTAAATAAGTGAAAATACAATGACAAAACAAAATAAGTTCAGAAATAAAATAAAAAAAAATGAGAAAATGATAATTAAAAGAAAATAATAATATATTATTTTGATTAAAAAAGAAACAAAAAGAAACATTTTATAATGCTTCTATAACATATATATACACACACACACACATATTATATATATAAACGAATAAATTGATGTACAGTATATAAGTTTATATACATGTGTGTGTGTGTATACTCTTGTACAGCTGTCTTTGTGAGGGCCGGTCTGAGTTTTAGATCAGAGTCAGTACAATTTTGTAAAGTGAGGATATTTTGGCTGGACCTTACTTTCTGAGCGCCTTGGTTTTAGGGGTCAGGTTATAATTGGGTAAAGGGTATGTTTAGGGTAAGGGTTTAGGTAAAGCACTTAGTTTTGATGGGTAGGGTTAGGGTCAGAAGATTGCAGAGATTACATTGAGTCAATGATTAACTAGAGTCTATACAGGGGTTGCCTGTGTGTGTGTGTGTGTGTGTGTGTGTGTGTGTGTACAAATATATATATATATATATTTATATATATATATATATAAATATTTGTGTATACACACACAGATATTTCCTCCAAATAAAAACAGTTTTTGGTGTAAACATACTATAACAAATATCCATTTAAAAAAAGATCTGGGGTTTAGTTGACGGTGTTGACGGTCTCAGTTTGATGATGTCAGTTGTTTTCTACACCCTAATGCATACCTTTTCATCTACTTATGCATACTTTTAAGTGTGCAGAGGAGGAATATGCAACTTTCAGGAAATAGTAAAAAAATGTGCAATAAATGCAAGCTTACCACGTATAGGTCTCTCCATATTGCCGCCCACTCTCGAAGCGTAGTTGTGACCTCATGAACCAGCGGAAGCTCGGTAGGAATGACCGTCTCCTTTTGTCTAAAAGAATAGCACAGTAAGTGGAGGAGTTTTCCAAGAATACCGCTTGTGGGCGAAACAATAGGCTGTTTAACTGCATCTCAATGCATTCTCGTCAGTAATTCCTGCTCACGACAGGCTCCCGAGGACCCCAAGTCATTCAGATCCCACCATGCCAATGAAAACTAATTACCAGCATCAGTCATCAAAACAGTGCTTATGAAATCTGAGCTGGGCTTTGCTCACGATTCCAACTACTCTCACACACTCACACCAAACCAGCACTCACTCGTGTGTATTGTATGTCTGAACCACGCTTGAAAATCAATTTCAGACTCCAAAAGAATCTCCCATTAGGCCAGCAACGGGCTGCTGGAGCGCTAACTTGTTTTAGAAAGATGTCTACGGGAAGTGTATCGTTAGCTGTGCTCAGGCTGGGGCAGCACTTATGTAATCAGACCAGTAGTTGAAGTAACAAGGTCTTCAGACGCAGCAAAAGAGTGTAAAGTTGAACACAGATCTTCCAAAACATAGTGAGTCTCCTACTTAGGGAACTGCCATTAAAAAAACTGCATCCTAACCATTGTAGATACTCATAAAGTCAGATACTAATACAAAAATACTAATGTTTACAGGTCTGAAAACAGTAAGAACTGATAGAAATAAAGGGGGAACAGAGATTTTGTGGGGCTTTACATGAAATGATAATAATATTATTATTTCACTGAGAAGTGGTATGTAATGAGAAATTATGGATAAATTAAACATTTAAATAATATATATTTTTGCATAAAAAATATATATTTTATTTTAATTTTATTTTATTTATTTTAAAATATAAAATTATTTGTATAAATGTAATTTGTAGCAATGATAAACAAAACAAAATGACAAAAATATAAACTAAAATTTTTATAAAAATACAATAAAATGGAAAAAGTCTAAATAAAGAGAGAAAAATGTGATAAAATAATAAAAATAAAAATAAACTACAACTAGTTCTGATACTTTTGAGTAGCGAATGAAACATAAGCAGATTTATGGTCAATATGTCTCACCGAATTCGTCCCAACAAATTCTAGAACTGCCTTCTCCATACAATTTGGTTTGGCTAAAGATCTACAAGATGTTGCTAACGCTGTCTTTCATATGCATATGAAATTACAAAGAATCCAAATGGACAAACTTACCCGCTGCCTTCAACTGTGGCCTCTTTCAGATGTATGTAACACGCCGGGAACACTCCCTGGACATCCGAAAAATAGCCAACAAAGGAAAAATTCAAGTTGAGGCCTGCTGAATGATTCCATTAAACAAGAAAGCTGACTGTACTCCGAAAGCGTTTCATACAGTAACTTACCTTCTTCGATTTTCTCCTCAGCCGATACCCTCGATACCACCCTGAGAAGAGCAAGAAATATCACAGCAGTCAGACGCAAATGCCAACAATTCGATTACAGAGTGTCGCTATAGCGCAAATAAAAAACAATATTGTGGAATTATAAAAGACATGTGTTATAAATCTCCTGGAGATACGAAGTGAGGCGGCGGGATAGTCTGCAAGGTACGGACAAATCATTTAACACTGAAGTGTGTGTTATTGAGACCGGAGAGGGGAGAAAGCTCTGAGAGTGACAAACTGTGTCCTAAAAATGGTGACGTAAGACATGAGGTGAAATGAATGGACAACAGAGATGACTCCACACAAAAAGGGCACTAAATAGTGTGCAAAACTCAGTTTTTAAATGTGATATTTTGCCATTTTCACGGTATAAACATGAAATAATTAACAAAAAAGACAATCCACATTAAATAAAATTAGAGAAGATATATAAATTAAAAGTAAAATAAAACAGATAAACAAAAATAAAAAGGACATTCAATTAAATTAAATTATTAATATTTTCCAAACAAATTTTTCTTTAACTAGCCTTGGTGAATCAGCGCTTCATATTTATTCTGTCACATTTAGGAGTGTGTGTGTGTGTGTGTGTGTGTTTCACCTTCGTAAGTCTCCAGGATGTGTACAGTGTCTCCGATCTGTAAGGACAGCTCTTCATCACTGCGAGCGTCATAGTTATAGATTGCTGCAGACAGAGAACATAAAACACTGTAGTGAGATACATGGCATCAATTTCTACTTGGGGTGTGTGTGTGTGTGGGTGTGTGTGTGTATGTGTGTGTGTGTGTGTGTGAGAGAGAGAGAGAGTTATAGATGATCCAGCAATGCAATAACTAACCACACAACAAACAATAGCAGCTCAGAAATCAACACGCCTCCAGTCTGACACATACAAGCACCCAAAATATCTCTGAACGTTTTCTCCATTTTCTTTAATGCTGTTGTTTTAGGGACTTTGCAGTAAAATCATCTTAACACTCATTCCTTCCCCGCACACACTGGTATTTCCTTCAGGAAATATGAGATGCCTTTAGTAAACAGACGGACGCTCCATGAGTCGAGTTTTAGTGGCGTGTTTCTCAGTGACCCTGAACGGCCAGATGACCCCGTAACGGAGAGACAGCAGAGGACGAGCACAGAGCGACAGATAGAGATCGAGACCTGTGAGGGTCAATTACTGTCTCTATTTCAGTCTCTGTCAGACTCTCACCTTCATTCTCACACACAATGATTCTCTCAGCTATCTCTCAGAGAGAGAGAGAGAGAGAGAGAGAGAGAGAGAGAGAGAGAGAGAGAGAGTAATTTCATTCTCCCGTAGGCCTTTCAACACACACACACACACACAGCAAAACAAAGCAGTCGTTTCTCTCTGAAATCCCTCTGTGAATCTGAATTAAACACCTCTGCAGCACATCATGACAAAAAGTTTTCAGTGCACGTCCCTTCAGATGGCGAATCTGAGAAACATTGTGTTCACCTGCAATTATACGCACTTGAACCAACGATGAGTTACTAAACTATGCAAAATAAAAAGCTCTAAAGTGACAGACAAACACAAAAACAACTGCCACATGACATTTTAGATCTGAATATTAATCAACAATTTCTGACATGTGTGTATATATATATATATATATATATACACATACACACACACACACACACACACACACACATGTTCAGATAATCATTAGTTATATATATATATGTTCATGCTTAACTGATGCATAATTGTTAATTATAAATGAGTTGATTTGTGCTTAACTAATGCATAATTCGGGCCCTTAAAATGTTAGGTTAATCATTAATTACTAGTGTGATTTTGCTCAACTAATGCTTAATTGTGAACAAATTAACCATTAATTAATGCTTAACTAATG
>JAUMHG010000054.1:17023422-17043508 GCA_032359395.1 Enteromius anoplus
ATGTACATGTACTGAACTGTTATTATTCAACCATGCCAAGGTAAATTCAGTTTTTCATTCTATGGCACCTTTAAAGATTATTATAAATAATTAAATGTTATAAATTCAGTTAATTTATTTTAAAGTAACCTAAATATTAATACAGACATGTAACAAGTGCCTATCATACAACTTACACACAGGATATTTCTAAGAAAAAAAAAAACTGCCTCCCTCCCCGTCCACTTTCGTCTGTTACTTCACATTGTAAGGGGAAACTGTCATTTGGGAATTGGCTCTAGTTGTTACTCTAATGATCAAAAAGCTCTTCCTGTAAATCCGTTCTGTCTCTCCCCTCTAAACACCTTATAATAAATTCAGTTAATTTAACAGTTAGTTATTCTATATGTGCAATGTGACTGCCATGACACAAATAAATAAATAAATGCCATTTTATTTTTTGATCATGATTTAATTTAAACATAAATTATAAAATGTTATGAGAAATTCATCATTAAAAACATTCAAAACGTTAAATTATCATTCATTTATGTTAAAATGCCTTGAAAAAAATGTTTTGTTTATTTTTAATGAATCATGATTTGATTTGAAAAGAAATTACTTAATTAAATGTTATAAATGACAAATTCACATATTAAAAAAAAAAAGTTACCCATTCAATGCAATACATTTTTCTTTTTTATTATTTTTTTCTAGTCTGTATTGCTTTATGCTAAAGGCTTTCATAATAATGCGAACCAAAATACGATACTCAGTACTCAAAAGATTTCCAAAAAATGTAATTAAATTTAATTATCATTTATATAAATTGTATAGATCTAAACGAAACATTAAAAACATAAGTTTCAGTGTTACAAGCAGTACAATGTGTATGCGCAAGTCACACTGCTGTGATGATTAAAAAAAGGTAATCTTCTGCACACTTGATTTTTTTCCCCTTTTAACAAAGTTTTTGTTGCTGTAAGCTATCAGACTATACAATAATGCTCATCAAAATATGATATTTTATACTAAATTCTAATTATTCTATGATTAATAGATGAGTTACTAAATTAAATGTTACATTTAGGATCTTTTTTCCACGTAAGAGCCTTGGCAGAAATAACAGTGTGCCATAAATGACGCTGCATCCAATCTGGTTGGCACGCCTTGTATACCCTGATTGGTGTGAAATGTTTTAAAGTTAAAAAAGAAGTCAAGTCACGAAACCGTGCCGTCATGATTGATCATCGCTGTCACTGTACTTAAGCATTCGCGCTCATCTCCCGCCCTGTCGTTCTGACACTTCTCATCCGACAGGGTCCAAACACAGACCAGACTGTGGTTGAGGTTAATCAGGAGCACACTGGAGATAATGAGAGATTATACGCTTGTGTGAGAGAGTACAAACAGAACTATTGTCTTCAGTCAAGCTGCACTTCTCGCTGGCGGCTTTACTGAAGCCAAAGGAAGTGGCATTTCCTTATCTGGGGAGCCAAAGTGTTGGGTAGAGCGATCCTGTCCACCGCTGCAAAAACCGCCAGAATACCGATGTAAACAACACTGTCCACAGTCAGAGAGCGAGAGAGTGATAACACAGAGATAAGTGGCGGTTTGTAAGGACTCAGGGCAACCAGTCATTTTCACCTCTTATGCACTTCAGTACATCCAAGTTATTGTGACATACATTCAAGTGCAATGGATTACTGAAGAATAAGAAATGTAGGTGCGAATTGGTTCTACACATCAGCTGCTGATTGGAAGTTGAGATGTGGGCGTGGCACTCAAAAAAAGGAGGCAGATGTACTGAGCCTGCAGTGGGCGGGGTTTAAGCAGAGAAAATGATTGGTGACATCATAAGGTTATGACCCTGATTACAACTTACAGCAAGTTACAAAAAGTAAACACAATAAGATCAAAAGCATCCAAAACAGAATGAATTTAAATGTCATGCAAACTTTATTTAAAATTAAGAAATTAAAACCAGTATTGAAATTTTACTGTTGTACTGTAAAATAAAAATTATAGGTAGAATAAATTATTAGTAGTACTACTACCGCTACAAAATATATTTCACAACGAAAAGTAATATTTTCTTTTTGCTCACATTTTTTTTCATTTATAGCACATTTTTATCATCATATTTTCTAAAAAAAAAAAAGTATTTTACAGTGAAACAATACAATAGAAATATATATTTGCTTATATCATCCTCATCACATTCTTTTAAAATTATTATATTATTTTAACTTTATTATTTTAACAAGTGAAATACAATAGAAATATTTTCTATTATAATATTAATACAAGACATTTTCATTTCAGTGAAATATTGCCATAATAACATTTATTTTTACTTATTTTTATTTTCCTTTTAATAAATTCTTGCTGGTTTTTATTAATATACAATTATGTATTGCAGTGGTCATATTGACTACTCATATTCATGTCATATTGTTGTTGTTGTTGTTATTGTTAGTGTTAGTATTATTATTATTTAAATGACTAAATAATATTCACTACATGTTGGCCAAATGATGCAGTGCCACAAACAAGCACAGCAAACTGTTTTAACCACAAAACAAAAAAGTTATAATAATAAATCAGAAGAAAAATACCCCAGCATATCAGTGTGCTAAAATCACTCCTAGTGACTGCATAGTAATGCCCTGGCAACCTCATATACATGATCAAAAACACTCAACAATGTTCCAGCAACCACCTAGCAACACCCTAGAAACTATAACAATATACTATAAATCACTAACCAAGTCTTTGGTTCACCTTACACAGGACACCGCCCTAGCAACCATCCACAACACCCTAGTAACAACAAAACCATAGTGAGCAGCAGCCTATAAAGTTTTGCAGAAGCTACAGCAGTTCAAAAAATCTACTTCTTGGACTAATCTCTTGTTTCTCTGAGCTGGATTGATTTAGGCTAATCAATATGAAAAAGCACATGCCGGCTCTACAGCGACACACTGAAATAAATCATTCATACAGCAAGAAAAATCTTTCAGCTGTTATTTAGCTTAAGTCTCAGAGGTTCGACAAACAGTAAGAAGGGGAAGAGAAGTCTTTCATCCTCCTCTCCAAACTCAAGGAAGCACTCTCATCCATGTGTTATAGCATATTAATGCTGCTGCGTTTACAACACAACACTTCAGCTTTAATCAAAAGGGATTAGAGTGACGGTAACGTGACAGAAATGAAGGCCTGAAGAACAGCGGCGGCGTCTCCCTGCAGTTCGGCACATCTCACATGCACGCAATGTGCAGAGTCAAACTCCAAACACCCGTTTGATCGCGGCTGAAAATATGGGGTAACCGATATGACACTTGTATGCTTCCATCTTCAACATCGTTATGCGAAGACAAGCGCGAAGCATAAATCTACAAATCTGAGAACGTCACCAATCAAACAATGAGTTATTATTCTGGATGACAGATCCGAAGTGATTACAGAAAGATTGAAAGAGAAAGAACAAAACAATGAACAAAAAGAAAAGCTTTGCAAAAATAAGTCCATTTTTACATGTTGGATAACACGGTGCTTGTTTCAGTGCAGTGCTTTGCAAGGTGGTTTTTATGCAGTAGTTCGCCCAAAGATTAACATTTACTCAAATTGACTTGCCCTCAGGCAATCCAAGATGTAGATGAGCCGATTTCTTCATTAAATTTGGAGGCATTCAACATTACACGACTTGTTTACCAATGGTTCTCCTGCAGTGGATGGGTGCAGTCAGAATGAGAGTCCAAACAGCTAATAAAAAACTCACAGTAATCCACAAGTAACCCACACCACTCCAGTCCAACAGATAACATCTTTTAAAGCCAAAAGCTGACTCATCTATAAGACATTTTTTGCTTCAACAATATGTAGCTTTGGCACAAGATACAAGTCCTTAATACAGTGGAAAAAGTCCATCTCCTTGTACTGTCAAGATGACAAGATGACTTTTTCACTGGAGAAAGCAATATTGTGGCTAGATGACTTGCACTGGTTTGAAGTAAAAAAAAAAATGCCTTGATTACAGATTTACTTGTAAGCTTTTAGGTTTACTTGTGAATTAGAGCTTTTATCAGCTGTTTGGACTCACCCATTCACTGCAGGGCAAGAGAATACTACATTTCTCTAAATCTGATGAAGAATCTGATTCATCATGGATTGCCTAGGGGTTAGTAAATGATAAGCAAATGTTCATTTTAGGATAAACAATCAACTGCTCAAAAAAAACAAAAAAAAAACACACGCCGTCCCTTTAAGTGCCTGTCACTGTTGAGACGACCTGTGGGTGACTGAGGCGTCTTGTTTTTTGGTGTGCCGTGCAAATATTCCAAGCATGTCTGTGAAATGCCAGAATATTTACAGGATGCAGGAAGAGAAGCTCGCCTGATGGCAACCAGCTCCAGATCAGAGACCTTTCAAAAGAAAAATCACAAACACAAAAACACTGTATTTCTGCATGTGCCAGACGACTTCTGGGAGTGCAGAGCTGGCACCTTTACTAAGATGCCTTCCGGAACTGGATGCAGTTCCAAACGGCTGGTTCTCGTTAAGTCTCTCAACTTCCACGCCTTCAATCAGAAAGGTATGCAAGCATCCAAATGAACACAAGTATTAATTTGTTGGCAAGCCCATCATAAAACGATGCTTCGGATATGCAAAAGATGCCAGGCACAACATAAAGCTGAGGGAAGCAAGTTAATGCTTAACTGGTTTTAAATTACCATTGTATGAATCAGGTTATTAAAACAAGGAAAAGAAACATCACCTCAAAAATGCACAGCAAACAAAAAAAAAAAAAGTCAGAAACCTGCATAGAAATATTTAAACACATATATGCATACAATAATGTTAAAATTAATGTTTTCTTATAGAATCAGATTTTATGAAATATATTTCAATAAATGTTGCAATAGATAAGCATATAAAAAAACATCATGATTTAAATTTAAAAAAAACATTGCTGTGGAAGAAGTTTCATGCGGTAAATACTAATTTTATTGTTCATCCATCACCACAATGCCTTCGTCTCTCAGCCAGCCAGAGCTCTCAAAGCAAACTTCAATTCTGCTCAAGGCCCAAACAAATGGAACAAACTACACACACACACAAAGCCTATTAAAGCTGCTTTGGAAACTCTTATGGGACGGCAGTGTGTAAGCAGCGCACCTCTTTCAGAGAACACTTCCTCAAATACCACAAGACTTACTCACGCAGAGAGACAGAGGTGTGCGGAGGATTCAAAAAAAAAGAGGACATGAAAATTAACCTGTTACTGTCGAAACCATAAACTGACAGATGTGACCAGCTTTCTCTTTCAACTTTCTATGCACTCTCACAATATTTGGGTTTTAAGCAGGATGAATGCAGAGCTATGCTAAGAACATTTCTATTAACTACAGCTAGTGCATTTTGGTCTCAGTCATCTCAGAGTAACTAACTCCATTCTTGTTTAGGTTATTTGATTCAGCACCAACGAAACCACAGAGCTTATATTAGAGGTCTTTCTGGGGTCATCTTTGATCCAGACAGACCCAAGCCCTCTTCTCACGTGACTCTCAGCTCCTGTTTCAACATGCATGCATTTCAGGTTGAAATTATTCAGGTGTTTCCACATTATTAACATGCATCTTAAAATGTGTCTCCTCTTGAGCACTTGAGGGGGAAAGACTTTGAGTTTGCATCACTGCAAAACATTTGAGAGGAAATCATTTTCACTCAGAAATTGCTAGTAACTTTCACAATTAAAGAACTGGCGAATAAAACACAATTAATGGTATATTTAATCTGGAAGTGATTCTACTTTCAACAGTTAGACTATCAAGGAAGCAGCACACATAAATGTCCCTCGACATGTTCCTCTTTTACCAGCCATAGTCAGAAAAGGCTTCACCTAGGTCTAGTGCACTTGAGAATTTAAATTACACCAACACTGAGGCAAAACTATTTTAACATTAAAGAGTAAAATCCAACCGCCCTCTAGGTAAAAATACACACACAGAGAGAGAGAGAGAGAGAGACTATACATTTCTACACACCGCCTTGCGCTCCTTTGAGCTCAGAGTGGAAGTACTGAGCAACACAAACAGGTAGACAGCATTCAGAGAGCAACCTTTCCCTCACAAACACAATGTGTTAACCACAATATTTCAAACGGGGTGAACAACTCTTCTCTCCTCCTGCAAGCACGAATGCTCCAAGAATAGCAAATAAAACCAGAATCATGCGATAGACTGAGTTTGCTGCCAATAAAAGATCCTATTGATCCTCCATTTAATGCAATCCATAAAGTTCTTCTCTAGTTCAGGTGGCATTAAGATTTTTAAATCATCCCTAAACTCAATTGAGTGTTTATTCAATTACCTTTTATAGTTTTGTTTTATCCCATGGAAAACAAAAACAAGCTTCCACATCATCCAGCGCAATATTTCATGCCTAATCATGCCATGTCAACTCAGGGCTGTCAATCACAGCTGGAGGACCGAGGCAGCACACAACGAACAGCATGAAAACATTCCAGTCTATCATTACATGCGAGAAGGAAGAAACGTCTGGAAAATACAGTTCAGCGTTCCTTTACAGGCTTGATGTGTCTGATTAACATCTACTTCTATACATGTTTGGCCACGCTGTATGGGAACACAGTGGTTTCCTTACAGAAAGTCATAAAGGAAGCAGAGAAAATTATATTAAGACATGACATACAGGTAAGCAGAGACTGAAACCGTGCTGACCAATCATGCCCACCAATCAGAACGAAGTATTTCAGTGTTGAATGCGATTTAGGCACAAAATACAAAACATTTTACATGTACATTTATGAATAATTCGCTAAACAAACTCGCCAGATAAAAGCAGTTACACTTATACTAGGCCAATAATGTGGCTTCCCACGCCTTTCGACCAATACGTTTGCATGAGTTTTCAGTTATTACAGTTAGATACGGATTTGTTAAAGCACTTCAGGTCACTGTGTATCCTAACTTGCGGCCGTGTATGTTCGCTACAGAAACTGTGTGCATGGAAATCACCGTTTTTAAATATCCTATTATCAGGTTATCGGTGGCAGTGGGAACGCTGAGATATAAACAAAACAATTGAACGATTGAAAGCAGCGGCGGCTGTTAGAATGTAGCGCGTTCACAATCTTCCGCGCCAAACCAACAAAAGCGAAACTTTAGAACGTGACGGTGTGAAGAGTTGTTACAAAGTATCAACGCGCGATTAACAATGAGCAACAATGTATCCATGAGCTCCATTCGGGGCGCCGCGCAGGAAACACTGGAACTAGGCGCGTCTGTGTCAATCTCCACCAAAAAAACACTCACATATACACACACATCTCCAAATACACAATAGCCCACTGATTCCACTGACCCACAATCATAAAAAACACTTCAGCACAGGTCTCCTTCAATAATCTAACGCAGCCGGGAACACAAAGAAACTCTAATCACAATTTCTCCCAAAACTTTTGTAATGGGACATGAAGAAGTTTGCTCCTACTCACCTACTCCATACTTCTCCTTCTTCGTGGGCACCCAGCGCGACATCCTCACTGATGAAGGTGTTGTGAGACGCCCGTGAGAGTTGTTGTCGATATTCCAGATAGATATCCAGAGTTTTTCCACACACTTTTTCTTTTCTCTGCAGGAGTGGAAAGACTCATCTAGCCGCCATTTTCCACCATCACTGAACTCATGAACCGCGAGGGGGAGATATGAGAAACTTTTTGTCATGTGGGACACCAGCGTCACCGGACGACACCGGTCAGTCCCTCACAAAAATACCATGGTAACTGCAATTTCAGCCAAAATTCCAGAAGAAAGTAGAAGCGCTACAGCTGTGGTGATTTGGCATCATTTTCTCCAAGATCGGTCACTTTTATGTTTATTGAAACTCAGAGGTTTATTAATAGTTATATGAATGTTCAATTTGAAATATATAATTTATTAAATAATTTATTTGTATTTTTTTTTTACTTTTTCATTTAGTTATCTGCGTTTTCGCAAGATTTCAAATCTATAAAAATCCAATGTTTAAAATAAAAAAAAATTGTCTTAAGACCTGAAATAAACACTTGACGTATATTTTGTATAAAGCTTGTTTAAAATGTAAACGAAAAACAAGACAGGAAAGTTTTGTGCATCATTTCTATCTAATCAAGCTCAAATATTGTTGAATTATTATTATTAAAAACCGCACACAATATGAAAAACAACAACAACAACAACAACAAAAAAAGTCTCTTCTGCTGACCGAAGGCTACATATATGTGTTCAAAAATACAGGGGGAAAAAAAGAAATATATTGTAAAATTTGCTTTATTACTGTGATGCAAAGCTGAAATTCCAGCAGCATTCCCTCAAGTCTTCAGTGTCCCTTATTCCTTCAGAAATTATTAATATGCTGATTTGCTGCTCTAGAAACATATCTGTTTATTGTCAATGTTAAAAACAGTTGGGCTGATTCATATGTTTCATTGGAACCGTGTTGTGATACATATCACACTAAATCTGAAACTAAAATCCTTAAGCCACTTTATGATGGCCTACTGTGATGAAGGAGTCCAGATGTTTTGCATTTTGAGTGAACCATGATGCAATTTCATTTTTATATAGTCAATTTCTCATAATGTTCATTTTAACCAGGGTCTAAACAGACAGACTGATCTGTTTTTCACTGCATCTGTTCCAGTTTTTAGTAAAAAAAAGATTTTTAATTAAAATATGGAAAACAAAATTAACAGCACAGCATAATACATTATGAATCCTCTAATACTCATAACGAGACAATTTTCGCTGTCATAAATAGCTGCAGACTGTGGCGACTGCTGAAAATTTGATTATGGGGACCAATTAGGAAAAAATTGCTCTGGGATACTGTCTTGTAGCCACCGACTTCACTTAATTCCTGCTTTTCCAGAGAAATTATCACTCCGTTTGAGGTTAATTGTTGTTTCTGTGAAAGTATGTTGCTTTGCACACAAACCATCCCCAGATGCTTGCAATTAAAGCTGCTCTGTGGGACAAAGACTGTCTTTTGAATCATTACACTATGCAAAACATTTCGGGAATGAGCCTTTTAGATGCATCTTTACATACAGCGCTTCCACTTCTTTGTTCATTTGCCGTTTTGTTTTGTAGCCTGCAGTTAATGTTTTAAGCATTTGACTAAAACAACATTAAAAGAAGCTCCTGCATCCTTTGTGTTCATCTGAAGCTTTGGTGTAAATGTTACAGAAATGTGTTTTCATTGTTAGCCCACAGATAGATGCTTTTATGAGCAATGAATGATTTATTCTCCTAGAGTAAGCGCTTTCTGGCCCCGCAGCGGGGTGAAGAGACTGTTTACCATTCATCAGTGTATATATCAGAGGCCTGTTGGTTTAGTGCGGACCCTGTCACATTAAACACCTCTCTCTTGCTCTATCAGCCTGAAGAATAGAGCTCAGACACTTTTTCATCATTACCCAGTGAAACATCCAGCAGAAAGAGAGGTTTGCTAGGCCAAGCATTATTATTATTTTTATTTTTTGTTACGTAAAATACGCATTAAAACCTATTCTTAACTTAAAATTTATTTTCTTTTTTTTTTACATTTTTTATGAATTATTTTCTTGTCCGATATCCAATCAACAACTAACAACATCATTGTCGTTTTTCAATTAATCATGATTAATGAAGTGAAATTATTCATTTCAAAATGTATTTATATATGAAAATATATTTGACAATTTTTAAAATAAAATGTGTCAAAGTGCATGAGACTGTACAATGTAATGCATTGTAAAGCTGCATTATAAATCATAATAATTAATACGTTAAGCCATAACTTTAATAATGTATTCCACATAAAGGCTTTGAGTAAAGTGTTACTGTATTTTCTTATAGAAACATACTCTGTCCAAAACTGTGAAAATGCTACAGTAAAAGCTTGTTAAATGGATAATGGTAAATTACAGTAAAAGTAAATTCCAGGGAAATACCTTAAACTGACATTCCCAGAATTCCATGCTTTGCATTTCAAATTTAGTTTGAATTAGTTTTAAATGTAAATGTTTTTCTTTGAAATAACAGTTTCTTCTTAGTTTCTGTCTTATCAGTTATGTTTATTAGGGTTTGAATGTTTCCATATAATGTTGGAATATTTCAGTTTAATGAGTCTCACCATAATGGTGTCTAGTGTTTGTGTGAATGACACTGAGCACCTTCTATAGAAGTTCATGTTTAATTCTCTGAGGACGACGGTCATACTGGTGTGAGTTTGTGATGGGTTTTGGTTCATCATGTGACTCTCTCATCATCACCTGCATTTGGTGCTTATCAGAGTATTTCAAAACAGATTTCGGTACTTTAATAAGTTGGTATATTAACATCATATCATTAACTGAAATTACGGTATTTAACTGTGAATGTAACTTAAAACTGTTAAACCTAGCATTTTGTTACTGTATACTTTTACAGTCGAATTCCGTACATTTTATGGATGTTTTTTACAGTGTACTCCAATAATCTTATTTACTATCATTTTTACTGTGTAAGAGGACAACAGCATTAACAAAGTGTTTGAGATTAAATATGGGCAGTAAATATGATTAAATATCACAGTTTTATGCATAGATTAAACAGACATTTACATGCACGAACGTATACACATATTTTATATATACTGTACATACCTGTATTAAAAAAGGTAAAAATGTTCTTCTATAATTTGAGAGCTGTAAAAGTGATGTTATGATCATTTTTGTTGACTCTTGAGTTTTAAAAGAGCATCATGAACATACAGCTTAACATCTCCATGAGAAGAAGGGTTTGGAACATCATGAGGGGAGTAAATGCTGACAGTAGTTTTGTTTCGGGGTGAATTATTCCTTTAATTGTTCTCCTGTGCCTTTCTTATTTGTTTGCTCTAAGCCTTTGAGACATTTGACAGCTTTAATTAGGAAATCCCTCCGTAAATACAGAGAGTAAGCCATGCTGAGGCATGAGTCACGGCCCAAAGCACAGAGAACAAAACAGCAAATTACCCACTTAAAATTAGAAACAAATACCGAATTGATCACAGGAAAATAATGGCTGGGAATAAACATGAAATAGATATACAGAGCAGGATAGGGCTGTTTTGATTGTGTGAGTCATGCAAGCTTTTCCTTCTCTCTCTCTCCTCTAATGATGAAGATATCAGGAGAAAAATGTTGACATGTCCCAACATCATAGGAACGAACCCTAACGCATACCAATCAGCCTTTGCATGTTTATTTATACTTTCTATCAGTCTTCTTTCACCCTAATGAAAAGACATTGCACACTTTCCCGTCAGTCATCATACGTCTGCAGGGGGCGCTGCTAGTTCTGCTCATTGAATTCATACCACCTTACTACTACATTTCTTCAGTATGCATACTCCGTACAGTATGCATTAATTGCTTATGCATGGAATTATTACCATTTTAAGACTTACTTAATGTCTTAATTGTCAAGGTGACATTTTAGAAGACATTAAACCCTGTGCACAGTATGCATACTGCACAAATACCAAGAACAGTTTGGTATTATACCACCCTTAACATAGCCTAGTATGCATATGTTCTTTTTAAAAATGTAAATATTTTTTTAATTTCCAAAGTGCCATATGATTAAATGATTTATAGAAACATTTTAGCAGGAAAACAGACACAGTATGCACACTGCAAAAATAATAAAACAAAAAATACTAAAAATATATATTTTGGTGCCAAGTGATGAAAAAATAAAATAAAAACTTTCAGAAAAAACTGCACACTTCTACAAAAACAGTTAGACTAGAAAGTTAGTATACTGTTCCAAACATAGCACAGTAGCTATGCATTTATTGTTTATTGCTTATATTTAAGGGATTTTTAATGAAAAGTCTAATTGTTTTTCAAGATGCTATTTTAGTTTTTTAACCAAACTAAACAATTTTATTTCCAATGTGTCAAGATTTTTTTTAAAAATCAGAAAAATGTTGTGAACACTATACAGAAACGTAAGCGCGGTATACTTTATACTATTCTGAACATAGTTTTTTTTTTGTGTCCATAGGGGCTGAAAGGAAACACAAGAGCCAGCGTAATTACAATAATGATGTAGGTTAGACCCAGTAACCTCTGGGAAAAGCTGCCTTTCTCTGCTAACATGAAACAAGAAAAGTCTATATTCAGGCTGAGCTGTTTAAGAAAGCTTAATGTCTTTACTGCGGCAGTTTGTCCCAATTCACACAGCAAAGATGAATCCTCAGTGCGTGAGCAGCTTTAATGTCTCCAGATGATTGTAAACATTATGAATTGTAGCTTGAGTTAAATATCTAAAGTCATATACAGGGTTTGCCAGGATGCACTCTTTAATGATTTGTATTAGAGTTATCGAATTATAGAATCGTATATGTTATTGGAGATATTATTAAGGCATTCTTTTTCTGGTCCTTTTTCTTAGTAGATTCCTCTGAAGTAAACGTCTCCATTTTTACGAAACAAAACCCATTTAAAGCTGAGACAGTTGAGATACTAAATGTGCGGTATCTAATATTGACAGCTTGGATAAAACAGCTACTGCAGATCAAATTCAAAATACTGGAGAGAGTTATTTCTTTCATCTTCTTGTTTCCTCGGGTTGCCAGATTGAGCTCAATGAAAGATGATGAGCTTTACATTGTAAGTTGAGGAGATTGGTCTGGATTTTAATGTTCCTCTTGAACACTTTTTGTTTAGATATATCCAAAAGGTTTTTAGGTCGGGAAGAACCTGTAATCTCTCACCAGCTTCATTTACTGGCTTCCGTGGCTGCAATAAGCTGTGTTTTCCACCAACTGGCAACCCAGAGTGTCTAAATACTATTGGGTAAATGGGCAGTGGGCGGAGTCATACAGACCAAAACAAAAACCGTTGTACCGTTGTTTTTCTGAAAAACAAGTATATGAACTTAACAAGTTTCCAAAATATCTGCACACACATTTATGGTATTGTAATGCTTTAGTACAGCTATAATTATATAAATACACCAGCACCTTCAAAGAGATCTCACTTGTGAGTTCTCTTTCTTACAGGTTAAAGGGCGGTTGATCCTGATCCCAAAGCAGCACAACAGAAAACCCAGGACCGAGCTTATTCACCCTGAAGATGTGTTTTTGTGGTCTTGAGAGATCATGTGGGTGTCCCGACACAAACATGAACAACCTCATCATCTGATTCAACTCCCCAAAGCACTAATCACCTAAAGGCGATCACATGTCCTGCTCCAAACCACGGGATAGCAGAAGCTCTGTGTGTGTTACATGATGCGCTTCTAATCCACATCTCAGTATGACTTCAGAAAATTGATTTTGCCATTTGCATGTGAAAAGCTCCCTGATGCAAAGCTAGTTAGTTGCTGGGCTGTTGCTATGTGGTTGTTAAGGTGTCCTGATGGGGTTTTTAGTGTATCACTATGCAATTTGATTGTTTGTAAGTGTCATAATAATCTGATACCTTGTCTGTACTATGTTAGTACCATAGGTGTTTGCTTAGACAAGCATCACTTTTATTTTTGCTCATATGTAGGCTCAGTGATTTAAACAACCTCCAGTGTTACTAAGTTTGTCTTAAAGACATTAATGACTGTTTATATTGTGCATCTTGTTAAACAAAGTTTTGCTGTGATTGTTAGAGTTTCTGGCTGGTGGATAACTGGAATCAGTTCATATTGAAGGAGATAACCAAGCCATATCTAGGGATCAAAATATTACCCTGAACAGACCTAAGAGTCTGACTTTGACTTGGCTACAGAAGCAACCATCTAGCAACCACCCACTCATTAAATCCCCCCACAAAATCCATTCAGGCAGTGAAATTTGTACTCTACAAATATGGTTCCTTTTCCTTTAAAACAAAACACTGAAAGAGAAGAAATGCAAGTAGTACAAAGTATACAGTTTATCCAGATAATGCTTATTCACTTTAGGTTATCTGTGTTAAACTGCAGACAACTGCAAGACAAACGTTACAGGCATCTCTGAGAGTAAACAAAACAATTCTATGCCAATATGTCCAGGTTGAAAAAGGGGGTATTTACTGGTTGGGAGCAAACACACACACACACACACACACACACACACATCTTTCTCCCAGTGAAAAATAAAAGTGGTTCTGTAAGTCTTTTGTTCCTTCAGACTAGGACACACATTTATAGTCATGGCTGAGAGGAGACGGCACCAGTGGCCCCTCTTCAGACTGTGAGAGAAGGAGACATGGAAGAAAAGCTGGGATCGTCACAGTGCTATTGCTTCTTGAAGACAGATTGTGTGGTCCTCTTCAGAGCCGTGTGACACAGGTAAACTGTTGTGCTTACCGTGCATGCTGTCATGTCAGCTTGTTGAGTTTTGACATTTTTTAAGTGTGTTTTTGTTGGATTGTATTGACTAAGCAGTCTGGGCTCAAATAGGACATCACTGTGAAAAAAAATCTATTAAACTATTTGCAGAAAGCAATAGAAAAATTTTAAAGCATCTCAGAGAATTGATATTTTGAAGGTGTTTAGGTGAATGCTTTTACTAAAAAACAAGAGTGGATGTGCATGTACGTTGACTTTATGAGTGAACAATGTGAAAATCAATTAAGGTGCTCTTTCTTGTCCTTGAAAATGCGAAACATGAAAATTCATGTTAATGTACTCACCCTCAGGCCATCCAAGATGCAGGCGATTTTTTTTCTTTAGTAAAACAAAAAAAAAGGGTAAAGAAGATTTTTAGCTAAAACCATGGTCCTTGGTGATGCGAGATAAAGGTTGTAGCAACACTAAATGAATGGCTCCTGGTGATGAGGTTTTATAAAGAGCAACGATCGGTCTGTGCAAGAAACAAAACATTATTTACAACATTATTTCCTATAATCCATAGCCCATTTAGTGATATGCATTAAGCATAGAAAAACATTCTTTTGAACTGTTTCTTTTTTCTTTTTTCTTTTACTAAACTGAATAAACCAGTTCACCAAATTGGTCTGAATAATCTGAAACAGCATCTATAAGTTACACAATCAAAACTTACTTTTAGATTTCTGACAGTCACTCTGGCTCAAAATAAGCCACAATTGTGTATCTGATGCTATTATGAATGAGCTCATTCAGTGCTTCGGTGCTTCAACAAGCACTGAACTAAGCAGGAAAAGTTGGATCAAAGATATGTGCATGTGTGAACCAAGCACTTCAGTGAAAGAGCCAAGTGAAAGTTTTTATGGTTACTCATGGTTTATGTAACAATATGTTTATTCATTTTATTTGCTTGGGACAAGTAAAACATCCATGTTTCACGCTAACTATTTCAACTATTTTCACTCATATTTAATAAATAACCAAGGACCAAGATTTCAGATTCTGCGTTACTGTTCTATACCTATCTTGGCCTGAGGGGTCAGTAAATGAACTGTCCCTTTAAGATCCATTTTCAATGTCTTTCCCAGAGTCTATTATGGAAGACGTCAAGCCTGAGGGCTGGCGGCAGCTACTTCAGCCCCATGGTGCAGCTGGCAAAAACAGCACGAGTCTCCTTCGCAGGTCCTCATCATGGAGAAGGCCTGGGGAGCGGGGTTATTATAAGGGCCCTGTGGCGCAGGTGAATGAGCCCCCTCGCCGAGCTCGTCCTCTGAGCTGCATAGAGGGTGGCAGGATGGACAAATGGCTTCAGACACTGGAGAGACTCCAATCACGCCGGCTTCAGAATCAAATACCTCCGTTTGCAGACAGGACGGTATCAATGCCAGTTCTCCCGAATGAGACGGTGGGATGTAACGCACTGTGTCCTGATGTTTCCTCACTCCACAGGAGAAATCCGACCCCTAGCGTCTGTCCCAGTGTGTGTGAAAGCTCTTTGAGCAGCCTGGAGTATGTTCACATTAAAGCTGCTCCCGGTGCAGAAAAAGCTCAGTTCTGCGCTCTCACTCCGGTTCGCTTCGGCTGGCTGCCCATACAAAGACACGTGATACTGACCGACATGTCTGACAACCACCATGACAACAGTAGGTGCCAGGTAAGAAAGAATAACAGGAAAGGAATGTGATGTCACAGCAAGAAGTTTATTTTCAAATATTTTCAGATTTTAAACAAATAAATAAAAAATTATATATTTCTTGTATTTTTCCTTTGCATTTAAAACATTTTCAGTCGTTAATTTTATTTTTTATTTATGTATTGTATATTAATTATTATAGTACTATATTGCAGAACCTGATTTTGCTGAGTTCGGCGTGTCCCTGGGTCAACATCTTTGTTGACCCTTATTAGCCAATCAGATTTGAATAACCACTTTATAGTTTTTGTGAAGTTTAGGCTTACAATCAGTATTTGGTGCTTGTACATCAGTGTCAGTCAACTATCATTAGGTTTAGGTGTAGAGATATGGTCAAAACTAAAATTTTGGAATAAAATGTTGTTCCAGGGTCAACAAAATATGTCGAACTCAGCAAAATCAGGATGTCCGTACTATATATACTGATTTGTTTACAGATAACTTTTTCAATTTTTCAATTATTTTATTTTTTTTGCATTTGGAACATTTAAAAAAAAAAAAAATTTCTTTAATTTAGGTATTGTTTATATTTAAAATATATTAAACAAAATAAACTAAAATATTATTTTAGTTTAATTTATTTATAACATAAGGGTTGTTTTCAGATAACTATTTCATATTTTTCTAATGCATTTTAAATATTTGTAATTTTTATGTATATTTTTCTTTTATTGTTTTGTATTGTTTTTTTTATTTATTATTTTATTTGTAATTTAATCTGCCTGATTTGTTATTAGCCTGAACTACCAAAACACATCTTGGCACAAAATCTTATCTGCTCTGTGGAGAGAAAAATTGTTCCTTCATTGTAATCCAACTATCAGATATCCACTAAATCGTTTAGATTCAGCTTTCATATTTTACATTTCAGAATCTTGCAGTTTTTAAATGGAAATAAGATTAAAAACGTAATAAAAAAAACGATCTGTGAGAGTTTCGTGAGACAGCTCCACTGTATCACATGAATTGTACAGTCGGAAACTTTCTTTGCCCAGAAGTTCAGAGCAATTGAGTCATCCAGACTGGAGATAAAAGCCTTCAGAGTCCCAGACTTTCTGCCACCGCTGTACACCACACAACAATCACTCAGTCTCACCTCTGCTGGGAATGAACCCCGGAAATGAACAGCCGAGCTCTCAGACCTGATTTACCTTAGTGCCAACTGATGCCAGAAAGAGAGAGAGCAATAGAAAACTAAAAAGAGGGGAAAGAGAGAAATCTCTGGATGACTGTCAAGTACGTGAACTTCAGTGGCTGTCTGGGTGCTGCGTGAAGTCGAGATAAAACTGCTCTGTCAGCAGGTGCTTGGATCCATTCGGAACAGATTTAGGAACGAATAGATCCAACCGCACCTGAGCCAACAACAGGATCACCAAAGTGCTGCGGGGCCCAGAAGATTGAAACAAATCCAATAGCATTTGTAAATCGCACAAATCTTTCTATCTTTGCACTTCAGTTGTTTTATGTTCAAGCTAAGTATTTGGACACTCCGAAATTGTTCTTTTAAAAATAAAAAAATGTTGACAGTGCACCTTTGGCCATCCAGTATGAAGTTTGTTTCCTCGTCAGAACTGATGTGGAGATATATAGTGTTACATCCCTTACTCAGCGATGAATGCTTTGCAGTGAATGGGTGATGTCAGAATGAGAATCCAAACAGTTGATTAAAGTATCACAATGATCTACACCACCCCAGTCCAAGAGTTAACATCTTGTGAAACGTAAAGAGACCAATCCATCATTAAGATATTCCTGTATTCAGATTGCTGCTTCTGGACAAAAATATGGGTCTATAATTCATAATAATGTTTACTTTGGTGAAAATGTCTATCTCATGTTAAATCAGCCAACGTATTGGTTTAGAAATGCTTTTGGTTGTAAATGGTGCTTGCTCTGGGCATATTTCTGCCCTAGTTTTTTTTTTTTTTTTTACTGCAGAAAGCATTGTTATGGATAAAGATTTGCATTTTACCAGGAAACAACCGTTTGAAATGAAAAATGATGAATTTGTTTCTTTAAAAACACACAACCTTTCACTTTAACTGATGGACTGGAGTGGTGTGGATGATTGTGATGCTGTTTGGATTCACTGCACAGCACTCACTGGTAAGCAATACTACATTTACAAACTCGTCTACATCTCGGATGGCTTTGAGAGTGAATTTGATTTTTGAGTTTTTCATTTCTGTTTGAACTATTTCTTAAAGTCAAACTTGAAATGTATGAATGTCATTGCATTAGAGTTCAAAAGATATCAAAACAAGCAGCACATGCTTCTAAAAACCGCAGTACCTGTTATCTGACAAAATCACGTTCATCTGCCTTTTCTACAACTATAACAAGTCTTGTGTGTGTTCTTTCAGCAGAAACTGAAGTCTCCCATCACTCCAGTGTTGCTCAGCACTGCTGCCAAACTTAATGGACCACGACCAAATGGTGCGTACTGATGGCATATGACATTTCTGAATGAGCAACTTGGCAGAGGACACCGGTGAATTATGTTTAGGTTTGAGGTTTGAGCTTTACACACTGGTAGTATAAAATACCATCTTTAGTAAATTCAGTGTATTGCTTCATGCAGAAATCTAAGTTGTGCATGCCAATAATGTTTCTAAAGTTGCACTACGAAAGATTATTGAGGTAAAAAGAACAAAATGGCATTGCTGAACAAGTACATGAAGTAATCGGTGTTCTGTGATTTTCTGTGGTAAGATAAAATAACTATCTATAATAGGAGCATTTTTGTTCGGATTGCTGGGAAATGTATTCATTATTGTATGATTACATCATGTCCATAAGTGTAGAAAAGAGGGTGATGCAACTTTGAGTGGCCTGATTAAAAAAAAAAAAATTATTCAATTTAAGTTATTAAATAAAAAAAATAAGGACACAAATTTACATAATGACATGGTTATTACAATATGGGGCCTTTTTCAGTGTCCCCACTCAAAAGGCTTAAAAACATACTAAATCTGAAAATCTAAAAATGCACACAGTTTCCTGTGATGGGTAAGTTTAGGTGAAGGATTGGTGTAGGGCGAAAACACATACAGTTTGTAAAGTATAAAAATCGCCACGCCTATGGAGAGTCCCAATAAACCACAAATACCAACGTGTTTGTGTGGGACAACATCAAATATCTTATTTTATTCTATATATAATTAATTCAAATATATATGTTTTTAAGTTTTAGCTTTTACAAAATATTCCTAGTTCGAAAGGAACGAAGAACAGCTAAAATTGTATTTTTCTATTTTGTGAATTCAGCCCTTGTATCTGCCGAGTTTGTTGTGCTTCAGTTTAAAAACAACAACAACAAAAAACATGCATCAGATTCTGATCTCTTCAGAGCTTGATTAAATGAAGTAATTGTACTTTACATCAAGAGTTTTTAGAGTCAGAGCTGAGTTTTTGTAGCTGTGCATACTGTTTGGGCCTGGGACAGATTGTTTGGAGTCAAGGGAAGACTGTTTGGACTCAGAAAGGATGGTTTTGGTTCAGACGCAGATCGGATGGAGTCAGGGACAGAGCAGTATTAGGTTTTCAGCCTCCTGTGGTGGTTCCCTCCGTGCCGTCATCCGCTCTGTGCTCCTGCTGCTGCTGGGATCTTTTCTCTGGGGTCTGTCAGCAGGTGACGAGCGTATAATGATGCTGCCGCAGCCTCACTGTAATCACAGCCGTGAGAGCAGGGCCGAGTCAAGGGGAAAGAGGAGGAGGCAGTGATGCACTCATGCTCCTCCATGAGTGTTTACAACAGAAATGTTCGGGAATTTCTCTCATGCTTTTTTCCCTTCACCAGCTCCAGATGGTGTGTGACTCTGACAGAACCAGAGTGTCATGCTGATCAATGTGTGTATGTGTGTGAAGGCCATTCTTCAGTAGTAAATACAGAAAGAGTGACTAAGGGTCAGTGACAGACACTTGCTTCCTGTCTCTCTGTTACGAGGCACGGAGGAAAACGTTCGAGTTCAAATGCAACATTACTTTATTGAAGGCTCAGGGTCAGGATTACAGTGGTCGATCGCCGGCAGATACA
>JAUMHG010000054.1:17043820-17055256 GCA_032359395.1 Enteromius anoplus
ACACAGACACACAGAGTTAGCTGGGCGCTGGAGTGCCCTCTAGTGGCCAGAGCTGGCGCTCCAGCTGATCATGACACTCTCTGGATCACACTGTGTTGCCAGATCACCTGTCCTCTGAATCCCAAAACATTGATTCTGGAGAAGAAGACAAAAATGTGATTAGAAAAGGCCCTTTTAGCCTCACTTTTTAATTACTTAAAGAAAACAAAACAAAACCCAGGGATATTTCATTTAAAATGTAGGTGATTTTTCCGGATACATAATATAGGTTTGTAGATTTTGTAGAGACAAAATCGAAATATAAAATAGCTTTGCAGATGCAGACTGTTCAGTATCGTTAAAAAAACAGTGACAGAAATTACACGCTTCAGCTTTCATTTTGATCCAAAGCAATTTGTTTCCACCACGACTCTTAAATGACACGCCCACAACTCGAAAAGCCAAAGCTTCCCAGAGTTCCCTGCAGGTAATTACGGCAGTGTGAATACATAAATACAGCACGAAGCAGGCAGAAGCTGACACACAACACCTGGGCGTCTGACAGGAGTGTTTGCCGTGCTGCCCCGCCAACCAGGAGCATGCTGGGAAAATAGCTGCCTGTCAGGTTTTAGCTGCCAGTGTGAAGTGCGATTACGTCCCTAAAAAACTGACGGTGAGAAATAGTTAGCTTGCCACCTTGACGTTGCTGTGACCGCGTCTCCATGGCGACGCTGAAGGAGAACATTCCATCATAGATGGAGATCTCTCCCGCTCGCTCTCTGTCTTCATGTCACCTGTAAGAAGAGATTAAATTAGGATTTGTTATGTGGGAGGGGCTCTATGCAAAATTCTCAGAAATTCTAATGGTTTCCATTAAAATACTATTATGAACCGTTAACTTTTTCCCAGTAAAACCCTTGAAAATAATTTTTTGTAGTGTGTTTTAGGCATTTTTCCAATAGGATGTAACGTCCCACCAATAGAATCCATCACATGACACCATTATACTTTCCATTAAAACCAGTACAATTACCCTTAAATTCAGTTAATTCTATAGATTTCTATTGTATTTTGGGCAGGGTTCTTTTGTTGGCAATTATTCGGCGTGTTGATGTGAGATGCGATGTTTTAAACTGTTTATAAAACGATTAAACTATCGTTATAGTAAAAACGTTGTGTGACTTAGCTTAACTTATTATATTTTAAACATAAAAACAATTTAAAATTTTTGCCTCAGAATTTGCCTACAGTATATCCACTATTTGCCACTCAGTGTAAATGTAATGAAATCAGAGTACTACTTGCGTTTTGGTATTTATATTGTTATTTCTGGTAATAGATGTTTTATTCATGTTACTTGTCTGGTGCTAATAAAGCATTAATGTCGAGGAGGAGCCCAGGAGTCTATGTGCCAGGGCTCAGCCAATTTAATCCCTGCCTGTAAGTGATGCAGGTTAAGTCGTTCTGAGCAGACCTCTGTTGACAGTGTAAACACACACAGCATTGTGACACAGGAGTGGCAGGAAAAGCCGCTGGATTTACACCATACGCAAAATACACTGTCTTGTTGGCTTTATGTTTCGTTTCGCAATGAAAAACATAGAAAATGCAAGTAATAGTGGACTTTTCTTGTGTTATGCAGACAGGGAAACTGCGAGGCATGAACCTGTAGCGTTTAGATACTGGAGGACACCTGAAAAAACACCATCCGTCCTCTCTCAGGTGAGACTGTTCTGAAAACACTAGTTTGCTTTATAAAGGAACTAATTTGCAGCAGAGCTTAATCCTTGCTTTCTTCTCTGTGTCTTTATTATTTCTGTGTTATATAATCCGTCAAGAAAGCCTATGTTTGTCTAAAATACTCAAAAATCAATAGGCAGCTATTATTGAAGTTCCTAATTTTCACACACATACTGATATGATTGATTTCTTCCCCAAATTGCATTGACTGCTCGAAAATATGAGACACCAATGTTTCAGGAGTTTAGGACAGATGCATATTTGTTTACTGCTTTACTTCCTATTTAAGTTTATGTATAAGCTTTATTTTTTTAAGATTAACTGTTTTTTGAATTGTTAAACGGCAGTGTTTCCTGACAATGCTATGATTTCAAAACAGTATCAGCTATTAAATGCATTCTTGTTTGAATCTGTATTTAACACTTAAAGCAAAATGCCAGTGAAGAAGGATTTTGAACTGTATTTAGACTGTAATTAGTGTAATTTGTGTCGAGTACTTGGTTAAATCTAGGTTCAATCCTGCTTTATATGTACGAAAATGATTAACAGTTAAAAACATTTGTTAAAAAAAGTTATCAGTTACGTTTCTTTAATAAAGCAATTTAAACAGTTACGTTATTATTATGTTTTTAAAAGGGCAACTTGTAATCTGTGACCTATTACGTTTTCAAAGTAACCTCCCCGACACTGCTCACGTATCATAAGATGCATGCACTTTTCTAAAAGGGGATTATTGTACAGTACGGTTTCTGTTTGGGTTCATTTGACACCAGCAGAAATGCATTGTAGAACAATACAATAAAATAAATCAAACTATAAAGCTTGGAGAAGTGTGTTATTAAAGTGTGCACCATCATTGATCATTGTAGCATGGGAAAATCCATTGCATTTATTAAAATTTCATATCGTGGGTCTCTGGAACAACACAGAAATAATATTTCTGGCCATATAAAGCATGCTATGTTGTTCCTTTTTATAAGCCTGCTTTAATATTTATCACACGACTAAACTGGAATTTGGGGTTCTCTGCCACCAAACATACCCAAAATAGATTTGAATGTGTTATGGTCACCAGCCAGACTGCACTTGACCTTGGACCGTTTTCTCGTTTCGATCCTTTGCTGCCTGTCCTGAACCCTGCCTGGTTTATTGGATTTACTCTTGTGCCTTGCCTTGTTTTGGACTGTTTGCTGGTGTTTGACATAGCCTTTTTGACCACGTGTATGGATCTCCACTCCATTGTCCGTCGTTTCATAACAGTATGATTACATGGCACATAAAACCTTACTTCTCCTGATAGAAACTTGTGATTCAAAGGCACATGGTTTGATTAATGCGAGTGCAAATAGCTAACCTTGTCAGCAAAAGCTATTTTTAGTAACTCCACCCCTTTTTAATGAGATATCTTTATTTTCTTTTTCCCCCCGTTAATTTTATAATAATAAAAAAAAAAACATTTTATAAAACATTGTAAAATATAACAATGTTTTAAAGACATCCCTTAAGCTGATCAAGCTCAATATATATTATTTATTAAAAACTATGTGCGTATATGTTGAAATGTAATTTATTTCTGTGATCCAAAGCTGTATTTTCAGCATAACACCCGTTTGAGATGATCCTTTAGAAATCATTCTCATTTGCTGCTCTAAAGCATTTCTGATTATAACTAATGTTAAAAAAACACGTTCTGTGCTATTTAATATTTTTATTTAAAAAAATAGAAACGTAATGCATCCTTGCTTAAATAATAAATATAGTGTCGCAGAGACCTATTTAACACTGTTTACAACCATGTTTAAATCAACTGAATTTTCTTCAAAATCAGTGCATAAAATAAAGTCTTTTCTGCAGATCTGTAGTAGTAATGTAGATGTTCAAATATTCCCAATCTTTGATCATGTTTGTCTGCGCTGTGCTTCTGTTCCTCAGTAGTCTTTCATTTAGAAACACTGTAAACACTCTTTAAAAGCACCTTGTAATCAGTTACATGCATAATTCCAGATGACCTACACACAGTCTGACCTCAGCAGGACGAGCAGTTGCTCTGAATCAGGCTGAACACTATAAGGGCTGTTTCTGTCAGATCGATGTGTTCTCTGAAAATAATCTCTTTCTGCGTCTGTTTATTGTGCTGTTTATGGGAAGTTTGCTTCAGGCAGCTCTTCTGCATCTCTCTCAATTCTGTCTTTTTGATTAACTTTGTACAATTTTTACTCCTCCGACGGGACACTGTGCGGCTGAAAAAAGAATCAACTCTTTTAGTAGCTACAGAAATGCTCCTTTTTCTAAAACAATATAAAACCCAAACTGACTCTGTTCTTCTTAATGCATGTCCCAGGTCTTATATCAATTGGATTTATATGTATAAAATAAAGTTCTCTCCTCAAGTTTAAACTTTCAGTTTTACACTCAAATCAATATTGCAGAAGTAATATTGGTTATGAAAGCCATTTCATGGAGGTGCAAAAACAAATCTTCGAATAATAAAATAATATTTTTATTCTAAAGAAACATGCTTCTTAAGTTAAACAATGACATTAAAACAAATTTTATTTATAAGAATGTTTTGCGAATGTTTCCTCCGTTTCTCAATTTATTTATAAATCAATTTAAGTTGCTATTTTAACTTAATTTATTTTCAGTATAAAATACAAAATATAAATGAGATGCTTTGATTAAATGAAGCTATTATTTAGAGAGGGGTATTATTTATATATATTATTATATACTAAAATGTACAATATTTCAGTTATAAATGCCATTCCATGAAGGCACAATGTTACCTTTTCTATAAATACTCTGGTACTGTTTTTTTTTTATTCATATGCACAAGCATTGAAGTTCAGGCTCCATGAAAGTAAGGCAATATTAAAACTCTCCCGTGATTCTCATAATTGAATAAAAAAGTGCCTTGAATTCCAACTTAATCGAATTGCCCCCAAAACTGATACGGTTGCTATGGGAACGGCGTAATGCACCAGTTCAGAATGATGCGAGTTGTTACAATGATGTATTCCGAAAGCATTACTGTGCACACAGGAGGCAGAGAGAACCTCTTTCATCCACACAAAGCCCAATTCAAGGGATTTTGTTTTTGTTTGTTTCCAGGCTTCGGGATCTTGGAATCCGAAAGCCGAGATGGACACATGCCAGGCTAGACCTCATCCCGTGCTGAGAAATCCCACATGCAGGCGTGGAAGTGCGCCGGAGTCCTTCAGCTCCTCAATATCATCCATCACTATCACTTCCAGGAAGGTCACGCACACAAACTCCAGGCCTCCGAGTCCAGCCACGAACGACCTCGCCGATGAACGGAGAAAAGCTTTAGTGGTCAAAGTCACAGAACAGAGGACGAAAAGCACTTCCAGCCTGCCCATCGCCTCGACCTCTGGCTGTCATCATGGAGAGACGGACCACGGCGTGGTACTGAGAAGAAAGGCAACCATTGTGAAAATGACCGAACAGAGAGAGCGTTTCAGTCCAGCGCAGTACAGACACAGCTACACTGAAGGACTCCGTAATGAATCTAAAGGCAGTCCCTCACCATTGAACCAAGCATTGACTATATCTCTAGAGCCAGGAGGAAACCAGTGGAGGTCCCAGCACAGATCTAACCTGTCTCCCTACCTTAACAACCCAAACCATGGCAGCACAGCAGAGGAGGGCGACACTAAAACACACAAGCCGCCTCGAAGGCCTCTCAGCTGCGATGCAAGCCTGTTTACCTGCACACAACCTGGCAGCAATGCAGTTACACATCCAGCGTTTCACAACAAGAGCTCTCCTGTTTCCCAGAAGACAAATATTGATCTTGTTAGTTCCAGCAGCAGCGAAGCAAGAAGGCTCTGGGCCTCCGGTGGCGAGGGCAGGAGCGCGAGAACAGAGCGGGATCGTGAGGAGCCTATTTCGGGAATCAAACCTCTCATGCTACTAAAAGCAGCAGGTACCGGCTGAACGCATGTGGATATTGGGTGGTAGACGCACAAGAACACACTGTAGGCTGAGGCCGCGCAGCGCCGCTTTGATGTATAATGGATGAGTATTATAGTGTGAGAGAGCAGAGGTTTTTAATTGAGGCTTTTCACGGCAGATACGCGCGGTAGCGGTGGACGGCACTCAAACGGGAGATTTCTCCGCTGTCTCTGTCGCTCTTTTTCTATCTTGAGTTTTCTCATCTTTTCATTTTCCCACGCATCTCTTTGCATGCATAATCTATTTCTTCCCTGCTTTAAACACCGGTTTTTGAGCTTCCGTGGGACATTTAGAGCTGCTACACACAGAGAGAAATCTGACAGCCGCTGAAATACATGCGTACACACACATTTAACTATCTGAGGGCATGCGTGGATGACTACTGTTTGAAACAAACATTTCTTATTATATCTATTTATTTTTATGCTATCTAGCACATATTGCTAGTAATGTATTATTATACTTTTATTTAAAGCTTCTAGGGAAAAAAAAGGTACATTGCAACATCGTACACTGCAAGAAAGCATGCAACTATATACAGATTTTTTTTGTTTTTTTTAGTTATATAATATAGTGGAATAGAATAGTTGGAACTTATTGCAGTATTTACTGTAGACCAAAAATACATTGTGCAAAAATATGTTAATGCAGAGCTGAAT
Organism: Enteromius anoplus; assembly: GCA_032359395.1. Lineage (NCBI taxonomy): Eukaryota > Metazoa > Chordata > Actinopteri > Cypriniformes > Cyprinidae > Enteromius > Enteromius anoplus. Next base: position 17,050,174 of record JAUMHG010000054.1, read on the forward strand.
GCATTGCAAATGCACTCTCTGCTTTCTCGAGTTTAACACTGAAAACATGTCAGTACTATAACTCTCTGGATGATGCACAGTCTCTTTGTTCTCAGATAACTCGGCTGATCTGAGTGCAGACACTGTCCTGGCCCTGAACGCTGCGGCGGTTATCGCCAACATAAAGCTGCAGACCCAGCAGAAACGAAGTACATTCCACACAGCAGGTACCTGATCTCTCCTGACCTTTGGCTTCCTCAAACACAACCTTCACTTGAAACACACTGACATTTAGCAGGATGAGGAAATTTGAAAAAGACAGCTGATAGACACTGATGTCTTTACACTCTGGACATACTAGTGCATCTCAACATGCAGTTGTAGTTATTCTCCTTTCCTAGCAAGCTGTTGTTTCATGACTGAATATTGTTTCTATTTATCAGAGAATTTAACAGAGGATAGAGGGCAGAACGAACACAGAGAGCTCAAAGAACAGGCTGCTCTTGCCGAAGGAAAGAACAAAACATTTCCAGCAGATCGATGTGTGGATTTTGTCCCATTCGAGTCCCAAAATGACCTTTCTGTAACTGCTTTGGCTCCACTGTCACTTAGCGTGAGTTACTCTTCTCTCTTCTGTTGTTTGCAGGTACTTCTGCATCAAAACAATGAAGTTCATTGATTGGCTTAATCTAAATGAGGACATACAATAGATCGCTACAAATAAAACAAATACAATATGTAATTACTGTAGACCAACTACAACCCTACCTCTAAAAGAAAATGTTTTTAGAATAAAAAAAAAACCATTTCAGGACCTATATTTAATCATAAAAAATCCATATAGTATTTTAAAAGTGTATTTCTCACTTAAGTAAAAATCGGAATGTTTTTTTTCCCACAAGTACGTTTTTGCTAATCCCTCTTAAAGTGAGATCTGGTTTGCATAGATAGACAGTATTTTATTTCTTTATTTCTTTTTTTTTCCTAAAGTTACAATTTTAAGTTCAAGTTTTATTTATTATCTTTGCTTGCTTTGCAGCTAAAACCAGCTATCATGATCCAAACACAGCTGTTATAGTGCCTAGTTGAAATAATTCTTAATGTCAAAGATGGCATTAGTGATTTTACCAATTTGTGATTTTATTGCAGATTTCAGACTTTGAACTTTGAATACATGCTTTAATGAAAGTGTGTGGTCTGTGTGTGCAGGAGGCTTTAGCGATCAGACGGCCTGATTTCATCCAGCGCTCACAGGCCAGAGTTCGAGCCCTGGAGAGGAGCTCCAAGGAGAGGCAGACACCCGAGAGCGGAGGTGTGGGGCACTCACTATCAGCATCAACTCGTTCACGTTCAGACACAGTTGAAATGAACAACACTTTCATACCCTTAATATGCAAACAGACTCTGTTTATCAAATCAGCATCTGAAATGAGAGCAGGGATTGTTCATAACACTGTGGCTGTTAAAAGATAGGAAATATCGCCCTCATCTGAACACTGCTAAAACTACATCCCTAACATTAGCCTTGCTTTAGGTGTTTTAGCAATATTATAAGATGCATCGATTATTGCTTACTATATATATATATATATATATAGAGAGAGAGAGAGAGAGAGAGAGAGATGAAGTGTTCATTTACAAAAAAAAATCATGTTTTTTTCTTTTAATATAAACAGTTAATATAATACATATAAACTCTTTATATATGTATATATACTGTAATATACATGTGTATGTAAAAAACAGTTAATAATAAAAATATGATATGTGCTTAAGTGTGCTCTGAACTGTAAATATATAAAACCATCAAACCTGACCATTAGAGATCAATTTGAGAACAGCAAGAAACTTTGGGCTGGTGTAAAGGTTCTTAATTGTGATGAACATGGACAGCTGAATGCATAATCGATGCAAATGAGATAAAATATTACATAAACATGCAAAGGTATGTGTAGCTTAATAACAGCTGACGGAAATCTGTGGATGCATTAATTCAATGTGGGCCTGATTGTTTCTGTATTTCACTGCAGAGATATATTGTAAACAGAAGGCTTGATTCTACTGTTTCTTCTGTCATTTTGTCATTAATTAGAGTTTACCTTTAAAGAAACCCCACTTATTGTGTGTGTGTTTGTCCTGCAGAAAGCCTTGTGAAATCCAAAGACATAGGCCTCCTGGGAAGGAGTCTACAGCTGCAGTCCAGGAGGTAGAGAACATGCCAGTACCTGTTTTGAAAAAAAAAAAAACACCTTTTCTGCTTTATTTGTCTTTCAGACACACACGCTGCTGTATCAGTTCTATCTGTACTGAAGTGTGTGTCTGTGCGGCCGCAGGATTTTGTTGTCCTGATTGTGCTTTTCACAGCTTATTTGTTTTGCTGCCGCTGAATGAAACCTCATCCGATTAGATCTGGTCTCACTGTGCTTCCGAATTAAAGCTCCCTGATGCACGGCTGGATGGATTCAGCACGAATGAGTGCCCGTGTTCAGAAGTTTGATTTAAGCCACCGATGTGATTTAAACGGCCGATTATGTCACAAAACGGTGTAAATATTCAATGTTTGTTTCTTAATTCTGACTGTGATTTATTCTGAACTCACAAAAGGTCAATGGAAATATGGCGCATTCTTTTTCTTTCGATGAAATCTTTGCTTCTTGTTTCTTTTTTAAATAAAAGTTTATAGAAAGAGAGACCAGACTATCAGACAGGGTTGGGGGTAGCGCATTACAAGTAACGCAAGTTACGTAATTTCCAAGTAACTACTAAAGCAATGCATTACTTTTTAATTTTAGTTACTTTTTCAAGAACTTAAAGCCAGTTACTTTGTTTTCTTATTTATTGACTGATGAGTCTCCTGACATGTTGGGAGAAATCAGAAACACAGTGCGGTGTGTGAATACAGTGTAGTTCTAGACTAAATGTGAATGTGTATTAATCCATCTCACTCACAAAAAAAGGATTTAGTATTCATCAAAATAAACTAAAATAAACTCAGAATATGACGCAAACCTGCAATAATTTGATGATCCAGTTCAACCATACTTACAAGCAAAAATGACTTCAAAACGTATTGTGCTTCATTGCTTTTTTTATTACTTTTATTGTATTTCTTCTCCTGTATTCTACTTTACAGATGTGAATTAACTTTTTCTTCAGCCTGAGGTTTATTCGTGTGCTTTTACATGTGCTATAAATAGAACTTCTTATATTAAAAACAAACACTCAAGCTCTGCCCATATTTAAAAAAGTAATGCGAAAGTAATGTAATGCATTACTTTCCATAAAAATTAACGTAACTATTTACTTTTTTAGAGAGTAACGCAATATTGTAATATCATTACTTTTTAAAAGTAACTTTCCCCAACACTGCTATCAGAGAGAATAAAATGTGGATTTTATTTATATACCCCCAAATACCAACTCTGAGAACTTCCCAAAAACATTTCAAGGACCCCTAAAAACACCCTAGTAACCAAACAGATCACCCCCAAAAACATTCTGAAAACCACTTAAAATACCCTAGCAACCAGCAGAACACCCTAGCAACACCCTGACTTTTACATGCACAACTGTCTTCTGCAGCACTGTCTTTTCCGTTCCATTTGCTCGGTGTCAGTGCTTATTTATAGACTGCAGCTAGTATGTCATGCTAATGATGAGCTTTGCTTGACAGGAGTTATAACCAGCTGCCTGAGGTGAGGAAGAGGAGAGAGGAAGAAAAGAGGAAAAAAGAAGAGGAGAAAAGAAAAATGGTGTCCCGGACCAACAGGCTGCGGGCAGAGCTCTTTAAGAAGGTAGTCGTATTGTTTCCAGACATGTAGGACTGATCTGAGAGCGGTTTAGAGTAGTTAGCAGTGAAGACCAATCTCAGATCAGTAATCATTACAGAACAGACGGGAGGGATCGAATTTTTGAGTTGCTGTTACCGGGTTCAATTAATTCGATTCATTCTCAGCATTAATCCTGAAAGTGAAGCCTTTCCAATACCCCGTCGCAAGGTGTTCGTTTATCTTAAGAAAATTCCCCTAATTCAATCGGACCGGAGAAGGACGCCTCCTCTAAACCCGTTCCGCCTCTTAAGCAGTAGAAATAGATTTTGGCCGATGTATTTTGTTCCTAAACACCTCTCACTCACTCTAAATATAGACTAGAGAGCGGAGAGTGATATTCAGCACATTTTCTGTCAGAAAACGAACATTTCTAGGCCTGTCTTCGCATTCACACACATCACACCGACTGGTAACAGTCAGCTCTGCTCAGAACGTGGCTTTTGATTGGCAGCTTTCGACCTGCGTTTGTGTTTGTTATTACTGTATTTGCCGTGTCAAGCTTACAAGAGTTCCTTACACAAATTCTGTCCAAACCTGGTGCACACAGTCGATCACTAAAATAAGCATTTTAACCCAGTAGGATTTAGCAGTGGGTGGGGCTACAAAGTGTGATGTCACAGCAAAGTTATTTTAGGATTGCTATTATAGTTATTATGAACTGTTTGAATTAACCTTTTTAATATTTTAGCTTTTTTTTTTTTAATAATACAAATATGTAAATTTATTTGAATGTGTTTTTTAAATGTTAAATAATAAGTAAAGTAATAATATGTTAAATAATAATAATAATAATAGAAACCGATTAAAAATGTTATGATGCTTGTCTGTGGATGCTTAGTTTTCTTTCAGCTAACCCACTTTGACTTAAAATAGTACCTCTGACATTTTACATTGTTTTAATATTATAACAAAACATCTGCCTATTCACAATTCTCTGATTTATGTTAATGATCGTCTGACATGCAGGAAAACTGCATGAAAAATACTATTAATCCAAAATTACAATGTTATATAAAAATGGTATAATATCTATAGTAGTGCTGTAAAATGATTTAGCATGATTAATCACATCCAAAATAAAAGTTTTTGTTTAAATATATATATATATAATCACATGCATGAATATATTTTAGAAATATATGTTGTGTTTATATATTAAACATATATTTATAAATGATAGAATTTATATGAATATAAATATATACATGTAAATGTTTTCATAATATACGCTGTATATGTGTGTCCTTACATACATAACACATAATAAATACACA
>JAUMHG010000054.1:17062480-17077734 GCA_032359395.1 Enteromius anoplus
ACAATAAATTTTCAGCTTTTAATGAAAATGACTTCCACTGGACCGAGCTGATTAATATGTGGTTTGTTGTCTTTCAACTCACTCTTTAAACGTCTTTTCCGAATAAAAACACAGTTAAAAATAAATAAATAAGTAAAGTTATTTTTTTTGCAAAGGAACTCATGCATTCATATATGCTGTCAAACGATTAATTTCAATTAATTGCATCCAAAAATAAAAGTTTTTGTTTACATAACATGTGTGTGTACTGTTTTTATTTATTATGTATAGATAAACACACACATGCATGTAAAAAAAAAATTTTCACAAATTTTTTGAAAAATATGTAATTATTTGTAATTTATTTGTATATCAGTTTACATAATAAATACACACAGAACACAAATGCAAACAAAACCTTTGCCCGTTAAAGGTCAGCGTATGATTTAGTTTTAATCAATATAACCCTGTAACCCTGGCTAAGGATCGTCAGTCGAGCCTTCCTATATATTGCTAGTTAGTGAATGTTAATGAACGTTGTTGTAAACTATTACCGTCCTGTCTGTTTTTGTGTCATCCCGAATCAGAAGCGCTCGCGCACACACATACATACACGCACGCACGCAGACACACAGCGCGCGCTTGAGTTCATATGGCTCGTGCGCTCATGGAAAGCTAATGTGTGGCGCGCTCTGAGAGTCTCTCACATTTCAGGAAGTGTCGGAAGTCCTCAGCTGCTGTCCGTCTGTCCTGCTGTATATTATGGTCGCGCGGCCGTGACCCGCGTGGATCGTCGGTGTTGATCTCCGGTGGGGCACCATGTCCACCCGGTACAGCCCGAGGCGTGCGCTCCTGCCCGCGGTCTGCGTGCTGACTGTCTGCTGCGCCGGGAGCATGTTTACAGCCGGTAAGAGCAAATTTCCTACAACTGCTTTGAGCACTTTCAACTTTCACATGACTGTGTGGCTCCGGCTCACGCTGCCTACTTAGTCAAACAGCATTTATGGGCATCACGGGCACGCAAAAGTCAAACTGCACAGTTGTTTATTTTAAACACAGGCTTTACCTGATACGACCCTGAAATTAGCCTTGAACACAGATCTTTTGATTTTGACAGGTCGTTTAGATGAAGCTTGGCATAAATCATTAGAGTTTGTCAGAGTCTTTTATTCTCATAGCACAACTAATGCGTGTCGGACAGTTTGTATTAAGAACATGCTCAGAACAGCTTCTTTGGGAGATGCTTTAACGACACAGGCATTAACAGAACATCTGTGGCTAGCTGGTGGTTTTCATTCTCATAACTTGTGGTTTGTCAATACACTATTTGTTGACCAGATGATGATCATTGTGGTTTGATTATGATGATTTCACATGTATCTATGTATTAATTGTTTGATTTATTCGACCAATGACAATCTGATTGAATGATTTACAGATTATTGTAGGAAAATGCAGCTGTTTAAGAAAAATATAATTGATTGATTTGATTTATTTATTTTGAAAACCACGAAAATTAAGGTTATTTTAGGGCCAAGGTGACTCTTTAGAGACCTTTTTTCTCTTACATTCTCATTACAAAGATGTATATAATCGTATAATGATATATGCATTTTTAATGCATGTGTTTGTAGTTGTTTTGTATTTTATTTATGCTATGTATTAAATAAATAAAAAAATCATTACAGCAAACTTTGTGTAATATAGTATAAAATGACTCTATTACAGTAACGAAGATCTAATGATAATAACCATGAAAATAATGAAATTTGAAATACAGGATGTATTTAAAAAATCTAAAAGTTTTTTTGCGAATACTGTTTTTTGGGGATAAGATATGACCTGGGTTTGGTTTTCTTTCTTTCTTTCTCTCTCTCTGCCTAAGACACACATCATCATTGGTAAAGTGCTCTTAATTAACACAGAAAACAATCAGTCTCTCTTCGCCTCCTGATGCTAAATGTATTTGTGTGCGAGTGATGATTATGTTATTGTGTGCTCAGTTGAGTTAATTGCATGTCGACGATCATTAATAGTTAAAAGCTCATTCATCATGGACGCGGTAAGTGATATGAAATGAGACTCCGGGAGGGTTTGGTGGACGCAGTCACAGTGATTATATGATGTGAGCGCTAATGAAACAAACGCACTGCATGCAACTCTGCCAGATTTGATGAATGACACAGCATTACAGCGACATGGTGCTTGATCAACCACAGATACTCTCATTAAATCAGAGCGCTTATACAAAACAGGTGTGCTGGAGGGACGAGGAGATGTGGAGCTTCATGTAACCATCATAGTTTACAGTTTAATTTGTTAACACTGTGGTTGCAAAGCTTTTGTTGTTTACATAATACTGTAAAAAAGTGTTTAGTTTGGGTTCTCAAGAACTGCTCCAATCCATTTTGTGATCTGCAGAATGATTCTGTTTTTGTTTGATTCTCGTCTCGTAGTCATCCGTGAGTCATTAAAGGGAGAAATAGACAAGGAAGGGCAGAGGAACCTGGTAAGATGAGTGTAGAAAGATGCGAGGTGGAAGTCAAGAGAAAGAACAGAGAGGAAGAGAGCTGAGCCTGTCACAGTGGGGTGTAAAACCAGAAACCGTTGATGTGACAACAAGGTTACAGAGACACACAATCAAAGTCGTGCCGATCCCCAACATGTGTTAGAGAGAGGATGTCGACTACTGTGAGTGAACACTGTCCCTGAGTCTGCTACAAACGCTCCCGCTTCCTCCAGACGCAGCGGGTGGGGAAACCAGAGTTCATTGCCACCTCTGTGAGTGTGTTGGCATGTTTGAAGCTAGAGTTCAGCAGAAGATGAAAACTCTCGTCTTTTGCTCACCCTCGTGTCATTACAAATGTGCCCGGATTCCCTTTTTCTGTGGAACACAAAAGCAGATGTTTGGCTAAATGCACAGAGTGTTCTTTTATTTTTCATATTGGGTTGTCAAGCTCAAATATGAGGGAAATATTACAGAAATAGAAATACATTTTGTGCAGTACCTTTAAAATTTTCGCGTTCAGTATGTTTAAAAAAATGTAATTAATACTTTTATATATGCATTAAAGGAATCAAAAGCAACAGTAAAGACATGTTGGAATAGTTTTCAAATAAATGCTGCAATTTAGAAGAATCATGTGACACTGAAGACTGGTGTAACCATGCTGAAAATTCAGCTTGGAGCACAGGAATAAATTACATTTTAACATATATTTAAGTAGAAAACAGTTATTTTAAATTGTAATAATATTTCACATTTTTGCGGTTTTACTGTATTTTTTTTAAATAAATGCAGCCCTGATGAGCATAACTTCAAACTTCATGAAAGTGTGTATATATATATATATATTCCAAGGGCTAAGCCTTCTGAAGCCAAATGATTGTTTTCTAGAAGGAAAAAAAGCTTCCTTGTAGCTCTAAAATCACATTCACAGCCACAGTTGTAAATGCATCATGTTTCCAATAATCACAAATCGATCGAGTGCAATGTCTTCAAGCATTGTTTTAGAAACTATGCTTTATGCTGTTTTTGTGCATTTATGCAACAACAAAAGTTGTTTCCAATTTATGTCAGGTGGCGTTAACTACGATGTACTTAGGAATCATTTGGTACAATGCACTTATAGTGTACACACATTTTACATTGCACTTAAAATACCTGTAATTAATTTATGTCCTTAAATTTATATTTACACTGTTAACCCATCACTAACACCTTAACCCGCCCTTAAACCTACCCATACCACCTAACCTTACCCATATCCCACCTCGACAGCAGTACAAGTGTTTTAAAGTAGTTAAGGCCACTTAATATAAAGTGTGACCAGAAAATCTATTTTTGGCGTGAACTGTGCCTACTTCCTCTGGAGTAGAAACACAGCAACTCATCTTCCCACAATTCCCCCCTGGTGTGAAATATGCCTCGTCGGTGACAGGAAGTGGTTACCTGGCTGCCGTTTTTAAAGGCTAATGAGTGAGTTTATCAGAACAGGTGCCTCCCTGCGGTCTCACGAGGGCCGAATGCTTCCGCGCGGCTGATTTCAGAGTCCAGCATGTGGTCCTGCATAAAGGCAGCTGGAGGCGGAAAATGACTGGAAATCTTTAATGGCGTGGTTTTATGAGCAGGCGTCTGCAGAGATTGTTGGGTTTATGGGTACGATCAGTTGTTAAATGCGTGAGGGTCACAGAGATGCCGTTCAGAAGCATCTGTTATTTTGCATTATTAAAGTTAACAGGAAATCTAAATTCACCCTATTTGCTTCCCTAATGCACATTTCTAGTCTTGTCGTTTATGATTCATGAGTGCATATTAGTCATCGTCAACCAATATGTTATTTACTTCAATAGCCATACTGATATCAGAGAGGCTGCTTATGACTTAACGACTGAGAATAGGATTATTTTTGCTAATTTTCAGTTTGTCTGCACTGGCTGATAGTTACAGCCATGTGGCTAAAAAATAGATGTTTAACAATATTTTAGCGAACTTTCTTTCCAGTTTCGGTCCATTCTGATGTAATACATTCACTTTTAACTCTCATGATGAATTAAATCCCTTATTTCTCATTAAATATCAATATTAAAAGAACTACTGTTCAAATGATTGGGGTCAGTAAGAAAATGAACCCTCCTTTTATTAAGCAAAGATGGATTCAAATGATCAAAAGTGACAAAAAAGATTTCTAATCCTAACTTTTATTCTGATAACTAACTTTTTAATCCGTCAAAGAATCCTGAAAATCACTGTGTCCACAAATATATGAAGCAGCACAACACTGACGATGATCAAACATGCATCTCAAGCAGCAAACCAGCATGGTTTCTGAAGGATCATGTGAAACTGAAAACTTGCTTTTTTTCTCTTAGAGAACGCATTTATTTTGATCTTATTTCTCCAATGACTCACAAACGATTTGTTAAGCAATTAATTTTTCCAAAGACCTTTAGTAATTGGTCAATTTCATTGAACATTTAATGCTGCAAAAGTGACACCTAGTGGTGAAGAATGAATTTACATTTCCAGTCAGACCAATAAAAAAAAAAAACATGTGGGCGGGGAATATGCTTATATTTCATTTTGACGTCCACACGAAACAGCTTGGGATTCGTTTAATCAAAAATAACTTACTCCAATGATTCAGTGTCCACACTTTTTCTTGAGTGACAATAACTTGTATACTCCTTTACGTTTTATTTACTTCACAGGATGTTTTCATTCACTTAGAGATGTGTGACACACTGCATGAAAGCTCATTTTCAAAAAAGGGGGCACTTTAAGTTTCTTTCCAATCAAGAAAAGCTCTGATTTGATATACGGTGGCACATCCACTTTCTTTCTGTTTTAGCCTATTACTTGCAATACGCTGGCAAAATGCATTGTTTATCATTTGATGCAGAGTTTAGCATTGGTCAGAGGACAGTCTGAGGCGTACAGTATGTTAACGGTCCGAGAGAGCAAGCGCTCATCCGCTCTGCCAGAAATGGATCGTGCCGAGCAGGAAACAGCTGAACGGGATTGAGTATCTGCTGGTGAACGCATGGCGGCCAGAGAGAGTTTCAGGCGAACCGGCAGCTGTTCATACGCCTCTGGACCGTTGAGAGAGAGAAACCAAGAGACACCCTGGAAAAACAGAGCGTTGAGGGCATGGGGGGTTAATGAAAGACAGACGGATCCTGCGCAGTGACAGACAATTGCACACATGTAGGTTAAACACTGCAGACGATGTCTGCATGCATAAAAGGTCAAATGTTTAAACTCAACTGACCCCATCCTGAATCTTTCACCCTCTTGATATGAAGGGCAGAGGCGATTATGTTCTCGATAAAGCTCAACAGTGGCCGCCCACCTCTTCAACAGCCCTGCTTTTCTCATTCAGTTTCTCTACAGGGAACTCAAGAGACTTGAAGCAAACCAGCTCTAAGATGAATCACCAAGTGTAAATGCTCATGCTTTAATTTGAAGTTGAAAAGTATTCGGTACCATGCATCTACTGCTTATTTCAGTTATGCATTTGGCAAGCACTTTTATCCAAAGAGACTTATTGCATTCAAAGTTTGCATCTGAACAGCTCATGCATTATCTGAGAGTCAAACCTTGTTGTTAGTGCCATGATAAAGCTACGAAAACGCCAAAAGTTAAATAAATTGAAAACGGATGAAAATTGTTCTCTAGTCATTTAACAATTTAATAACGATTATACATTGTTGATCAAGATTAGTTTATTTGTGGAGAAATGGAGGAAATTTAAAAATTTTTGCTTTTGGCTTTTTCTGTGTCCTGAAAGTCGGTTTTAGCTTCAGTGACACCACTGTGGGATCTTTCATGAAGTAATTATGAATATTTTTGAACCAGCTCTTGGTTTTAATTATGAATGCTCAAGGTGGTGTGTTTCAAAGAATCATTATAAATTCACATTTCTGAGAAGTAAAAGTAATTTTTCCCCACTTGAAAGTGGAGAGTCAGCATGAAATACAATGAATAACATATTTTATTTAATCCATTCTTAATTCATTTTAAATATAAGAAATAACGTTGGACTTTTCATTTGCTCTCCTTTAATCATCTTACAGGACGGGCAGTGTCATATTCTATTTTTCATTGTGATTATTAAATAAAAACTGCTCAAATAGCTCAAATATTTATTGAAAATGTATAGAGTATAAGTAAAATTATTCTGTTTCATTTATAATAAATACTTTATATTGAAGTCAAATTACTTGACCTCATTATCTTATAAGAATGTAGGGTAAAATAACATTTTTATTTAGCTGTTTTTGTTTATAGAATATAACAACAACAACATTAATAATAATAATTATTATGATGAAACATTTAAAACTTAATGTAAAAATCCAGAATTGAAAAGAAAATGTCAAATTCTGTAAATTCAGTCAAGTTTTAGTACTTTTGTCACTGAAATGTTTCAGGAGTCTCTGAACCCTGCTTTGAACCCGTGTTTTACTGCACCATTAACACACCATTTAAAGACTTCCTTAAAGGTGTGAAGACTCTTCAGATCACACTGACCTGGCCAGTAAGTGTCCATTTGTCTCCATTATATGCTTCACTGCGATTAATAAGGGTGTTCACACACTAGGCAGTTTGAACCGTGCCCGAGTGCGTTTGACCAACAAAGTGCGGTTCGTTTTACTAGTGTGAGTGCTCCGAAACATGCCCAGGCGCGGTACGTTTAGCTGGCCCTGGCCCGCTTGGAAGAGGTGTGCCAGAGCACGGTTCAGTTGGACTCGGGCGCGATTCGCATGTAGTGTGAGCGCTAAACAGCACGGAACAGGGTGCACGACGTAACGTTTTTGCGGCACTCCAAAACAGACATAGCGGGGAAAGGGTCGCTTCGGTCTACGGCAAAGGTGTAATATTTGTTTAACAATTAGCTATAAGAGGGCTGTGGACCACCGCGGACCAAATGACTCAAAATTACTATCCACAAAGTAAACCGAGCGATGGACTCCATCGCGTTCAGCGAGAGTGCCGCTCTTCCTGTTTATCCTGAAACCGCCTCACTATAATGATTGTAGAAATCATATGTGAGTGCAGGCCAGCGAGGGAGTGGGGAGGGGGGACAATCGCACTCCGGCCCGGTTCACGGCAACCATGCCTAGTGTGAGTACACCCTTAAACTCAACAACTGTCAGTGGTGGAATAAACATTTAGTTGCATCTAACTGGATGGAAAAATTGGATTTCATTCCAGATTTTTCTGGTTTGAGTTTTAAGATGTAGCTGCGGTGTCCTTGATGTGGGGAATGGAAGCCTGTGATGAATCATGTAGTTTGTGCGTGTTCACCCTTCATTAGGGACCCTCCGTGGGATTAAACGCCCTCAGACGACGTCTGCCGCATTTTGAAGGAGGAACGGTCTCATCTGCCACATCAGATACCTGAGCCGAGCCCTTGGCCTTCAGCATGGCTCATTTCCCCTGGCTTCCTCCATGTGTCTGGAATCACGGATCGTTGGGTCTTGTGATGCCGAGGTTTAGGTGGACTCAGGGGGTCTTCATGCACGAGTGCAGCTCACAGCGTTCACAGGTGTGACGCGGAGCCATGCAGATGAACCATCACGAACTGTGAGAGTGTGCTTTATCCAGTGCATGACCAATGCGTCATGTGTGGCCTTCAACATCTTAAATAGAGCAGTTGCACAGCAGGCCAAAGTAATGCACTACAGACCCCTAAAATCTCATTTTCTGCCTTTTGTTGCAAGTGTTTCAGGCTAATATGTTTCTAGTGCATTCCTAAAAGCAGCAGTGATTTTAAAACCGAGTCTTCTTGGGCCTCAAGATATTTGGGGGGAAAACATAGCTGTTCTTTGGTTTTCTATTATTAAAAAAGTAAAGGAATTTTATAACAGATTACTTAGATTTAAAAAGTATTAGTCCTTCTAGAATGATTAGGGTGACTGTGTGAATATGCATAGAAAAAACAAAATACTGTCTTTGTGTGAATCATCCTTTTAGGGCTGAACAATTTGAGACTTTTCTATTAAGTAAAAAAAAAAAAAATGTATGTTTTGTGATTTATCATTAAATCTTTATATATATATATTTATATTTATTTATATATTTATATATGCATGTGTGCCTGAGTATATGAGATCTGAAAATACTACTTTTAAAAGGCATCTTCACTTTCTGTTCAGTAAAATGCTATACTACAATATTTGAAAATAATTACTCATTCTATAATTTTTTTTTTTTTTTTTAGAATATAATCTATATAATTTATCTATAAAACATAATCTGATATGAACCACCTCAGCTTCCTTTCAAAGGAAACACAGGAACAAAAACATTGATGGCTTGTTCATGGAGTGATGCAACTAGACATCGCTTAAACTATTAAAAAAATGAATAGATTTTTCTCAGTCTTACTATAGAAAATGAGATCAGCATGTCTGCTGTGCTCGGCATATGGGTTCTGCATGTATTTTTATAAAGTGAAAGGATGGTGCTGATTTTGTAGAGATGATGTCATGATGTGTTTGAGCAGCAGAGATGACCATGTGACCTGGCCTGGTCTAAAGGTCACGTGAGGTTCTCTGTGTGGTTCTGGCTCCTCTCTATGGGCATATGCTGCTGGATCTGTGTGCCAAGCGCAGGTCCCCCTGGAGCTTTCAGATGTCCAGCAAACCCCCCGGACCTTCTGTGTGTGTAGATTGTCCGCAGTCAGGAGATTTCTGAAGGTATGAAGTTTAGTGATCCACCGATAGATGTATTGCCTAGGAGACCAATAAGAGCTGTGTTTGTTTGTTTGGCTGATATGTCAGAAGTGGAACCTGTATTTTGACAGTTAATAGAATATATATATCATTTTAGAATACCATGTACAGGTGCTTTAACTTTTTTTAACCAGTGTAATATTATTGGCTTTATATTGGCCACTGGTATCTCTAAGATAATCAACCTTCAAAAATTTGTATTAGTCAAGTGCTAACGTAGTTCAGCAAAGATTTTACCATTAATTTTCATATTAACATTCTAGATTTAATTTGCCTATTTAAAATTTGCTTGTTTAACACCACTGTTGCATGTTGACTTTAAAGGCACAGTTCACCTAAAAATGAAAATTCTGTCATTATTATTTATATCATTAAGATATTTTACACTGTGGAAGTCAATGGCTAGAATCCACTGCTTGGTTTTCCAACATCCTTCAGAATTTCTTCTTTTGCATTCAGCAAAATACAGAAAGTAATACAGGTTTGGAACCACTTGAAGGTGAGTTAATGAAGACCGAATTTTCATTTTTAGGTGAACTGTCTCTTTAAGTGCCCATGCAGAAAGTCCATTTAAGACCCGAGTATGGAAACTCTCAGCAGTGGATCCGTCATGATGTCATGGTCCCACAGCTGTGAACGTTAAATGGTGCTACACTACTCTTCCACTGGCTCTTGTCTGAGTATGTGGCACACATGTGAAACAGCTGGCACATGCTAAAATTACATGCATATGAACCGTATAACATGAATGACTAGTACAAGCCACTCTCTTTCACACACTCAATACATGTTCTTGAGAGGAAATGCTACGAATCAGTGGGTACAGAGATCATAATGAAGGGCCAGCAGGGGGCGTCTCGTTCACTGCATCCCACCTGTGGATGTCAACATCTACTGGCACTTTGTAGTTTGCATGGTGAAGCACTATAATGGGAGCTCTGAAGGGCATGTGTGAGTTTTAAAGTTTTGACATGATAAAAGTTGGAACAGAAAAAGTATTTTTCTTATCTTGATGCCGTTAGAGACACTTATTCTTTCAGAAACATCTATATTCTGGTTCTTCAAAGATCTTATAGCTTTTTTTTTTTTTTTGCATTAGCAGACGATGCCAGAAGCAAATGCGCTGATCTGAAGAACCTCTAATGTTACATCAAGAGCATTTTTAGATCACCATGAAACATTTTCAAGCCTTTTGCAATCTGATGCATTTCTGAGCAAAACAAGATATTCAATAAGAAAAAATAGGACAGAGCTTGATTTGGTTCATCAGGATGGCTGGGACTGGGAAAAGTGGATGTTACGTATACTAGAATTGAGCCTTGAGGGAACTTAAAAGTTATGTTGAAAAAGGATTTTGAAGGCGAACATTTATCTTTTTGAGATGATGCGCAGTGGTTGTGCACAATAAGACCAAGAGTATTAAGTCCTAAAATGCATCTAATTTGGTGTTACCTATTAAAAACCGCTGTTGTAAGAGTAAGATGTAAACAGAAATCACAGGACCTGTAGGCGTATCTGGACCCTGATGTCACCAGCGGGACCCTTTTGTGTTTGTTTAGTGTCGTCTTGCAGGCAGAGCCAAAATAAACACTCACATCACACTCAGAATGAGGAGAGGAATGTTAATGAGATAAGAATGATGTTCAGAGATGATGTTTAAAGTCAGCATCACTCTTGCTGTGAATTGTTTGAAGAATGCTTTGAAACTCCGATTCGCTTTGTAAATTTGGAAAGAGGTGGCAAACAGGATGCAGAATTTGTACTACGTTTATATGCTCTTTCATAACGTTTGTGGACCAACATGGATTTGCCAGATTGCATTACCCTGTTTACTACCTGGTCTAATGGCGTAAACGTACCTTTGTGCACCTTTTAGCGAGATATGAAATACGTACCAACAAGTACATATCACTGCAGTTTCCAAAAGAAATAAAGGCAGTAAAACAGCTTTTATTCCTGTTTACACCAATTTACAGAGGTGTGATTAATAAAGCACAATTTCCCCACAATTACTTGAAGAAAATCATGTTATGACTTCAAAACAATATGAATATGCTGGGATATTTGAAAACTGATGCTTTTGAACGTTAGCATCACACATATCGAGCTTCATATATGTGTTTTCATAAACAGCAGGTTTCTTTGGTAGCTCACAAGGAGCTCCGGTTTGAATCCAGTGTAACTCCGGTTCAACAAACCACTGTTCAAATCAAACTTTTTTATATTTATACACACACACACATATAGAATGTGTATTTTCAGAAGGTCAGATCCTAACAAATGTCTGACAAGCTTTTACAGCTAGTTAAGCTGGTGGCAAGTCTGGTTAGCTTAGTTATGTCAAACTAGCACACTAGCATTCAAATCACAACGTAAGCTTGTTTTTTCAGCAGGAGGAGAAACAAAAGACGGATTTGTCTGCTTTAGTTGAGGGAAAGCCTCAGCTCTGAGTGCAATGAGACTTTTATCAGCGGTGGATGAAAGATTTTGTGCTCCAATTTTAAAAAAGAAAAAAAGAGTGTGAGGAAATGGTTCTGATTGCGCAGGCTGTCATATCGAGGGCTTGTGTAAGACAGAAAACAGCCCGCTGGGTGTTCAGGAGGAGTGTAGGGGGCGTTCGCTCGCGCTGTACTGCTGAGGCTTTAGAAGGGGTTTGTGGTTGTTATATTGAAGTGGTTATGGGCCAAAAACGCATGATTAATTTTTGGAGATGTGTTCCCTCACATCCCCTCAGGTCCAGATGTCAGACAAAGATGCTGCCTGTGAACTTTTCTTCAGACTCCCACTGGAGATTAGACGATGTTTGTTGCATCTTGGCGTTGTGAAGTTCTCAGACCTACAGAATGCTCAAAAAACTTAAGGTTGAAACAGCAGATCTGTTGATTGTTGACTTGACAGAACTAAGGCATTCTGGGAAATCTCCTTTTTGATGGTCTTAGCAAGTTTTTTTATGATCAGTTTATTCTGTTATTGCTAAAAAGAAATTATTAATTCCATATTTCTTCAATTAAAATAATTAAATAATAATATAATATAAATAAATAATTAAAAAAAAGGTATACTATATACATGTTTTTATCATTAAATTTTGAACATGTAGAATTTTTATATTTCTCATATATATATATATATATATATATATATATATATAAACAACATGTGATACTTTCAAAAGCTATATACATGTTTTTATCATTTAATTTTCAACATGTAAAAAAAATCCAATTTTTTATTTATTTATTATTTATAAAACATAAAGTTAGAAATGATTCATGGTTTCTGTCTTTTTCTTTTACTTCATCTATGATTTTGAAAGTCTTGCTGGTCTTCCAGCCATGAAAAGTTTCCAAAATCTCTTAGATTGGTCTCTTTTTTTTTTCTATCCAGGGTTCTGGAGACCAACATATTACTGCCCAAAGCTCATTCTGGAGTCAGGCACATCTTCAGAAATGATGTCAGTGGGCTTCAAGAGCATCTATGTAGAGATGTTTTACAGTTTCTGTTGGTGTTTCCCAGATCAAAGCAGAAAACGGTCACTTATTCACACAAACCAGTGTGTAAATTTACCACAGCACTTCACATACACTAGGCCTAGCCGAAAAAGGGACTGATTCTATTTACATCTGGTGACGACACACAATTTCTGGGCCACCGCTTCAAAATTTTATACCTTTATTATTCAGTCATTTGCTCTCATAAATCCAGTACAAAAGATCAGCCAATAAAGCACAAACACATATAACACTGACGCTCCCAACCGCACGCTCTCTTTATTGACTCGACTGCAGATGTATAAATAAGAGTGTTATAGCTGAAGTTTCTCGCTCCGCTTTATTGAGAATGTAAATAAGCTCCGGAGCCGCGCTCCCTCACCACATCTCCTAAAACTTTGTCATTTACTGACTTTCTTAAATGGCTCCACCACACAAGCAGACGTTTCCGAAATGAACAAATATCGCTTGTTTTTGTCCAGTTGCCAGTGAACATTTAAGGCCCTGGTAACAATTCATTCACACTCAACCGTCGTTCGTCGAGGTGTAACGTTACGGCGTCTTCAAAGGCCCACAGAAATGAAAAGGCCGCGGACGTGATGGCGATTCCATGTGTGCGTCGCCCTCGCACGCTCGTTAAATGGTGACGTCTGCGCAGACCGGGCCACTCTGTCACCTAAACTAACCTCAAAACCTCGCTCTGCCGGCATCAGGCCGTTTCAGGAGCCATTGCTGTTGGATTCAGATCTGTCGGGCTCTGGGCTTGATTATTTAGGGTCAGTTTTACTGCCATGGAAATTATGGCTAATTCTACATCAGCCGTTAGATATACAGCCTGAGCCGTGTGTTGGTGGTTTGCTATAGCGGTTAAAGCTTAGTCATACTAGATTTTCTGTGTTTCTTTGACTTAAATTCATATGAAAACAACTGGAAATTGACTACTTACTTGAACCTTACATACAGGCTACACACATACATTTATATTATAAATTAATAATTTTTTACATAATTAATTAATAGTTTGTACACTTTATACACACAAATGTTGTTGTTTTTTTTTGTATTGTATTGTTCATTTAAATATTAAATGTGTTTTATTAAATATGTAATATTAAAAATAATAATATACTATAAATTGAAAAAAGTATTTTGGAAAAGAATACATTAGGCCTATATAATGTGGTATCAATGGCGACGATTATAAAAATAAAAAAGTATCAATATGGTCAATATGATCAATGGTTTTATAAATATGATAGTTAATTATATATATATACATATAATTTATTGTATATTTTATTAAAAGAAAATTACCATTACCATTAAATCATTATTTATAATGATGTACATTATAAATAAAACTTTAATGTATTTTTTCAATAAATAATATAACAAAAATAATACTGTAAATAATATTTAATGACATCAAAAATATTTGGGTCATTTAACATTTTGTACGTTTCAAGAGATTTATTTATTTATTTGTTACAAATATTTATTTTAAATATAAAAAACAAATTAAATTTGATTCTGTCTGAGTCTGACAAACAAAAACTGGAGCGAAGATGAAGGATGCCAGTCGGCTGTGTTGGAGTGTTTCATAAGAGTCTGTAATTGTGCTGACCAAGAGATTTCACAATGTTATCTGTCCTCAGTCTCTGTTTCTTTTCACAGTGTGTTCAGTGAGAGGGGAAACCCTAGTATCATACATAAAACAGACATAGGGTTGAGCTGACTAATCTACAGCCTCAGTCTGAGAGGAAGACCTGTGAAGAAAGACATGAGGGCAGAACAGATGGATTTTGATGTCTATGAGAAGAGACTGAGGGTCAAGACAGGTTACAAATGTGAAAAGCTTACAAAACCTAGTGAACTACTTACATGAGTATTACAAACTGCCTTCAAATCTGGCCCATCTGGTGCAAATATTGGTGGTGACCTTTGGAAATAGTTGTGATGTTGGATGTGTGCTTTAAAATGTTCATTTAAAATGCAAAGATTGCAATAGTTGATTGCAACTGTATCGCTTCATTTCTCAGTTGCATGCGTTAAGAACCAAATAAGATGGCATGTGTGTGTATCAAAGAGGATGTTTCAGTTGTTTATAAAGCTTTAATGAAGACAAATCATGTGAGACGGTAGCATGGAGGAGCTAGTGAACTCTTTTGTTTGGACTAGCATGATTTTCTGCACGTTCAGTTTGTGTTGTAAACTGCGCTCTTAACATCTCGCTGTCACTGAAGTGTTTTTATGCATGATTAACGAAATGTGCTGCTGGTGTCATTCTTGATAAATGCTTGATGTGTGTTTTTCTTGAACAGTGAGTTCAGTGAGTGTAAATGTGATTATATTGTTGATGTTTCTGCCGTTAACTGTATTGTCTGGGAGGAAATTATTTGCTCATGCTTGTACAAAAACCCAAAGGCTCTTGTCCAAAATATTGTAGTGCTGTTGCTACTTTATTTTGTTTTATTTTATTTTATTTTATTTTATTTTATTTTATTTTGTTTTGTTTTGTTTTGTTTTGTTTTGTTTTGTTTTGTT
>JAUMHG010000054.1:17090440-17106337 GCA_032359395.1 Enteromius anoplus
CTATTATATGATATTCTAAAATGCATGTTTGAACTGCTTCTACTCAAAATATCTTGCTCTGACATATCTTAACATTTAGTAAAAGATGCATGTATATTAGTGATATATTATGTATATATGTAATGTGTATATTTAATATCTGTGTGTGTATACACACACACACAAACACACACAGTAAATGTTTTTAAATATAATATTTTTTATCATTTATATAATATATTTAAAATACAAATATATCTTCTAATATATTCTATATGTAATTATATATTTATATATAATATAAATATATATTCTATATATTCTATTTATGTTTTTAATATTTATATATTTATTTATATACATATTTATTTTAAAAAATATATGTGCATGATTATTATTTATATATACATAATAAATATACAGAATACACACGTTATGTAAACAAAACTATTATTTTGGATGAGATTAATCACTTTTAATTGTTTGACATTTATACATCTATTATATAAATGATAAAAATGTATATATTAAAAAATATTTTTTACTGTATTAGGGTACGTAAATATATATGCATTAGCGCTGCCAGAATATATGTAATTTATTGGAAAAATTATATAAGAAAAATATAGTATTGTTTATTTTTTTGTAGGTGTTTAACCTGTATTGTGTAATATTTTATTCCAGACCTAGGCTTGGTGTTGTGCATTATCTACTTTCTTTTTTGATTTAAAAGGAGCAGCTGCAGTTGTTCAAAACTGGGTTAATTGATGTGGTGTGTGTGTGTCTTTTAGTTGCATTTTCTACTTTTATTTAGTACTAAATGTGCTGCCAGAATTGCAGATGTGCAGAATTGTTCTTTTGATAACAGATTTCATTTTAAAAGCATTAAATTACTTGCGCAGAATGGCATTCAGGCATTACTCATGTCAGCTGGCCGTTACACAGTTTTCATTAAAATTTCTCCATATTTTATGTTCTGTACAGTGACTTCATGCTTTTACTGACCAGTTTGAGTGTTTTTGTCCTTATAAGGTGGACGTATGAACCAGACGAATCAAAAGATGGATTTTGGGAGTTGAAATGGAGCCATTTGCATTGTTCCGTATAATGAGTCGTCAGTGTAATAGAGAGAAATATTAGCTCTGTTCAAAGCCTGCTGATCTGCTCATGTTTGGTGTGAGTAAGCAGATTCAGAAAAAAAACACTGGCCATAAATAGCTCTTATTGCACAAATTGGATTTTGCATGAGTTTAATAACAAAAAGTGTCTATATGAATTAAATTAAGCAGTGTTTCTACATAATGATTGTTGTTATACACACTCGCTCCTCTCACATCCTGTCTTCACTCTGACATGCAGCCTGACCTCAGACGGAGCATCCTGTTGCTCAGCAGAATCTCTTGACCTATGACCTCTGCGCAGCGGCCTGACAGCTTGTGCTGAGTAAGCATTTGAAAGAGACAGTCTGTCTTGGCCGGTCTGGAGGGGTTACAGTTAACAAAAAACACAGAGCAAACCAAACCTCTCGCTTCCGCCCCGTTTGACCGGCGTTCACCCCAGAGTCCTGAAGATCTGCTGAAGAAACCGAACCCGCCTTTAGCACTTTTCCTTTTGTACGCTGGTTTCAGGGCGTTTGGTCTGAGGGCGCGGGTTGCTCTCGAGAAGCGTTTCCTCTGCTAGTGCTCTTTAAAGCACAATAAAAGAGGAGCAGGGGCTTGTGGGAGTCTTTCCCTCGCGCTCATGCAGAAAGCAGATGTTGAGTCGTGCGGTGCTGAGCACGAGCCTGGGGTTTGGCTTCAGACGGACGGGTGTGAGAGTTCCCTGCAGGGACGCCGATGAAAGCTGAATGCACTGACACTCGAGCTGCAGGAAGTGCTGGGAAAGACAGCAAGTGTGTTTGTGAGGAATCCCTAAAACCAGAGGAAGTTAAATAGATCTGAAAACACACATAGAGGTGGTGTTTAAGGATGAGTTTGCATTGGAGTAAAACACATATAATATATCTATATCTATCTTTCTTTCTTGGCTTCTATTTTTCATTTGAGTATTTAGTAAATGAAGAAGCAAAGAGTAAAGAGGACATGGGTGTTTTATTACTTAATTTATTTAGAAAGCGCTCTTTTATGCATGCATTTACTGCATCTGAAGAATAATGAGGCTGACGGTTTGAAGTCATTAGTTCCAGTGCAGAGTTTTCATGAATATAGATGCTGTGATTCATACGCGTTTGCATTTGTAGAAAGATTGGTCATTTAGACACAAACACAGACTCCTTGAGTGCAAATGAAATGTTTTTTTGAGGGCTGGAGCAAAGGACACTCAAGTGCTTCCGGACTCTGTGCATTGTTCAATTGGCATCAGGTGAATTATGAGGACAAAACACTATTTTCCCAGCCGAAGTGAAGGACTCGTCTAGACAGAGCTCTATAGGGGTTTCCAGGAATCAAGGTTCAGCATGACACACAACCAACTGGACGGCTTATGATTGATTCAGTGCATGGAGTAAAACCAACAAGTAAAACCATTCCAGATTTGACTTTCATGCTGAGAGAATGGCAGATCATTTCTGCATCAGCAGAACACAGTGCCATTAGAATAAAGTTATCAAATAAGGACTAACTTATATTAAAATTAAAGGAATAGTTGACCCAAAAATGAAACTTCTGTCTTCATTTACTCAACACAAAGGACAATATTTAAAAGGGGCCATACGGTGGTACATGCACTTTTTCAAGCAGTTTGGACTGAAATGTGTGTTGGGAGTGTGTGTATACAACCACCCTACAATGATAAACATCCACAGGTAGTTTTCTTTTAATTTAATAAAATAAGTTGCACCTTATGAAATCAAGCCATTCTCAAATGCATGTCTCCCAGAGGCCACTCCCACAATATTTGATTGACAGGAGCGTGCCACACAGACTGAACTGGTGTCTCACCTCAGCCCGCCCTGAGTGAGCCGTCATCAGACCGAGACGCAGAGACAAGCAAGACTCCTGAGATTGAGGTGTTTTGTTGTTGAATGTATTAATGAACGTAGCAGTAGTCATTTACCCCCGACATCTGAGTGACCGAAGATGCAGAGGAGTAACGTTACGTTTGGTTCTGAAGGGAAATGCCCCCTTGATCAACCTGAATGCGTTTATGTTTGCGAGAATCATTCATGATCCAGCCTCACCTATAGAAGCAGTGAGTATAATGTCTTTTAATGAATCTTTGCAAATCGCCCTTCGTAATTATGTGCTAATTAGCAAGTTTCACTATGAATACGTCTATAAAAAGATCCTCTGAGAGCGTCTAGAAACGAGGGGCGGAGCTTGTGAAGATTTAAAGGGGAAGTACACAGAAGAGATCTGTTTTTGACGGGGTTAAATTTGCGTTTTTAAAACTATCTTTGAGAAATTTTAAAACAAACTATATTACAAACTTTCCATTAAGACCCTGAATAATCATATTAGCTTGTGGAAAACTGGGTTTGAATGACCCCTTTAAATAAAGTTTGTAATCAGGCTGTTTTGGGTCATCATTGAAAAAAAATAAAATAAAAATACTATGGAAGTCAATGGAGACCAAAACTTTCATTTTTGGGTCAAATATTCCTTTAATGATTCTGCCATCATTTACTCACCCTAATGTCTTTCTTTCTACTACTTCTTTGAAAAATGTATGAATTTTTTATTTATATTTCCCAGATTTTTAGATATTTTCTATATCTCTTTATAAGTCTTTTCCATTATATGATTCATCTGAAGCGAGAACGTCTGAACGACTCGAGAGTGAATAGTTGATGACAGAATCATCCCTTTTTTGCAGAATGTTTATTTCTACACTGAAAAAAGCTCAGAAATGTGTAGAAAATTCATAACAGGGAATTAATTATAGAGAATTGGCAAGTGTCACATTAAACATGTTGATGCAACGATACGTGACAAGAATAGAATAGAATGAAATCGAATATACATCATTTATTTGTGTTTTTTTGTATATTAATCAGAATGATTCTTTCTGTACTCCATTTGCTAAATGGCTAGTTGTTAATTTATTGAAAAAAAAATGGTGTTATAAATAAATTTCACTCGCTAGTATATTTGACATCATTACATTACAAAGAATCTTTACATGGATGCATTTGTCGAATTAGACATAAAATGGTGAAGGAGAAAGACTGAAATATTTTCTTGTCAAACTTGCTCTAATATTCTTTGTGTTATTTACAATTTAAGCACGTGTTCTGCTCTCAAACATCTCTGTTCTTGTGTTTCTCAGGCTGTTTGGGGGGATTTTCGTTTAATTCTGTATTTATTAGACATCAGAACTGGTGTGTCTTACTGTATTTGCTGTTCAAAGGAATCAGTAAATAAAGCATTCCCAGATGCTTGTGACTGACTCATGGAGCAGGATTGTTTTCATATATCATATTCTTGCTACTTTTAGCAGATGTGAGGCTGTTTGAAAGGTAGGCCATCCGAGTGTTTTGTCAAACGGGCCTGAAGGGAGAACAACAGTGGGTATAAATACAAAAAGGAGATGAAAGATCTGGTGTGATGGATCGAGACTGAGGTGCATCACAGGGGTTTAGTCCTTGGTTAATTTCGGTATCTTTGGCCGTGACTTCATAAGCTCTCATGCTACCAAAAATGATTAAAAAAAGCTTTTTGATTTCTATTTTATGTGTTGCTCATTGCGCAAGCGTGAGAGAAGCTGAGGCTGTGCTGAAATGAGTTTTAAGTGTTAGCATCTGTGGGATGCGGTCCAGAATCTGTTGATCAAGTGAATTAAGACAATAGATTTGCATGTGCTTTGATTTGATATTTTGGATTGTTAACATGTTACTCTGAGATCATTCACACGCTAGCCTCACAAAACCTCTCGATTTTTATTTCTGATTTGATGTTTTCCGCACTTCTCTAAGAGTGTGTGTGGCAAACATGGCGATGCTATCGCAGATGAAAAGAACTGTGATTTAAGCGAACGTGCACACCCAGACTCGTAATGTTTGCGTGTGCGATGACAGATGTGTTAATGCGGCCAGATGTGCCGAAGATCCCGCACTTCAGAGGAGAGTTTGCATTTTTTTGTTTGTTCTTATTGTTGTGGGTTTTGGGTTTCATGGAGAGATGTTTTCATGCTGAAGCTTTTGTTCTGTTTGGCAACACACAACGACTGCAAATAGAGAAATACATCACCGATAAATATCATAATTGAAATCACATTGGAAAAAAATCACAAATGAGGTCTTAATTGTTTCTCCTGACAGCAATGAGATTAAATGATCAACAAATAAAGACCTCTCAGAAGGTTATTGCAAGGTTTCCAAAAGAACAAATGTTTATAGAAAGTTTTTTTCAAAGTTGTCTTGTCTTGGACAAATGTTGGGACAAAAATCACTTTTTGTACATTGTTTCTGGAATAGTTTTAGTTGGACATTTGTGTAACATTATTACATGTAACTGTTTTTTTTTTACGTTCAAATGAAATTTTAAAGTAAAATTTGCAAAATGGAATGTTTCCTTACTTTAACGCTCAAATGGATACATTCATAAACCACCAACATAATTCAATAAATATGAAGAAATTCATTTTAAAGTTCTGTCTAAAATGCAATCCACAAATTCTTACAACAACATGACGATAGAAGAACATACAAAAATTAAGTCTAATATGTACTGCTGTAATATTTTCTACCTTGTGCTTGTTTAAATTAAAGCCATTTACTGCTGGTTGGTCAGATTTTGCTTTAAGTCTTTA
Organism: Enteromius anoplus; assembly: GCA_032359395.1. Taxonomy (NCBI): domain Eukaryota; kingdom Metazoa; phylum Chordata; class Actinopteri; order Cypriniformes; family Cyprinidae; genus Enteromius; species Enteromius anoplus. The sequence goes on from JAUMHG010000054.1 coordinate 17,096,168, forward strand.
ATATTTTTCATTTATCATTCATTCTTTCTAGATGGCTCCTTTTCAGGTAGCAAGAATGTTTTGTTGTGACCTTTTGCCCTTGTGTGTTGAAATATTTCACGTGTTACATCTTGACCTCTGGACTCTCTCAGGTGAGCTTCCTCTCTGTTCAGTCACAGCTTAGTGGTTTTTCTGGGCCTCAGGTGTTTTCTGTGTCCCAGTCTCCTGCGCCTGTCTTCGTTCCAGCTCATGATGGAATAGTTCATCCCTGCAATGAGGCAAGGCAAGCGGACTTCGCCAGGTCCAAGGGTGTAACGCTCCTCGTTAGCTAAGGCTTAAGAGCTGGCTGCAGCCTCTGTCCTGCCACGGGATGTCATTACATCAGCCTCGGAATATTTCCATGGATTATTGCATTCCTAGTCAACAGTTATCCCATCACACCAGTGCTATTTGGTTTATTCCTGAGGGTCGTTTAGAAATTAGATACTAGTTTCTGACCTTGTTATGCTTGAGAACTCACCCTGCTAGCGGTTTTTATTTTTTATTTTGTAAAAAGTTGAAAGCCACTGCCAGATTTTTTTCCATTTTCAGTATGTTTTCATGGCCTAGATTATTTTGTATGAGTATGCAGTGCAGTGTCAAAAGAAAAAACTGAGCCTTTTTTTCCCCTAGCTTTTATTCTAGCTTCATTCTTACTTGTTTTATCGTCACTTAAATGTGCTCAGGTTATGTTTGCTTCTATTTCACTGAGTTTTGATACAGAAATTTTGTACTCTTTCAGTAGAAAGAGTGCCTCTTGCCATGTACAGTAGCAGCACGGAAGGCAAGAAAATTCAATCAAGTCTTTGATTACTAACATTCTTCTAAATATCTTCTTTTGCGTTCAACAGAATGTAGGAATTGATGCAGGTTCGGGACATGAGGGAGGAAATTATTGCATTTGATTGAATTGATTCAGCTGATTCCTTTAAACTAAAAGTTTGCACTGATTTGTGAAGCTGTAACATCAGTTTAATTTTGTCTCCGGTGTTTGACCTGTACAGCATTTTAAGTTCTTAAAATAGATTTTCTGTAATTACTGAAGTGTGTTTGGCAATGCAATGTCTGCCGTGTCCAGAGAGAGGAATATTTGACCTTAAATAATCGATTTTCCATGATTTTTTTGTACGAGAGCTGGTTTCTCTTTTATGGTCCATTGGCTGATGATATTCCATTATTTCCAGAGCAGATGTTTGATACAGGAGTCGAAATGACCTCAGTGGACTTTACACTGTGCTAGTCGAGGTATTCCGTTTACATCACTTTTACATGTGCTGAGGAAAATGTATGTGCAGTGTTTCTAATGCTAATGTTTATCAATTGCAGGTAAAGTTAAGGAAATGTTCTACTAATGTTATGCAATAACATTTTTTGATTACTTTGAGAGAACCTTTAGTGAATGTTAGCCAAAGTTACGAGAACGTTGGCTGTTAGTTGGGGTGGTTGCAAGAGTATAGCTGGTTAGATCCCAGGAAATTGCTGGCTGATTGCTGAAGTGCTTTAAACCATTTTAGAGTGTTGCTATGCAGTGACTAGAGTGTTCCGAGTCGTTGCTAGGTTGCTAAGGTGTCGTAGGTGGCTGCCAGGGTGTTGTCATTGCAGAGGAGCTTTTACCTCTTTGGTATGTGGTGTGTGTGCATTTTCTTTTTGGCTCAAGTGAAAAAGCCTTTGGGCTTTAGGATATTCTGATCTCTAGATGTAAATCTGTGGGATTTTTATCATCTCTTTTATCTTTCACCTGGCACAATCGAACGTCTAATTGCTTATTAAAGTAACAGCACACCTCTCCTCAACAAGCTGCATGATTTGAGGTATTATCCATGGAGAACGCTAAACGGAGGTCTTTAATACAGACTCTGCATTACTAATCCATCTTCCAATTATCAGATAAGAGGACAAGCAGATGTGCAGGATGATAAAGAGGAACTAATTTCTGTATGAGAGGAGACTCTCTGGAACGAGCCATGACCTGATTTCTCCCAAGGAAGCATGAGAAAACTGCGCTTTGTCCTTGACAAGTTGGGCACATGTTCACTGCAGCTGAATTCATGGTTAGTCAGCCAAGGCCTGGAAAATGATTTGGGCCGTTACTTTGTTCAACCTCCCTCGTTGCTCTCTTTTGTCTATCCTTCTCTCTCAAGTGAAGGGTCGAACTCCAGTCTGGTTGTGTCTTACCTCAGCATATAAATAAAATTAGACTCATGTGCTCTTCATTTAAAGCTGGCAGATCTGCAGTGTTTAAGAAATCGCAGATTCTGTGATGATTCACCCCTCAAGTTGTTCCAAACTGACATTCATGCTTTATTTTTTTTCTTTTATTTTTGGTGCAGAACATTTCTTTAAGCATCTTTACAGAGCTCTTTTCTTCCAATGACATCTTAAGTCTTAAAAAAACAAACAAACGAACACAGAAAAAGTAGTTCAAGTGACTTGTCTGTTATGTTGCAAGTAGGGTTGGCCGATAGACATCACGATGCTGAGCCGGCATCGCGATCCTCCGCCCCGCCGCAGCAGCAGCAACCAGCTCGCGAAAAACACACTTAATCTATGGCGGCTATATCTATGCCATTCTACATGAGAAGAAACGAGGTCCGCGAGCTCATTTCAAACCCGATCTTCTCTCACCTGCTCGTGCGAACACTGTTATTTTTGTCAGTCGTGGGGCGGGGCTTGGTGTTTAAGTTACAACTAAACAACCCCCCCCCAAAACAACCGCTGCCTACGACGACGATTCCATCGCGATGTTTCCCATTAGACATCGTACGATGCCCAATCGGTCGACATCGTCCAACCCTAGTTGCGAGTTAGTGACTGATTTATGTTGTTGTTTACTAATAATGAAATATGAATAAAATAAAAAATACATTTAAATCATTGTATATTTGTATTAATCAAAAATCAAAAATCAATTACTCATGCATAAATTACTCATAAAATGGTTTTAAACAATTAAACATGAATAAAACCGATTAGTGCTGTCAAACGATTAATCATGATTAATCCAAAATAATCAAAAATTTGTTTTTGTTTTTATGTGTGCTGTGTGTACATAAATACACATACATTGTTGTATATATTTCAGGAAAATATGTTATTTATAATATAAATTATATGAAAACAAAATATAGACATGTAAATATTTTCATAGTATGTGGTAAATTACCACTTGTTATTTAAATAATATTTAATAATTATTACAATTGTTTAAAAAAAATTATGCACCATTTTTTGAGTTTGGACATGAATTTCCGGCAAAACTATCCAAGCTTCAATATAATCAATCTGCTCATCACACAATGCCGTCATCTGACTTAAGACTTAAGAAATAGCTCACATTGTATGTACTGCTTTTATTTTGTGTGTTTTTTTGTCTTCTTTGGAGTTTGACTATTAGGTGTTGCTTTATGAAAAAAAAGAATAACAGGATTCAGGATTAAAATGACAGGGTGAGTAAATAATGACAGGGTGTTCATATTAGGCTGTACTATTCCTTTAAGTTCTGTGCTTGAAAGAGAAACCTGTGCTGTTTATTCTGTTATTCTGTCCACCCCTGCCGTGTCCTTTTCTAGTTTTCTATCTTGCGAGAACACAAAGCATTAAGTGACCAGGGAAAACAGCTGCACCCTGCTGTGTCTTTTTCCCCTAGTGACTGATGATTTGATTTTTTTTTTTTTTTTTTTCTGCTTGTGGCTTTGCTGCAGTCGTCTCTCCACAGCATGAAAGGTAGAATTATTTCTCTCTTTTTTTTTTCTTCTCCGTGCAAAGAATTGCTAATCTTTCGCTCTGTTTGGTCTCTGCTCGTGTGAATAATTGAAAAATAAATGAGAAAATTGTCACAGAAACGTTGTAACACAGTGTCAGTGAGAAAATATGTTTGTAGTTGTTTGTCATTTTAACCTCTGTTTCTGCCAGTTTCGTGACTGAATGTGTGTTGTGTTAGAACGAGGACATGTTGGTGAGGTCATATGATGAGCTAATGAGATGTAAAGAGGATTTGGCATGGTAGTGGCGAGGTGATGTGACGTAGTTGTTTAACTTCACCCAAAAGTGAACATTTAATGTTCAAAAAGTGGTTTATATGGCTAAGTTATGGTGAGAGAAAATGAGTTTTCCATTCGTAAGTTTCCTCATGATTAATGTTTGTATTTGTACCCATTTATAAGCTGATGTGAATAAATATATCTGCTAAATGAATAAATCTGACATCTTTTGATGGACACACACATGGTCTTCATCGGCCCCTTCAGTTTAACACTTGTACATTATTGATTGATTGATTGATTAGAAAAGAAGTGTAGTTTAGTCGTTTCTGGAAGGTATTAGACAAGCGTTTTGGTGGAAATGCACTGCAGATTTTTAAAGAGCGTTCCCACAGTCATTCAAAATAGTAATACTGTGATTTCCAGGCCTGGAATAGTCATAAAAGGTCATGCAATTTTATTTTTTTATTTATTTATTAAATCCCTTTAGCTGTAATTTTTTTGCTCTTCGTGAATGCATTCTCTGTAATAATCCTTTTAAAAACCCTTACAAATGATTGGTCATTTTTCCAAAGTGTTATGCAAGGTTTATAAATATATTTGTTCCTAAGCTCAAACTGAAATGAAAGCTTAAAAAAAAGGATAAATGCATTTGACAATCCACATCATCTGTGGACAATATATTTTGCTTCGACCATATGTCTCCAAACACACCTGTGGGACTCAATCTGGCCAAGATTTGGACCTCCGATTGTATAATTCAGACATCAATTTGCTGCTCCTTCAAGAGTTTGAGCTTGTAAATCTGCTTCTGCTGCACGTGTGATTAGAAGAGCAACATCTGTCAGAACGTCTGTGATCAAGCGGCAGATTTTAAGACTTCTCATCCCTTCCCAGGTTTTTAGGCTCTACTAAACCCCTGCCAAATGCTGTTTTGTAGTTACATGTGCTGTTAATCCCATTTACCATGTGAAACATTGCCGGGAAGACCAATTAAACAGCCGTCCGTTATAATTAAGCAATAAGGGATGAGAAGTCGGGTTACATTATGAAAAGAGTTCCTCCAAGTCTACTTTAAAATCTTATATTCGTATCCTATTATGGCTTATAAAAAACAACGAATGCATAATAAGAACAATGCATGCTATTGAATAATGTAAATCCAAAAGTGAATAAGCTATTAAAGTAAAGTATTATGAGCAGTGTTAGAAAGGTTACTTTGGAAATGTAATAGCCTACAGATTACAAGTTATCCTATTTAAAATGTATGTAGTATTGCAATTCATTTTGTAACTGATAACATTTGATTACTTTCTAATTATCAGACAGATAATAGTCTAAAACTATTAGATATTGTGCATCAAAAATAGGCAAAGCAAAAAATAATTTACCATTGCTTTAGCTTTTAACAGAAAATATTCAGATTACCTTTGCAATAACTTAATTACAGTTCTATTTTATCGCATTTACATTGACATTGTAATGGTATTGCATGTAATAGTTACCCCCCAACCCTGATTAAAATGATAAAGGATAAGGATAAATCTAGAAATGATTGCTTTAACTGAAGTTAATAAGTGGTGTCTGACTGCAACTTAAGTTATATACACAAATAAGATTTCTTTCTTTTTTGAAAGAAATTAATACTTTTATTTAGCAAGCATGCTTTGAATTGATCAAATGTGACTGTAAAGACATTTATAATGTAACTAAAGATTTCTAGCATTCAGAATGGGAACCAGGACTTTTATAATAAACATTAATCAGAAATCAATTTAGGTGTTGTCAGAACAATGCATTAGGCTTTTACATTCAATCACCGGTCTGTCTTATCTGCCTTATCTTTTAAAAATCTATTAATTCATTGTCATTTTGTAGTTCTTTGATGGTGCGGTTCAGATCAGATGGTCTCCGTGCACTGCTACAGGCTTTTCTTCAGATCCGAAATGCTATTTTTAACTGCAAGTATTTGTTCCTGGTTTCTTGGAAAGCTCCAGAATCTGTTGTAAATTCACTGCAGGGTTTGCATTGATTTTTCTTTTTCACAGAAAGCCCCACTGTGGGCTCCAGGATCATCTAATTCAATTTAAGAGAGTAAAGGTCCAGTTGAAAAAGAGTTAAGTTTGGCGAGAAGAGATGAACAACTTTCTCCTGGAAGCTGAAGTATGTAATGTGTAGTATGCAGTAGGACGAATGAGTTTCAAACTTTATTCTACATGCAGACCACAAACTGAACAGATCTTTAGCACATAATGTCAGTGTTTTCAGATAAAATGAGTCAGGAGACGGTCAGAATGAAGTGGACCCAGACTCATACTGTCAGAAGTCTGTTAGTGTGTGTTGTTATTCTGTGACTCAGCAGTGCTGTAATGCTCTTCATGAGTTTGTCACCTTCAGGTTCTGCTTAAGAAAGCACAGCTGCATGAGAATCGGCTGCAGATGTTGGTAATGGTCTGATCAGAACATTATCTCAGCGGGAGAGAGAGAGAGAGAGGAAGAGAGAGAACGAGGGCATCCTTTCACAGGCTGAGGGATCTCTGCGGCCCGTCTTTGATCTGTGATCATTTGCAGCTGATCGTGTTTGATCAGATTATAAAGACACTGTAAAACTCCCTGCCAGTGTCTGACAGACAGACAGACGTCAGCATGCTGCGACTTAATATCTGAGTGAAAGTTTAATTAAGTGTCAGCTTACAAATGATTGTTTCCGTGAAAAGTGTGAGATATACTGACTGTAGACTGTTGCTATGTAGTTGCTAGGGTGCTCTGAGTGGCTTTAGGCTGTTGCTGTTTCTAGTATTTTATATATCAATCGCCATTGATGAGGAGCTTTGAGTGTTGTTCTGAGTAGCTATAGACTGTTGTTATGCTGTCTCTAGGGTGCTCTGAGTACTTTTAGGCCGATGCTATGTCATTGTTTGAGTGCTCTAAGCAAAAATCTTAAGTGTGATAACTTTTTGTGAAGTCTTTTCTTTTACTAGGCAAATGATTTCTAGGAATCGTTCAGGATAGGTTACAAGCTGCATTTTAAAACATAGACTGGAGGAGGAAATGAAAGAAATGAGTGAACGTAACTCAGTTTTGTGTGTTTGTGTTGCAGAGGGCTGTTTGCTGGTCACTACAAAGAAACACACTACCTGGAGGATGGAAGTGCTGTCACCACCTCAGCGAATGTCACAGTAAGATCACAAGCACTGCTTCCATACAGATTTAACCCTACACCTACGGAACACGTGGCAGCATGCGCCTCCTGTAGCAAACCCCTGTTATTCTGCAGAAAACTAATTCATGTTGTCGTAGGACCCGAAAAAGTTAGAAATGGTACAAATTCAGTCAGAGTTACACGCTACCTATATATGTAAGAAATAATTTACAATGATGATTGCAATTGAATTCTTAGAAAATTATGCACACCTGAGGTTGTAATACAGCCGTCACATGTGCATTATTTGTGCGCCCGTATTTATTTATTTTCGTTGTGGGCTTTGGTTCTTTTTCTATTTTAGGCTGTAATGTGGTCAAGAGCTTCCTCGTGTGTTTCCTTGAAAATTATTGCATTCATCAGTCAATCAGATTCAAGCATTCAACATCCCCATTGTATAAATATATATGCGCTTGGAAAATAGTCAACCACACCTGCCTGACACCTGATCCCATCTTATCACTGATCTCCATCCTCAGGGCAACTGCTGGATGATCGTGTCAAAAGCTTTAAAGAAGAAGTGGTCAAACAAGGGCCACATGGAGAGCAAAAACCACCCATGATGCAACTTTGCTTGTTTTAAGTGTTTAGGTTGCAGCTCAGATTACTGGTCAGAGTAACAGGCACATTGAGGCCTGAAGGCTCCTCGGAGGAGCACCTCTGGTTCACTGACCTCGTCTTCCTCAATCTGCTCTCCAGCGGACCGCCGGTTTCCCTCGCCAGACAATTTGAGCCGAACACTTTATGAAAAGAAAACACATGCTATCAGAAATCCAGCAAAAGAAAATAGGCAAGGCAATTAAATCATTACTGTTGCTCAGAGTTAGGGTTTGTAATTTAAACAAACATTGAACCCTTTGCATTGAGCTTTTGCTGGTAACTTGTCCTGAATCATTATGATTTTTGAACAGCAGCAGGATAGCAACGGTCTAAAGCCACTCAAAACGCAAAGAAAGAAGGATAGAAAGGCAGTATTCCCATCATGCTCCAGTAAGGGTCAGTTAAGCACTAGATGTTTCACAACACCGCAGGGTGAGATTTCATAAAGCATTGTGACTTTTTCAGCTCATTCAGCAGTTTTTCTCAGCAGTGTGAGGCAATATGCATCCCTGCTTTGTTTGGATGGGAAAGAGAGTTCAGGTCATCCAGAAACAGCAGCGGTCCTCGACCTGGATGTCATTAGAGTGAGCAGTGCTGAGTTTGGGCTTCAGAAACTGGGATGTTGCAACAGAATAGGACAGATGCTCTATCAACCTGAGTACAGAAGCTGATGTTTCTCACATGCATGCAAATTTTGGCTTTGTTGTGCAAGTTTTGGGAGATTGTTCAGAAGTTACATCTCTTCTCTTATTTGATGTTCATTATTTCATTATTTTCATTATTAGTATTTTTTTTTCTTATTTAAAAATGGACAGGTATTCTGAAATGTAATGCGATATTTATTATTTATCTATTAATATTTAAAATGCATACTTTTGCTAATTAATATGTGTGTTTATATATATACTATATATATATATATAACTATTATTTATTTATGCATTTTTTGTGTACTTCTGATGCACACAGATTGCATCAACTGACATAATGTATATCACATATTTATTTATTTATTTTCAACAGATGCTTTTATCATGACATGCATTGCAATCAAGGTTCATGCATTACTTGGGAATCAAACCAATGACGTAGATCATCATTAACAACTACTGTAATCTTCATCTTGTATTTATCAAACTCTTCCTAATAGCAATTTCATCCTCACTGTGACTGGGATGCATCCAGCTCTGTATTTTCACATTGTTATATTTAATCATTTTCACATGTAAGTAACATAAAACAGTCACTTGCATATACAGTATCAGCCGTATAGTTTGCTTGCCTCATTCTTACCATTGTGTGATCTATCATGCACAACCATCCCTAAAACAACGTTTCACAGCGCTGACCGAAATTCTACAGTTATTGATGTACTTGCTGCATCCAAACATTTGCGCACCAGGCAACGGAATGGCATGTTTTGTGCTGTAAATGGGAGGAATTGAGACAATCTGATGAGATCCAGGGCCCAGATGGAGTGTACTCACTTAGTTGTGTGTTCCAGAAAGACTTGAGGAGTGTGTCAGTGTGTGTCTGTTCTCCCAGACCTCCTCCGCCTTTGATTTAGTCAGTTTTTGGTTGTGTGTGCACTGCTGTTATTTCATCCTGAAGCAGAACTCCTCCGAGGCACATTTGGACTGGCTCATGGGACTCCTCTAGCTCCAGTCGGACGCTGCCCAACACACAAGAAGGGCTTAAATAGTCAGTATATTACAGCGATTAGAACAGAAGTGTCAAACTCATTTTAGATCGTGAGACAAGCTTTTATTTGTTAAACCTCATGGACTCGTCCAAGTTCAGCTTCATTTCATAAATGGCTTATGGTGACTGGCAAATAGAAATATGAATCAAAACAATATAGTAAAGAAAAAGTTTAATTTTGTTCTGTTGTTGCTTAATAGCTTTATCTCTAGTATGTATTATGAAATCAAAACGTAAGAATGATAAGCTGATAATGGTTATTGATATTATGCACTGTATATATTTATTTGGAATTATATTACATGACATAAGTGGTGGAGGAAAATTAATAAAAGAGAAATGATGGAATGAAGGATGATTATTGCTATTATTATATCATTTAGAATGATATAGGTGGTGGACAAAACTAATACGAAATGGCTTAAATGATCGGTTTCAGAAATGGATGGATTTAGACTTTATTTATTTACTGACTTATTATATTGAATAACATAGGTAGTGGATAAATAAATTTGAATGAATATTTACATGTACAGTATTATAATTATCATTGTTAACATTTGTATTATTATTACTATTTTATTATTATTACTGTCATGTTCCATGTCTGTCTGGTCTTGTTCTCCCCCCTGTCTGTGTGTTCTTTGGTTTAGTCCTGTCTTGTCTTTA
>JAUMHG010000054.1:17106437-17121843 GCA_032359395.1 Enteromius anoplus
TTAAAGTTTGTGTTTTTTGAAGCTCACGTCTCCTCTGCTCCTTGCCCACGCTGAGAGGTGCACGCATGCACACAACGAGACCATACGCGCAACAATTACATCATCATCATTATTAAGATTGATAATGTATATATTTATCTTAAATTTGACTGAATAATATGTAGGTGGTAGACAAAAAAAGTATTTAAAAAATGGCGTGAAGGACTTTTAGAGGTGAATAAAGGTTTGGTTGTTTGTGGGTTTAGACACATAAAGGCAATGGAGAAAAAATGAATCAAACAGAAATGGCATAAATTGCACATACGTGTGGAGTTTAAGGGAGGTTTAGTATGATCTCACTCATCAGGTCTCCGCTGTGGCCCACAGTATGAAGTGACCAAGTGATTTAACACTGGACCTGAGGCTGACCGCACACCATCTGCTAGCCTTTACATCACTGATAAGCTACATGAATTCACAACATGCATTTGATTCATTTTGCTCTTGCATTACAGATATTACTATGTTTTGTATCTTTTCATGTTAAATCCCGTCTGCATATTCTCAGTCAGCGTCTGATTGCTGGGTAAAGTGTTTGCATTGAGAATAACTTTATTAATCATTATTTGCATTTGTTCAAATCCGCTTGCGGTATTCATAGAGTTATGATTTTAATTCAGCTGGTGTGTCTGTGGCTTTGTGTTTCATTGTTAATGGAAGAGGAATGTCTTTTTTTTGGTCCAATGTCTGTCAGGAAACAATGCTGTGATGGACACCATAGCTCAGGGCGCGGTGTGTTATGATGGATGTCCTCATGTTCCTTTGACTGAGACTCAGGGATATATGAAGGACTGTAGTTTACAGCAGGACATGCTCTTTAAATAACCCCAATGTCACTGGTGTGCTGGGATGAATATGAAATAAAATGCGCTTTATAAAGCAGTAAAATCTGACTGGATGAGCCACATATGAAAGCATGATACACTGCAGATGCTATATTAAAGGCAAGTACATATTGATCGGCAACCATCAAAACAGCCTGCAGCTTTCTTAATGAGCTCTGTATTTTTGAATATTAATCAAAACAATATTGACTAGAAATATGGACATTTCTTGCTTGCCCTAACAGGACTTACATTTAATAAGCATAAAGGACATACAAATTTAATATTTTCAGGTTTGGGTATTATTTATTTATTTACAGGGAATATCATAGAGATTAAGAAAAAAAAAATCAAATTAAAATGGTATAAATTAACAACAACCCATAGCTTTCCTAAAGCTTTAATACTGTTTACTGAAAATATTATCAAAACAATGTTGAGATAAAAAAAGTATAAATTCTCTCTGATCATGCTTGATAACTAAGTAAAAAAATATTGTTATTATTATAAAAAAATTTGAAAGTAAAAAAAAAAGACTTTTTAATAAACTTACATTTATCACTTTACTAATTAATTAATTTATGTAGAATTATATTGAATAACACAAATATAATTAATAAAATAAGGTTTTTATTAACACTTTATTTGCACAGTCCACTTTAGACATTCTACTAACAGTGAGTAACTACTGTAGCAGTCATTAGAGTATTAGTAGACTGTCTGCTTTAATATCTTCTAACACTTTATATAACACACACAACATAATTTGCAAGTATATCAAGTTCTACTAACCCTACAATCTACTTTGAGAGTAGACATGTAGTTCCCTTTCAGTCAGTCACTATGACGTCACGTCGGTGACCGAAAAAATAGGAATCTCACTTCGAGGGTTACAATACGTAACTGAGACGTTCCCTTTCAGTCGGTCACTATGACGTCACATCGAAGCGAGATTCCTATTCGTCGGTCACCAACGTGACGTCTCCGTTCCCTTCTTCAGGGAACAAGGGTTATAATACCTAACCGAGACGTTGTAGATGAATGAGAATTAGTAGTTACAAAGGTACTCCTAGTTAGTAGAATGTCTAAAGTGGACTATCAAAATAAAGTGTAACAACGCCCTTTTATCATGGGGAAATAGCTGTATCATTGCTTGAAGTAGTTTTGTGAAATTTGTGCACTGTGGTTAATGGATAAATCTGAAAAACACCCAACAGGGAAAGACTAAAAAAATGGAAACGACTTTAAAGAAAGAAAAAGTAAAACCGCTGGGCCAGTGTTGAAAGCAGGACAGTATCTCTTCCTGTGGTTAGTGTAGACTTGGACAGGATTGTTGTGAAGCTCCAGAGAATCTCGTTCCCAGTCCAAAGCACACAATTGCTGCTCACTTCCTCAGAAAAACTTGGTCCTGAAGAGCCTCTCGCTGCGTCCAAACACACAGCACACATTTACATGATGGAGTGAAACTCTGCGTGCAGAATACAGAAGCAGATCCATACAGTCAAGAGATTTACCATGCTTTCTGATTATCCTTCACACTGCCTCATTTGACTGCAGTTTATTCCATTATCATAAAAGAACGAAAGTAATCAGACTTTTGCTTTGTCTTTTTTTTGCCAGATTTCTACGTCTATTGACTCAAATCAAACCAAGTCTGTAATGTTGTAATCAATATATGTGGTTGGTTCTATTCACAAATGGTTTTCTTTTGAGAAAATTAGTGTGAAAAGCACCTCCTGAAGCTAGGCAGCTGAAAGCATTGGTCTTTGACCACTATAGTGGGGCATATTGTCACAATAGTTATAGCCGTATTTGATACATTTCTAAGGCATCAAAATGATCAATGTGATTTTAAATATGATCAATATGAATGTGTTGCACACAAGTTAATTTCATGCTTTCTGTTGTCTGCTTGATCATTTATGTATGTGTACAAGTAGGTATTTTAGTGTGTTTGCCTCTGTATGACTAATTGCTTGTTGTTTTCCCCACTTTAAGTCGCTTTGGATAAAAGCGTCTGCTAAATGAAAAAGTGTTAATGTAAAAAGTAGTATACTTCAAGTTTATTTTATTTAGTATACTTAAGTAAACTCAATTATATGACTTATACTTAATTTAAAATTTAATTGGGGGTAAGTTTCATAAAAAAAATAATAATAATAAAAAAAAAGGAATATACAACATTCTGAACAAAAAGCTAAAAAAAAAGACTACTCAAAAAGCGTATGGAGTAAATCAACACCCCTAAACTTGACAGTCATTATAACCATAGACATTTTATTCCATAACTGAATCTGCTGTATTTTGTGTCCCAGATACACTGCTACTATCATGGCGAGGTGGAAGGTCACCCGGGGTCAGAAGTCAGCCTCAGCACCTGCACAGGACTCAGGTGAGTTAGCGGTCACATCTGTGCATTAACCTCACCTCGCCACCTTCCCATGGTTCACTAAGCTCGGGGACCAAACTTACATCGGGAAACGCCTGAGGAAAGAGCATTTTAATTACGTGTGAAGTTCGGCATCCTCCAGAGTCACGATACACTTCATGTTTTAATTATGAAAAAGCACAGTTAGGTTTGATTCATTACCCGAGAAGGGACATTCAGATCAAAAGTGAAATAAATGTGAAAAGTGTGATGGTGCATGCGCTAGTCAAGTTCTATAGCGCTTCATACAATTTAAATACAAATTAAATACATTTCCAATCTTACATATTGATCAAAATTACAATATTCATAATGAATTAAATATGTAAAAAAAAAAAATATATATATATATATATATATACATATGCATGTGTGTATTAGTGTTGTGATAAATCACAATTATATAAATAATTAATTTTTACATTATAAATGTGTGTGTACTGTATATTTATTATGCTTCAAATGCAGAAAAATAAGTTACATTTATTTATTAAATATATTTATATTTTATATAAACTATAGGAATATAAATATATACATGTAAATGCATGTACATATTTAAAAAAAACATATGCTGCATGTGTGTGTATTTATATATACATAATAAATGTACACAATAAACACACACAAATTATGTATTGGTATTAATCACTATTAATAATTTGACAGCACTAATATATATATATATATATATATATATATATATACACAGTGACAGCTGGGAAAAAATTAGTTAACCTAAATGATTTTAGCAAATGGCTGCAATATAACAAAGAGTGAAAAATTTAAGGGGGTCTGAATACTTTCCATACCCACTGTATATACACACACACACACACACACACACAATACAATATAAACATTTATCCTGTATTTTAGATCAAATAAATGCAGCCTTGATGAAAAGTTCAGAGTCAGTCCATTGGCATTCAGTTTAATAACAGCATAGATGCTGCAAAGCTCATCAATTATGAAACGGATGCATTTCAGCCGTAAAAGAGGAAAGCAACTGTCCTATAACAGCTTGTCAGAACGTCATCATAATAACTTTATATTAACTGATCATGCACCACAAGAGATGCATAAAGTAGATTTTTTTCACACCCGGACCTGCGAGCGCGAGCTGAATTTATGACAGCGATAAAGTATGATCCACGTTTCCGTCCCCAGAGTGACGCCGCTTATTGTTCAGCTCTTTATTTCACCTTGACTTGTTTTTGTGCCGCAGTAACCTGTCTCTCTCCACACACGAGCAGGTCTCCTCCGACACAAGCGGCCAAAACAAATTGCTGCTGCTTTAGTTTGGCAGCGTCCAGGGTTTCCACGAGGATCTCATGCGGTGGAGAATGTCGTTTTAAAAGTTCTGGAAAAGCCCAAAGCGCTGGCCGTTTCCCAGCCGAGGAGAGCATCGCTTAAATTCAGCGTACGACTCAAAAGTGTGAGAAAGGTTTGCGGACGGCGGTCCAAGAACCACAGAGCGGTAATATTAGAGCTCAGGGGAAGATTTATTTAGCCAAATATCCTACGAAATGGATCGTCTGCTGACCAACTGTGGATGTTGAAGGCGCTTTCCAAAACGTCACACTGTCTCACTTTGTGGGAAAACGAGAAACCACTTCCTCTCATAGAAGAGTTTCTCTCGCCGTTTTTTGTTAATATTGTTAAAGCTTCTTCTGCCTCGCTCCTATTCTGTGTCTGCAGTTCCCTATCATCATAAATTATCAGTGCATCTCGGCGTTTGAAAGCACGTTTTGGGGAAAGGGCTGTTCAAATAAGTCCAAGTATTTCACACGGCCTCTAAATTAATAGGTCATGAAAACGGCAAGCACAATTATAATAGAGTACAGATGCGGTTCCACATGAATGCTACAAATTTAATTCATAGCAGGAGGTAAAGTTGTTCTGCTTTTTACCGTAAAAGCTTGAAAATATTGCATTTACTTCCTGATTAGCAACATTTCCGAGAGATGCTCATTCAAAAATGGGTTGTGTGACTTTTTGACAAAATGTTTCAGGCTGTTTTTTTTTTGGTACAATACGTCCAGACAATTGACCACTGTTCATGATCATAAAAAAACGGATCATATTCAAAGTAAATGAATGCATAAATGTTCTGTTTCATTGTTATTTCTTTTTACGTTTCCATAATGGATGCTGATTGTAATATGAACAGATTCAGGTGTTAATGCTGTTCCTTGTTTTGGTCTTCAGGGGGCTGATTTCGCTTGAACATGAAGTGTATGTCCTGGAGCCGATGAAAGAGGGAAACACACACCGCCTTTACAGAGGAGAACATCTTAAATTCACCCGGGGAACCTGTGGACACGGTCACAGCATTTCATACCCTACAGAGATGATGAACACCACAGGAGACGTCTTCAGCTATTGCAGCAGTCAGAGGGTGAGCATTGGGGTCACCTTCTCTTATGGGACACATTTCTGACTAAATCTGAATATTTAGCTTTAAACAATGTAGGGATTGGCTTTTATCCAGGATAATTGAAAGAGAGACCAGAGCCAGATCATAATATCATAAACACATCAGAGCAAGGGCTTTTTGTTTATATGAGCCAATAATAATAAAAATAAAGCCTTGAGCCTGATACTAATTGCATATCATATCAAAACAACTGCATAGCAACTGAAAGTAAATTTACATCACCTTTGGTACAAAGCAAATATATAAGTCATAAAATAAGCTTTAAACTACAATTAAAGCAGAATAAAACCTATTCCTTTATTCCTACTTACTCAATGCCTTCATTTATTGCACTGCCCATTTTATTTTTATTTTTTAAATTTTCTTTTAAATATTTAAATAGGTCACAGTAAGTGGTTTCCCAACCATTAAAACTGACTAGGATTTTTATAAACATTTTTATATTTTATTATTATAATTTTTTTTTATGAAACATTTTGTATAGGTTTCTTTTAAGGTTTCTCAACCAGCCCAAGGCAGCAGTAATGTGTGTGTGTGTGTTTTGGGCGGGACTATCTGTTTGCCTGACCAATGACAGACCAAAGAATGACCAATTAAGCACTGATTAAAAAAACTATTCTCTCAGCTTTAGCTCTTTATTATTTTACTGTACACTCTCTGGCTTCTAGTCTTGCACTATTCAGTCCATATTATATTTCCATTTTTTTTTTTTTATTTATAATTTTTTTTATTTTGTTTACATTTTAATTTAATTTAATTGTTATATTTGTTATTTATATTTTATTTGAAATATATTACAGAAATTAAATAGCGTATTTTTATAGTTAATTTCTCGACCAGCCCATCATGATATCACATGCTCGGCCAATAGAATGATTTTGGGGGCGGGACTATCTGTTTGCCTAACCAGTGACAGACAGGTGGAGTGTTCAAAAAAACCTGTTCTGTTTAATGAAGCTTCTGAGACAGATCTCTCTTCATTTGGTCAGTTTAAAGAATAAACTAATTGAATATCAATACAAACTAATTGTTTACACACAAAAGACTCATTTCTGAGATTCAGAAACAGGTTTTTTTTCTCCTGGAAAGCTTTTATCCACCTTTTGCTACACGTTGTTTTGTTGCTGACTCCATTTAGGCTCCTATGTTTCATCAGTTCAGCAGATATCGGTCTCGCTGTGGAAGTCAAGTGTTTTTATTCAATTAGACGCTTATCAGCTTCTCTCTCTTCAAAGCGAAACAGGTGAAGCGTTCTGCTAAGGCAGTACAACCCTAATTCTTCCCAACGCGAAGCCTGACACAGATGAGTACGGCTTTTTATTTCCATTAACGGAAGACCAGTCACTGGAAACAACAAGAGACAGCTTCTATTCAGAGCTGAACGCATGAAGACGAGGGTCACCTTCATCATAGTCTGTCCTGGCTGGACTCTCAAACAGCTTTGAGTTTGGATTGCATTGGAAATTGGATCCCGTTGTATGTGTTTAAACAGTCTGTACACATATGAGATCTGATCTGTCATGTGGTTATATCTGGATATATCTGATATTTGCATGACCATTATGTCTGAACACATAATAGAGATGCACTGGAACCGATGTTAACTTCACTAGTTTTCGTCAATCATAAAGCCGTTCTTTTCACAATCCAGCTGAGAACTGAATATTAGCGATTATGAAGACTTTATTAGATGAAAACTGTATAACCACTACTATATATAATTTATATGCAAAATAAACAGGGGCTTGTAATACTTTGTTAAGCAAGCAGTTTTCACATACATTTATTAAAACAATATCAAAACAATAATAAAAAATATATATATATTATATTATATATATATATATATATATATTATTTTTTTTCAATTGTTTTAATTTTGATGAGTTAGACTGGATCGGAAAATCAGTCAGCAAATCTCAACCCATAACCTGAGCTCAACTAAAAAAGATCTTTATAGCATTTGCTTTCAATAATCCGTTTGTGCTATTTTAGTCACTGATGACTTCAATAGTATCCTAAAATGTGGAAAACAGTAAAAATGAAGAATGAGTGGGCAGGTGAAAATTACTTGAAAGACTCTGCTTTTGAAAAGAGACGTTTATAATATCTATAAAAGACAAGTGGGTGTTTCACACGAGTAAATGAGATCGCCAGGCAATCCGAAGGCTGTTAAAGTGAACGGTGTCCTGGAAAGCGCATGGCGGTGGATCAGATGTAGTTTGAGGGCATTGCTGAACCCAGCAGAGGATGTTCAATCACACACTGCTCTGTTAATAGAGGGCACATTTAGGAGAGAGCGAAAGACGTCACCTCTGTTTCTTAAAGGCCATATAGACACATAGCAAAATGGGCCTTGGGAGATTGTATAAAACCTTCTGGAGTGCAAGATCTATTACCTGTGTCTTCAAAAGAAGAAGGTGAAGTTCTCTCTTAATCGTGCTCTTCCTGTCATTCTTTCTCTCTGCAGCATAAAAGGGAAGCTCAGAGCAGCACCAAGCATGTGGAGTTGATCATCGTCGCAGACAACCGCGAGGTAATGAAGAAATGCTCTTGACCTCACGCACATCTCCAACCTTCAATCATTTAACTCAGCGGCTCTAAACTAGTGGGCGTGACCCAAAAATGAAACGCAGTGCAAAGGATACCTAACCATATAATTTATGGACCCCAGGAAGTATAGCCACTGCTTTGGTAGTGGCTTATGGGGATCCAAATAAATAAAATTAAAAATATAATACTGTCTATCTGTCTATCCTGTAAAAAAAACGTAATAGGTTGGTATATTAAAGTGCCCTCATTATGAATTTTTGAAAATGATTTTTCTTGCAGTGTGTAACAGAGCTCTAAGTGAATTAAAACATCCTGCAAAGCTGTATATCTGACTTATTGCCCACCCACTTGTTGGTCTGCTCAGGTTGGTCTGAATGAAAATACGATTTCATTCTTTGCCACTAGGTGTCACTTTAGGTGCGTTAAAAGTTTACAAAAAAAACGTTTAGTAGTCGTTGAACAAATAAGGACAAAATGAATGCATATTATTGTGATCTTGCATGCATTTCAAGCTGTTGATTGGGACTCCCAAAACCAAAATATAAACCTTTTATAAACAACAATAGGGGCACTTTACCATTATATCAGTTCATGAAGTGATGGGATTTACCTCTAAATTTCAGTTAAAACTATAAAACCTATAATGTTGCTACCGTATTTTTATTTACTCTCCATCTCTTTACATTTTAAAAATGTAAGTGTTTATAATGATTTTTTACATTTTGCAATTTAATTCAATTAGTAATTAGGCATGGGCTGGTACAAGATTGTGACGGTATGATAAACTTAGATAAAAATATCACGGTATCACGGTATTGTAATTACTGCTCTACAATGTTATATTTAAATGTCTGGGTAAAAAAACAACTGAACACAGTATATTTTATTTTAGGAAACATATAGAACATTTTGTAACACTGAACATCAGGCAAAATAATTAAAATAAATAATTGAATCTTCTTAATTAAATAAAATTGTAGTCTTGTGTGAGCTTAAACCTGCAGATCAACAATAACCAACATAAATAAACATTTAAACGTTGTTTCTCCTCAATTTGAAAAGGCATTATGTCTTTTGCAATAAAGTATGCCACCTATGGCGCCAAATCTATGCCAATAATACGCGAGGCCACCACTGCACTGCAAAAACTGCTTTCTAAGACAAGTTTTTTGTCTTATTTCCAGCCAAAATATCTAAAATTTCTCAAACGAAGAAGGATTTTCTAGACAAGAAACAATTACTGTCTTGTTTTCAGAAACAACAAGCTAAAATTAAGTTAGTTTTTACTTGAAACAAGCAAAATAATCTGCCAATGGGGTAAGCAAAATATTCTTACCCCATTGCCAGATTATTTTGCTTGTTCTAAGCAGTCATTCCTGCGCTCGATCTTCTCTCACCTGCTCGCGCAAACACTTTTATTTTTGTCAGTCGTGGTGCGGGACTTTGCTGTTTTAGTTGTAATCTCAAATGTCATTGGTTATTCCCGTTTTCCGGACGTCAGTATTAGATGCCTGTTTGATTCATTCACTTGACTTGAGACATGGCATTCACCATGACATATCGCGCGCATGACACCATCAGTGGTGCGCTCGCGTATTATTGGCATAGATTTGCCGCCACACGAGTCTCACTAACTGCGAATCGCGTGCACAATCACATACACCGATGAGGAGGGGCTGCATTGTTTTCGCTGCAGGTACACACACACACACACACACACACAACCTAGTAGGAAGTCCTGCGCTTTCACTTTAACAACACAAAAAATGCACATATCGTAGGAACCGTATTATTTTTTGTTTGCGGTTTTGACACCGTGACTTTTTTGAACCGCGGTAAACCTTGAAACCAGTTATCATCCCATGCTTACTAGTAATCTGTGTGCACTGTCGATGTAATTAGTTTCTGTTTTTCAGATTTTTTAATATATTTTATTTTATTTGAGTTTTAGTCATTATTAAAGTTAGTAAGTATAGTTCTTGAAGTTATTTCAGTTGGGTTTTAAATGTCTGTCTTATTTCAACTGACTTGTTTAATTTATTTCACGTAGTTTTAATTGTGTTTTAATTGTGACCAGCTGAGTTTTTACTAAATTAAAACCTTGTAACTACATTTATTGGCATGAAACTTCTATAGGTCATGAACCCTGGATGCTAGGTTTAGGAAAGTCTGGAGGTCAAAGGTCAACGCAGATTAGAGGGTCGTGGTTTGTTACGACAGGAAACAAAGACTGTTAGTAATGAGCATTAAGAAACGCTTTGTTTACAGTTTAATTCTTTCTACCTTTCAAATATCCTGTCCTGTGGAGCTTATTTAAGCACATTTTACTGCAATAAAAGCTTCTGTCCTGATGTTGGTTTCTCCTGCAACAATCAAAGCAATCATGGGTGACACATTTCCAGTCTGTGCCTTTATTCTGTAAAGCTGACAGCCTATACTTAAAACGCTGCAGGTCGTGTTTGGCTCAACATCTGTGTGCCGCTTCCCGTGAAAAATCAATGAACTCATGTGACAGTTACCACAGCTGGCCAATGGCATTTGGCTGCAGTTTAAAGACTTTTTTGCCCCTCTTTTCATTTCAGTACCAGAAACAGGGGAAAGACGTGGAGAAAGTGAAACAGAGGCTCGCTGAAATAGCAAACTACGTGGACAAGGTAAACTTGGAAAGCATGTCAACATGCATAATGAATGAATGAATGAATAATTAATACTTTGCAGAAGACCCATAATTTGGGAGGAAATTCTTATATTAACTTGTTCTTGTTCTTATTTAGTCATTCATATTTGCATTTCCGTATTCAAAATGGTACGTAATTACACATTTGTGCAATGACAATGTAATAATGTAATATATGTGTGTCATATGTAATAATATATATATATATATATATTGTAAATCAGATTAATCAGTTGTAAGTCTGAATATACAAATCTAAATATATAAAGGTAAATTGTGAATTAAAAACTAAATCTATAGTTTAAAGTCTGCAAATATAGAAGTAAATCAGAATATACAGTTATATATACATCCGAATATGTAGTTATAAGTGTAAATAAATATAAAAATGTAGTTGTTGATATGTCTTAACTAATCACTAAAGTGAGCTTTTGTCAGGTTTTGGCCCTTGAAACATCTGTTTAAAGCTGCTCTGCTGATAGCAAGCGCTGCTGTGTTTCAGTTTTACAGATCTCTGAACATCCGCGTGGCTCTGGTGGGGCTGGAGGTGTGGAGTGACGGAGACAAATGCTCCATCACACAGGATCCGTTCACAACGCTCCACGAGTTCCTGGACTGGAGAAAAGTCAAGCTGCTCCCGCAGAGACCCCACGATAACGCTCAGCTCATCAGGTTTGACTGCTGAGGGCAGGCAGGTGGAAAAAACAGCATGCGGTTTACCACCGGAATCAATGCACTTCTTCTTCCAGGAAGAATCACTTTAATATTTATTATTTTGAAACTTTGAAAAAATTAATGGGGTTTCATTCACATTTTTTTTTTTTAACTCTTATAATATTACACGGCCTGCTGTAGAGGAACGTGTGACACTTGACTTTCCTGTTTTCTATCTTCAGTGGGGTTTACTTCCAGGGCACCACCATCGGCATGGCTCCCATTATGAGCATGTGCACTGCAGAACAGTCAGGAGGCATCGTCATGGTGAGTGACGTCCTTAAATCAATCCAACACACATCTAATACCTTCAAAAGTATGACGTATTTATAGCCGACTCCCTGACTTAATATACCTCCAATTTAACAGCACAGATAGCTCAAACTATTGCGTTTATTCTGCTTGCATGTGATTTTATGCATCTCAATATTTGTGTTTTCATTAAAAGCTTCTCCATTATTCGGTTTCTACCAAAACATTTAGTCTCTCGGTCAGTCAGAACAGCAGACATGCATGTTTTCTTCACAAAGACTCATTTATCGGATGTATTTTATTTCCTTTGGCCGCCTCTTGAATGTCAGACTTTTGTTTTTGCTGTTTGATGGAGTGGAGTTGCCACCATAAAAGCCCCAGTATTTCACCGAAGCACGGCACAATCTCATGACATCCTTTGTTCAGATCAGGTTTTGTCCTCATTCGACCAGTTAACCCACTTAACCAAACTGAAGCTTCCTGAAAATGCAATGACTTACACAGACATCAGCAGATTACAGGATTGCGTTCAGCCCCCCCTGACCATCAGAATGCTCACATCCACTGGAAATAAAACTCACAAAGTGACATCAAAAGAGATTAAATGGAGCGCAGATGGAGACTTTTGCTCGAGTCTTCTGCTTCTCTGATTTTTACGCTCCAAAAAACACCCAGCAGTCTTCAGTTTGTGTCCTCTAGAGTGAGAAAATTGCAACTTTTGCCACATTGCGCTCGGGCATACAGTAAGTGTCTTTTAACCAATGAGGCTTTTGGAAATCCAATTTTCAGTTTTCCTCCTTGATTTCAAACTGATCTGGTTCTTTTAACCCTCTCTAAATGGGCTTTACACACTACTGCCTCAGTGTGAAAGCAAATTGCATCATGCATATATAAATGAACTCGTACTTTTCTTGACAAACATGCCTCCTTACTATGCAAATCAGGTTCATTATAGAATGTGCTGGATTCATAAGCATCAGCATTTTTGCCTGACACAGTTATAAATGCCCAAAGCTGGCAGGAAAGCTGTGCGTAGCAATAATTGTAACAAAATGTTTTTGACTAAATGTGTACCTTATAGACAATATAATGTAAACTACAGTTCAAAAGATTAGAAATCTTTATCTTTATTTGCAAACTGTTTTTATTCCCCCAGTTTAAGATAAAACTCTGTTTTCTGCTTTAATATATTTTAAAATGTAATTTAGTCCTGTGAGTTTTCAGCATCATTGCTCCAGTCTTCAGTGTCACAACAATCTTATCTTAATATGCTTATTTGTTGCTCAAGAAACATTTCTGATTATTATCAGTGTTGAAAACATACACTGAAAACAAATTGTGTTTGAAACAGTTTTCACTCACAAATAGCTTGTAAATTTCACTAAAAAAGAACATTAACTGAAATTTGTTTCTACAGTATTTTTTGTAGAAGCCATGAATTTTTTCAGTATTTTTGATGAATAAAAAGTTCCAAAAGAGTCACATTTATTTGGAATCAAAGTCTTTTGGAACATTACGGAAGTATTTACTGTCCCTTTTGATCATTTTAATGCACCCTTGATGAATAAAAGCATTAATTTCTCACTGACCCCAAACTTTTTAAGTCATTTTGTTCCAGTGTTAAGTTTCTGAGTCTCTTTGGCTCTGAAAGAGAGCACCTTCTGAGCAATAAAACTTCCCTCTGCACGCTCACGCTCATAATCACTCAGAACAGAACCGAATCTGGCGGTCTCCCCTCCTTTTTAATTTGGTTTTCACGTGTTTGCCAGACACGTCCTCCACCAAAGCGACTGTAATTGTGTCTGTCCTGCCTCATCAGCACACACCCTTCCCAAACAAAGGCTGCAGAACTGCAATTCCAGCCGAGGATCTCCAGTCATGCTGCTCAGACGGATTTGTGGAAAAGTAATTATAAAGGCCGTTAGCGTCTGCTCATCGCGGATCTCATGTGAAACCGTTTTCTGAGAGAAAAGCAAACATGGAGGAGAGATGTAATCTGGGGAGGGAAGGTGGAACAGGACGGATAACGCCTCGCAGGTCTCTGGGGTTGCGGAGGAAGAAATTGCTCTTGTTTGCTTTAAATTGAAATTGATTGCTTATTTAAATTTGCCAAGTGTTTATTGCTACTTGGTCTCATGGCGTAAATGTACCTTGGTGCACTTTTTAGCAAGACACAAAATATGTACCAACAAGTGCATATCACTGCAGCTTCAGGCAGTTAAACTCTGACAGCTTTTATTAATTTTCTCACAAATTTACAGTTTCGATGAATAAAGCGTAGTTTTCATACAATAACTTAAAGAGTATCATGTTATGACTTGTCATGGCATCACACATATTCAGCGTCATATCTATAGGTTTATGAAAACTACGGTTTGACAACACAGTTCACGTCTGTGTAAAAGGAAGTAGACACGGTGCGTTTTTATATTCGTTTCGGGTAGGTTTAGAGTTGAATTTTGTGTAGGGCATACTTCCAACATGATAGAGCATTAACTTTTAGCAACGTTCCACAGCTATTTTAATTCTTAAGCACTGCAATACATACCTACAGTATATCAACATAATAAAAACATGCCAGGGGTTCACATAATGAACTTGTGTTTTAGCTCTTTCTCTTTCAAACTGTAGCGAAACCTGTCAAAAACATAAAAAAGTGCACAGAGGTACATATTTTTATAAGACCAGGTTGGTTTATATATTTGTTGGTGTTTGACCGATGGTTTCTCAATCTCTCGGCCTTATAGGATCACTCTGACAACCCTCTCGGCGCTGCGGTGACTTTGGCCCACGAGCTTGGACACAACTTTGGCATGAACCACGACACGCCGGAGCGAGGCTGCGGCTGCAGAGCCACTGTGGACCGTGGCGGGTGTATCATGACCCCCTCCACTGGGTGAGAAAACTGCATCGCTTCAGTAATTGTGATCTCTAAAGCTGATGTGTGTATTTGTCTTTTATATTCCGATATTCCTTTATCAGTTTAATGTGCTATAATAAGGAAATTCTCAATTTTGCAGCGAGGCTCTTCACATATGGTGTGAGTTCGGGGGCTACCTTTTTTTATGTTTGTAAACATTATTTTTGCACTAATGTATATGGTGTGGAGATTAAAAAAGAGAAAAAAGAGAATGGTCCGCAAACTAATTTTCCAAACCAATTGATCTCTGTATTGTCGCTGATATCCCAGTATCATCTGGTGTTAATTACACAAATAAGTATTTGATCACTTGCTTATCAGCCAGATTTCTGACTCTCAAATACCTGTTATTTAGCTTTTAAATAGTCCAGGTAACACTCTGCTCATGATTCTAGATTAGTAGCACCTGTTTGAGGTCGTTAGCTGTCATAAAGACACAAGAGACACAATTGTAGACCTTCACAAAGCTGGAAATGGCTACAGGGCAATTGCCAAGCAGCTTGGTGAAAAAAGAACAACTGTTGGAGCAATTGTCAGAAAATGGAAGAGGCTAATGATG
>JAUMHG010000054.1:17127680-17143593 GCA_032359395.1 Enteromius anoplus
AACCCATCCAAGTGAACACACACAGCAGTGAGAAGTGAACAACAACACACACACCGTGAACACACACCCGGAGCAGTATATGAGGTTCTGACCTGGTTCTGAATGTTTGGATCGGCTCCTCTGTCCAGCAGGACTTTAACTAGATGCTCGTAATTATTCAGCACAGCCACCTGCAAGATAAACACTTTTACACTCATTCATTATATCATTATATACACAAACACAAATAAATATGACTTAATCACTCGCATTAAAGCATATAACTTAAAATATAAAATTAACTATTTTATATGCTAAATTAAAAATAACGTTAAAAGATCTAGTTAAATCTAATTTAGGAGAAATCATTTTTTTTTATTGTTTTGGTTTTAGTAATTTTAGCACTTTAACTTATCTAACTTTTTTAACTTACTTAAGGTAGCATCTTTATTTTCCCACTGAAAAATGTCATCTTAAATCTAAAAAAAAAATTTATTCTCATAAAATTTTCAATCTAATATTCATATTTTGTTTCAGCTTTATTTTTTAATTTCTAAAGCTGCATTCTAGCTGCATCTTATATTTCTGGGCAATAATGGTATTATATATATATATATATATATATATATATATTCACTCAACTTCTCCTGGCCTACCCTGGTTTATTACAAGCTGAGTATTACAGCACAGTTTGAGTTCTGACCATTAATGGTGTTTTCCCGTCTCGGTCCTGTATATTAACATCAGCACCAGCTGTGATTAACAGTGAAGCAACAGCTGTGTCTCCAGTCATAACCGATACGATCATGAGGGGCGTCCAAGAGGCGTCGTCCCGCACATCGACCTGAGACACAGGAGAATATAATGATGTGTAAATCAGGTACTACAACTGGTGTCCATCATCCTCTCACCTCACACCCGTCCTGTATGAGGTAGTGCAGGACAGCCAGGTGTCCTCCAGCGGCGGCCCAGTGCAGAGCGCAGCAGCCTGATCTGTCCTGAGAGCTCCAGGACGCCCCGCAGCTGCGCAGGAACTGCACCACATCCAGGTGTCCGTGGAAACATGCCAGCATCAGGCTGATTCAACATACAGACACAATCAATGCTTACACACCGGTGTTAATGTAGTATCACTCATACATATATATATATATATACATATATATACATATATATATATATATATATATATATACAAGACAGTACATATGAGTAAATGAAAATGTCCCTGAATCATACCACAAGAGTTTCATAAGAGAGCTGGTAGCACCGGAAGAAAAGCTCACCTGTCTTTGCCAGTGTGGTTTTTTCTGTTGACCTCAGCGCCATGACCTACCAAAATCTGAACTCCACTAGAAACAAAACACATGATGACAGACAGGTAGCTATAGATAGATAGATAGATACATAGATAGATACATAGATAGATTGTTACCTAGTAAAGCCCTTCATCACCGCTACCATTAGAGGAGTAAAATCCAGCTTGTCAGGAACATCCACTGTGACTTTTCTAACAGAACACATGAAATATATAGAATATTATAACCTTATATACATGAGGAACTTAATAAACAAACCACTAACCACTTAAAGTTCTTTGGGATAAGTATCTGCCAAGTACATTAAATGAATGTTTTGTAATTTAATTCACTAAATGAATGTATCTAAATGTTGAATAAAGTCTGAATGAGTCTCACGTGGACTGCAGCACTCGACAGAGCTCCAGCTCATCTCTCCTGAGGACAGCATTGTGAAGATTCCTCCCGTTCAGAGGCTCCTCTGAAGATAACACACAAAAACACACACCATAACTAGATTGATGTACATTAAATTACTTTTATTTTCCAACTGAGGGCATCTGCAAACATCCCTTAAGAAGGTTTGTCCATTGCTTACCTAAACTATACAAGGAGAGACTGTATGCGTGTATCCCACTGAATGTCAAAGTGCATTACCTCAAAATTAAATTTGCCCTGATTAAGCATTTATACACTACACTTTACAACTTTATTAATCCCACAAGGGGCAATTGAAAAGGGGCAGTAACATCACCACACATTTAATAAAACACAATACATACACACAACAGAAAAACTTAGAAAAGATGCATAGTTCACAGCCTATCGTGATTATTATAATTCACCACAAAATAAAAAAAAATAAAAATAAACAATAAACTCTACTAGGACTTTAAATTATATAAACGAACAGCCTCTGGAATAAAGCTGAATTTATATCTCACGTAGAGTTAAATATAAAATAAAAACAACAGCTTAAAACAAACGACTTAAAACAAACAAAGACGCACAACCCCACCGGCTGCCATGCGAACAGCGCCGGAAATTTACACGAACAGAACTCTAGTCACAACAAACTCCAGCTCAAATAATTTGATTCTCATTAGATAAGTCATACAGTAACCTAATGTGTGTCATTTTATTATGTCCTTACTTTCTGTAGAAGCAGAGACTGATGGGTAATAGCGCTGCTGACCAGACGGCCACGTGACCTTCAGTCTGAACGTGTAGGTGGTCTTCGGCTCTAGATTCTCCACCGTGAACCCTGTGTTGTACCCACTATACACCCATTAAACATCCAGAAAACACATTCAGATTTCCACAGCCAAGCAAGAACTTAAATATGTCTTTTAGGAGACAAAATATGCATGAAATGCCTTATATCCACCTCATTTTTGGATTAACGTAAGAGTGGGCGCATCGATTTGTGATGTTATCTTTTTATTTTCATTAATTAACGTCATTACAAACACACCGATTAAATTAGCCTGTCATCCTAAATATGCATCGGTAGAGGGGGCGACCATTGCAACCCGGTGCAGTAAGGTAACGTTAACTTTTTAATTTCATAGTAATATAACCGAGTTACTTTTTCAAAACTTTTTAACATGTGCTATAAATAGAACTTGTTATATTAAATACAAACACTAAAGCTCTGCCCATATTTAAAAAGTAAAAAAACGCATTACTTTCCATAAAAAGTAACTAAGTAACGTAATTAGTTACTTTTTTAGGGAGTAACGCAATTTTCTAATGCATTAGTAACTTTCCCCAACACTGCTAAGGTGGATATTGTTCACATCTCCTACTAAATAATGGGCATAACAAGTTTGATATGTCGCCTAATTCACTTATGTATCTGTTTATATGTTTGCTTTCTGTCGTTCTTCTGTTCCAGGATAAAGCAGGTCCAGTTTTCCGGTGGGTCGGTCCAGCTCGTGAAGTTTTCTCGCGTCCAGGTGAGCTCAATGCTGTGATGACTCACCTGTCCCACCTTCAGAACCCCAGACCTCTGCTGCTCACCTGCTGGACAGATCAGCCTTCAACACTCTACCACTAGATGACACCAACAATACCAAAATGACTAGGACAGTGTGGAGTTAGAGATTCACTTTTTAAAAAGGTGTTTTCTGCTGATGAACATATGACGTTATTTATTATAAACACACATGTATTATTAAACTACACATTAAATGCCTTTAGTAAAAAGGGTCAGGTGCGTATTACCCTCAGAGTCCATTGGCAATATAAAATCAATTCATAAATAGATCCAATTGAATGAGTAATGTTTTGATCGGATGAATCGCTACTGTTGCTATAGCAACGGCTGGCGTGTACAGGGGAAGTGTCGAATCATTTATAGGCTATTATGCGAGCCTATGATCTTAATTATCTGAATAAATCAGGTTCGTTAGGATAGGACAATATTTGGTTTGAAATCTGGAATCAAAATATTTATAAAATCGTGCATGTTACTAGTTTTCATGATAATGTGATGACGTTGAAATTTTTGCTCTGTTTTGTTTTTATGTATGTGATCGTGTGGAGTCCGGCGAATTTACTGGATTAGCCCATACAGATAATAAAGGAGCCTATTTATTATGTCTATGGATTAACTGGCACGTCATGCGCACGCGTTCATGACAGCGCTCCTGTTCTGAGCGCGCACACGACAGCGCATTGCCAGAGCAGCTGTTCCCAGTATCGTGGGATTCCCAGCCAACAAACATATATCCAACTTTAGGAAGGTTTCAAAGGACACATGCTCGAGTACAGAGGAGTGGAGCTTTTGATCGGACTCCACGGGAGTGAGTTTATGAACTTATTACCATAATCCCATGCGCGCAGCTGCTCATTATGGCTGAAAACAGTGAGATCTCAGAAGGAGAACTCAGAAGAGAGGAGGAATCTGATGATCTGTTTGAGTTTGGAGATGACCTGGAGCTCAATCAGTTTGATGGACTGCCATATTCCTCCAGATACTACAGACTCCTGCAGGAGAGGAAAACTCTGCCTGTTTGGAAATATAGACATGAATTCATGACACTGCTGGAATATAATCAGATTCTAATAGTCTCAGGCACAACAAAGACTGGCAAAAGCACACAGGTGAGTTTTTGAGATGTATACGTGCTTATTTTAAAAGATCTCTTGTACCTACTGTTTCTACAAATGTTTACTGTTTGCAAGATGTCTGTAATATTTAGGAGCTGTAAATTTGGCATTTCCTTCAAATCTGGAATATGCAATTGATTTGTCTGGTGTTGAAATGCAACAAGCTGAGATTGTGGGAGAATCTTATAAAAGTGTGTAAGTTTAGCAACTGTTTTAGCTCTCTAATAATGCCGGAGAAGCACTAAAAATAGCCTGGAGTAACATAAGGCCTTGCTGACATGAACACTTCAGTTCAGAGTTTGAAAGAACTTGTACTTTAAGCTTTGCTTTTCATTGACAAGTACCTCATTACTGTGAAATTCAGTATGCTACTGAGCTAAACTGAGGCCTGTATTGTTGGTAGTCACTCTATTGTTCTGTAATTGTGTCTTCATGCTGTTAATATTTGACTGTTCACATCTAATCAATTGAGACACATCTTGGAATAGCTAGGCATAATGGGGTCATTATTATTCATGTCTTGTTGCAAAGGTTGTAATACAAATATTTATGTTTTAATTTGTCTCCATTTCATGCAGATCAGCGTCTAATTCAATTCAGATTGTAATAATAAGAGAGAAACGGTAAACCGTTGAGCCAGTGAGTTTCAGACCTGCCGTTTTAAAGTCATGTGGCCTGATCATGAAGTCCTTTAATCTGTGCAAATATACTTTACTAGTCATTTTAAGTGAGGTCATCAGTTCTTTATCATGTTTGCTGTGAGTCAGCTGCTACCATTGTGTTGAAACCTATGAACAAATAGTGTGCATTCAACTGATGGTTTGCTCAGTCGTCACAGGCTTCTAGCCTCTGCTTTCATTTTTATGTCATTTGAGTGTAGCAATTGTAAAAGAAAAGAAAATGATTTTATTTATATAGTTTTATACTAGAAGTTTGGAATATTTAAATTCATTTTTTTAAAGAATTTCTTATGCTTTGCAAAATTAACCAATATTAATTTGGATAAAAATAAGAGCCATTAATGTTAATAATAGAGCACCAATGATAATTGCTTATTTTAGGCTACGATTCATCATATTAAAATGATTTCTAAAGGATCATGGAGATGCATGACAGGAATAAAGGACATTGATCAAAACATCACCAAATCTCTAAATGTTTAGAAATTGTGTGTGAAAGTTATTAGAAAGTTTTTTTTTTTAAATACATTTTGTATATTTTTGGAGGTTTGGTGTTGAAGATTTTACATTTAAAAAAACAAATAAAAACAAATAAAAAAAAATCTATGAACATTTGGCTGTAGTCATAATTATTCCAAATGTTCCAAGTGCAAAAAATCTGTCAGCAGAAC
The DNA here is from genome assembly GCA_032359395.1 of Enteromius anoplus. Lineage (NCBI taxonomy): Eukaryota > Metazoa > Chordata > Actinopteri > Cypriniformes > Cyprinidae > Enteromius > Enteromius anoplus. Next base: position 17,133,423 of record JAUMHG010000054.1, read on the forward strand.
AGAAATTTTATATGTATAATCTCTTAAAATAATATCCTAATACCTAATGCAGTTTTGCAATTCACGAATGTCCTCTATTTATTTATATATTTCTTAGATCTGTTGTTAAAATAAGACATTTCATTAGACAATTGTTTATTAAATAAAATAAAAAAGACAATTGAGGAGAGAGATAATTTTATTTTTGCTTTGAAATAAACATTACTTTATAATATATTAATTGTTTTGTTGATTATAATGAAATGTCTCATTAAAAAAAAAAAAAAGAAAAGACAAAAAACACATAATAAACAAAACAAAAAAAATGTTTTTCATGTTTTGTCATCTGAAAAGTCAGTCAAATCTGTGTAGATCTGGCATTAATGCATATGTTGCATTTTGTTAATGTGTGGATGTGTGTGTTAAATAGGAAGCCTTGCATCTGTTCTCTTCACCTGACCTGCCTGTCCAACAGATGCTGTTGCGTTTTTTTCCCAGACTGCTCAGTCTGAAGATCTAAACCTGCAGCTGTCAAACAAGTCAAGCAGAGGTCTCAGTGTGGACCACCTGCAGAGAAAGCCGTCCACAAGATACTGAAATTGTCTCATTCAATAGTGATTTTTTTTTCCCCCGAAGGCTGTCACGATGTATAGTGGAACATATCCAGGCTCTGAATGAGTGTGTTGATGTCTTCAGATCCCTCAGTGGTGTGCAGAGTTCTGTCTGTCTGCTCAGTACCAGCACGGTGTGGTGGTGTGCAGCCAGATCCAGAGACGGCAGGCTGTCGATCTGGCCCTTCGCGCTGCAGACGAGATGGACGTAAACATCGGCCACGAGATTGGATACAGCATCCCACTGGAGACGTGCTGCTCCAACGATACTATTCTCAGGTCTGTGTGAAACTCGGATTCAAGCTGCTCTCAAACGTGTGAAAAACCACACGTTTAATAATAATAATTATATATATATATTAATTGATACATTAAGAGATGCAATTTTTTTTTAAGTGATTGTACTTGATGATTAACTTGTCAGATGACAGAGAAATAATCTGTCCTTTTAGTTTTAATTTTATTTGATAAAGAAATGTTTCTAATCAAATAAATTTTTTTATTATAGAAATATTTCTAGTGAAATGTCTAAAACATCTTTTAAAAACAATTATTTTATTAAAAAAATTGAATAAATGTCAAATAAATTTATATTATGAAAGAATAAAAACAATTATTATTAAAAAAATTAATTTGAATTTGATATCTAGTCAAATATATAGAATAATATATCTAAAACATCCAAACGAAGAACTGAAAGAAATAGAAAATAAAAAAATAAAGAAAAATAAAGTTAATTTTCTTTTATAAAATAATGTCTTATCATATGTCTAATTTTGAAATTTGTCTAAACAAATGGCGAAAACATACTGATTAAAACATCTGTATTTTATTTTATTTAATAAGGAAAATAAATACGTTGAATGTGTATTAACAAATTAATAAATACAAAATACATTTTACATTTTATTTTATAAAGACATCTGTCTAATTAAATATTTTATTTTATTTTATTTTTATTTAAACATGTCTTGTCAGATGTTTAATTTAATTTAATTAAAATAAATGGATTTAGATATGTTTTATTGGATAGATCACCGTTAGATTGCAGAGTGAACGTTTTTGTAAATATGTGCGTCTTTCTACATCTGCATATTTTTCTGTACACGTGAAAACCGAGCCGCCGTTCTGCTTGCAGGTACTGCACCGATGACGTCCTGCTGCGAGAGATGATGTCAGACCCCATGCTGGAGCATTATGGGGTGGTGGTGATAGACCAGGCCCACGAGAGGACCGTGAGCACAGACGTTCTGCTGGGTCTGCTGAGAGAGGTGCTTCTCCATCGGCCCAAGCTCAGGGTGGTGGTGCTGTCCGCTCCGCCTGCCTCAGACACGCTTCTCACACACTACGGGAACGTCCCACGCCTGCACCTGGATGCCCCGTGCGCTGGTGAAGTCATCCACAGCAACAGCAGCGGAGCCGAAAGCTTCTATTCAGCTCTGAGACTCACGCTGGAGGTCCATCGCTCCAGAGAGCCAGGAGACATAGCTGTATTTCTAGCTTCAGAGAAGGTGAGATGAAGTGTGTTAGTGGATTAATACAGCTCTGTGCATTACTATTAATAATGCAAGCATAAATTAACTGTACGACTTACTAGAGTTAAGCTGTAATGATCCAAGCTCTGCAGAGTTTAGTATTAAAGGGCCCCTATTGTGGATCCTTCATGCAGTGTGTATAACACTAACTAGTGAATGAATACATCCTGCAGGGTTTTAAATCTAAAAGTGAACTGTGTATAAAGTTACTGTCTCTCCAAAGAAGGAGTCGACTCTAAATCATTGAAATTAGTTTTTTTATAATTTTTTTTTAAAGAGTCCCAAACTGTTTCATGTCCATGTTAAAATTAAACATTAGCATATGTCCCGCCCACTTGTTGGTCTTTTTGCATTGCTCTGAATGAAAATGCAAAATTCATTCTTCATCACTAGGTGCCACTTTTGTAGCGTTAAAGGCTCACAAACACTGCTTTAAATTAAATCGACTACTCACCAGAGGGGTTTGGAAAAAAATTCACAGTTAAATGAATCGTTTGGGAGTCGTTGCACAAATAAGGAAAAAATAAATGCATATTATAAGAAAATGAAAGCCTTCTTTGACCTTGCACGCATCTCAACAGACATCCAAAACTCAAAAATATGCACCTTTCATAACCCATAATAGGGGCACTTTAACACGAAAAGTGACTATTTAGTGAGTGAATGATGCTCACTGATCAAGTAGGTAAGAGCTTTTATGTCAATTGTTACATTTAACCTTCAAACATTTTTGTGTTTGAAAAAAGTCTCAGCTGCATTTATTTCAGCAAAAACACAATAAAAACAATTGTTTTCTATTTGAATACATTGTAAAATGTAATTAATTCCAGTGATGCAAAATTGTCAGCCTCATTACTCCAGTCTTTAGTGCCACATGATCCCTCAGAAGTCATTCTAATATTCTGATTTTATACATTTCCTGATTGCCGTGCTGCTTCATGTTTGTATTAAAACTGTGATGTGAATTTTTTAAATTTTTTTTTTTTTTTAGAAAGTTGAAAGGAACAGCTATTTTTTAGAAATAGCAGTCTTTTATATATTATAAAAAATAAATTTAGTAATTTATGTGATATTCTGTGTGTAAAAATGCGTCCCATCTTCAAGTTACTTTTCTAATAGCACACTAACAAGGGAACTAGTTGCACACAGAAAAACAGGTTAGAGATTGTCCAAATAATTGTAGTGAACAGCACTAACACGGTGTTCTCCATGATGACAAAGACATTGTTGTGTTCAGCACGGTCTGAATGAATACGTCCACTCAGCTCTTCCTACTGACTCTGCCCTGAAAACTCACATTAATGCCAAATACTTACATTTAACTTTAATCAGTCTCAATACTATAGAGTAAAGCATCAAGTAAAAGGCCCATGAATGAAAATTTAGTCGGTAAAGCTGCAATACCAACAAATTGATTATTGGTCTTGATATTTTTTTTTTTTTGTATTTATTTATTTATTTACTTTTTATAAAAGCAGACATATTCTGACAGAACAAGCTAAAAACCGCTTAGAATAGTTTTTGTTGCTCTGCACACATTATAAAAATCAAGACTCTTTGAAGCATGAAAAACGAAACCGGTATTTTGCAGAAACTGCCAAACAAAAAACTACTGTGTGTCTGTCTGCAAAATAAATCTTGAATCTCGAATACACAAATGCAAAATGAAATTTCTCTGTGGTGATGAGTCAAATGCACACGCGTGTGTGTGTGTGTGTGTGTGTGTTTCAGGAGGTGCTCTGTGCCTGTAATATTCTCACTAAAGAAGCATCCAGGATGAGTGTATCTCTGGGAGAGCTGATAGCGGTTCCCTTGTGTCCGGGATACTCCGGAATGTGTCCACCAATCACAGAAAGCCCAAAGACGAGTAGGCGGGTCTTTGTGTCCTGTAGCCAATCGGAGGATCTGTTCTGGTCGGTGGACACTATTACTTTTGTCATCGATACTGGAGTAGAGAAGAGATTAGTGAGTGTGCAGAAAACTGCTTTTGTTTACTGTATTGTTGGTTTTGCAGCTTTTCGAATCCCGTGTTTGAGCAGTCCAAAAATAATTACTTGAAAGCCTTGTGACCGTACATTCATATTTGCTGTGGTCTTGTGTGTAGGTGTATAACCCACGAGTGAGAGCCAGTTCAGAGGTCATCCGACCCATCAGTAAATGTCAAGTAGAAATTCGTAAACGTCTGACTGGATCAACAGGTGTGTACAGTTTTGCCATTTATCTGACATTCACCTGTTTTCACCAGTATGAACACAGTGTATTATTTACAGTATAAAGACTGCTAGAGATGTATGATGTTAAATAGAAAACCACAGGTAAGTATGCAAATACATATGAACAATTATTTGCGTAAATACTGTGATGTCATCACTGTTGGTTGCATTTGAAATGATTCATAATATTCTGATTATATTCTGATTATATTTAGATTCTAAGAAAATGCAAAATGAAAAGTGTAAAAAAAAAAAACAACAACTAAGAATTGATTGAAATGAGCTCTTTACTATAGATTTTAGCCAACTTATTTCCACGAAATTTGAAAGAAGACTAATAAGCAGTAAAATGAAGCACTTAAGCTGTACGTCGGTTGCATGTGATTATTTGGCTGTTCAGTAGTGAGTCACTGTTGAACGTGTTTGTTTGAAGGGAAGTGCTTCTGTTTGTATCCTGAGGACGTTCAGCTGCCCGCCGAGATCTCTCCTCGCATTCTGGAGTCCAACATCACGTCCACGGCGCTGTATCTGAAGAGGATGGAAGCGGCTGGGATCAGACACTGTGACTTCATCAGCAGACCTGGTGGGTCAGATTTCACTTCATTCAGATGAGGATTATTCAGTGGCATAAGAGAGCCTTAATAATAATCATCATTACATGGCACCTTTCTGCAAACTTACAAGAGGTTTGCTTACGTTCAGCTTTACCAGTGAGTAGAACGTCAATAAGCCATTTCCTCCATGGAATAAAAATACAAATGTAACGGTGAATCTTTATTTCACATGTCTGACTTTTTCCCCCCCACCTTTTAGAATTGTGAGTAAACGCTTTCATTTTTTTCACAGTTTTCTCACAATAAGGACTTTTATATTGTAAATGTGAGTTTATCCTACAATTCGTACATTAGTCACACTGAGTTCATAAACTTGCGAAATTTAATTTATATCTCACAATTTATATCTTAAAAGAATCTTTTAATTATGTTTGTATTTGTAAAATCTTTCGAGTTCATATATCTCACTATTCTGAATTTATATCTGACTAAATCTTGCCATTTTGAATTAATATCTTACAAAATATTGCAAATCTTACAAAATCTCATGATATATCACAATTTTGAATTTTTAGAGTTTGCATTTTGCAGTTCTAGCTTATATCTCACAATTATGAGCTTATGTCGCAATTATGAGTTTGTATTGCAAATTATATGACAAATTATGAGTTCTGAATTGCAATGGGAAAAAGTCAGAATTGTCTTTTTAAAATTTTGTTTTCAGTTTATTTTTTTATCTACGCTTCTACAATAAACCCCATCGAAAGTCTCAGTGTAGTCTATAATTGTTGCTATGTTGAAGGAGTATGGCTGGGTTTCTGGTTTCTGACTGGTGTCCGGTCATGTGTGTATTTGCTGAACTGACAGCTCTGCTGTCTGCTGGGGTTACTCCCATTGTTTCTGGTCACTGTTTGACCGGTGGGCAGCTCAGAGGAGAAAGAGCTAAAATTCATTTGTGACCAAACAGACACAATACACCGGACAAGAAGAGCTTAGTCAGTGTGGAAACATAAAGAAACCACCCGTCTAAAACAAGCGGTTTATTTATTGAAATACCACAGACAACTGCCCACACATTAGTTAACACTTTTAATAAGTGATGTTTTTGCTATATAATCTCCTCTTCCAGATCCAGAGGGCCTCATGCAGGCGTTAGAGGAGCTCGATTATCTCGCTGCTTTAGACAACGATGGAAACCTGTCAGAGATGGGCATCATCATGTCAGAGCTTCCTCTAGATCCGCAGATGGCAAAGGCTCTGTTAGCTTCCTGCGAGTTTGACTGCGCTAGCGAGATGCTAACCATCGCTGCAATGCTAACAGGTAATGCCTGAAGACAGACTGTAAAATATGGCAGACTGATTTTAATTCTAATTGCCAGTCGGCCATGTGTTATACATATTTATTATTAATTAAAGACAATAAAAAAAGTATATGTAGGGCTTACATAGAGACATTAAAAATTATAAATAATTTAAAAGGAATATTTAGAGTATCATTAATATTTATATTTTAAAAATAATAACTAATGTGTGTTATGTATTATTAATTAATAAAATACATTTAAATAAACATTAAATGTTTGTATTAATACAATTAACCTAAATTAAATTAAACTAAAATGTACTTGATTTGTATTAATTGCACTGTAAATATTGATAAAATTAGAAATGGAAAAATAAATGTGTATTAATTTATTAATAAACATTTATCATTCATTTATTATTAAATAATTACCAATATTATTAATATTTATTATAGAGGTATTTATTCTTAGAAGGACAATATAAGACAATTAGAAAATGTTTTAATTAATAAATAGTTACTTCTATGAATAAATTAATTCTATATTATTAGGAATAACATAGGTGTCGTATAAATTGTCATTCAGAATAAATAAAGAAATAAATAAAATGCTATGTGGCATCATTTCTGAGGCCTCTTAATAGTAAAGTATGTAATTAATGCACAAGCTGTGGAGTTTATAAAATATTTAATATAAAATAAAGATAAAAAACGTTTTAACTGTACTAGAAATTGATATTTTTTAAAAACGTTATATATTTTGAGCTGCGTCTCGTCTCCATCAGCACCAAGCTGCTTCATCGAGCCTCCCGTCGGCATGGTAACAGAAGTCATGCACTGTCATATGAAGTTCCAGCACCCCGAGGGAGACCACTTCACCCTCATCAACATCTACAACACCTTCAAACGCAGCCAGAAGGAACCATGTGAGCTCTTTTCTCTTCCTCTCATGAATGCCCAGGTGAAGAGCGAGCGTGTGTTAACCATCTGTGTGTGTTAGATTTCAGTCAGGAGCAGTGGTGTGAGGAGTACTTCCTGTGCTGCGCGGCTCTGGAGACAGCAGACGCCATCAGAGCTCAACTCACAGACATCCTCAAACGCATCGAGCTTCCCATTTCAGAAGCAGCCTTCGGCACCAAAACCAACGCGCTGAACATCAAGAGAGCGCTGCTCGCCGGATTCTTCATGCAGGTCTGAAAACATATGTTCTTATGAAAGTCTTCATGAAGTTATTTGTTTAATGTCTTATGGTATTAATTAATTTTTTTTATTCACTCTTATATAATTTATTTTTCTTTGGTCTACTTATGTTTTTTACAAAATCGTTTTCAGAAGGGTTTTAGCTGTAATATAACTGTCATTTAGTTATTTTATTCATTGATAAAGTTTTTTCAGTCCCCGTCCATTTTTGTTAGTAAAAGTTCCATTTGTTTAAATGAATATTATTTAAAAATGTTTTTATTAATTATTGTTTTTGACTTCTTCATAATATATATTTTTTTTATTTAAAAAAAAAGGTCAAATGAAATTAAAACAATACAATTAGTACAAAAGTCAAGTCAAGTTGATCTTTATTGTCATTTCTTTACATATGTGGACATGTTGTGTCTTGCAGGACCATGGTGCTACATAAATAAGCATTTAAAAATGTAAACATGCAATACAAGTAATTTGTCCAGAGTACTTGTATAATGTTTAAAAGTATACAAAAAGCTTTTTTTTTTTTATTAATTTCTTTTTTCTCATTTGAAAAGGTTTTGGGCTTGAATTTGAAATGTCAGTCAGGAATGTGTTTTCTGAAGCTGTCCTGTGTCTCAGATCGCCAGAGACGTGGACGGTTCGGGGAATTACTTCATGCTGCAGAACAAACACGTGGCTCAGGTTCACTGTCTGTCGGGTTACGGAGCAAAAGCTCATAAACTGGGTCTGCCGGAGTGGGTTCTGTTCCACGAGTACAACCTCTCCAACAACAACTGCATCCGCACCGTCACACACATCTCACCGCAGGCGTAAGTGTGTGTCCTCCTCCTCTAGAGTCGTCATGTTTTCTGATGTGTCCTCCTCGGTAATCTGCTCTCACAATAGAGAGCTTTTCAGATCCTCACGATGACAGCCGATCAGATTTGCTGTTCTTGCATTCATTCATTAAGCAGTTATAAACACTACCATTATGACCAACGTCCTGGAATACAAGCTTTACAATTAACATTGTCAAATGAACATTTAAAAATAAAATAAATAAATAAATATTAGTGCCTTCAGGTGAGTTATCACGATTAATTGCATCCAGAGTAAGTTTTGTTTACATATGTGTGTACTGTGTGTATTTATGTATTGTTGTGGCAAAAATTCAGAGACTCTCGATCAAGAAGACAAATAGAGCAATTGCGTTTTATAAAAAGATTTCATTCTTGCAAGAGGGTGCACAATCATACAGTTCCCTGCTGAGGGTGACAAAAAAGGGAGCTTTCTTCTCCGCTTTGTACCTCTTTGCCCACTCAAGGTCACAGACTAAAAACAACTGACATTTCTCTTAAAAAGACAGAACCCTTAGAAACCACGTTGGTCACAAGCACTCTCATAAAGGGGCACCCAGAGCTCGTATAAAAATAATTTCAAAATAATCAAATGGGTTAATATGGATTAAAATGACAAATATGAATTTTCGCTCAACAATTTCTCCCTCTTTATCATTCACTGATAACCAATTAAAAAGAAAATTCTTATTTTCATTATCTGAGTAAATAAAAATCAATCACTACCTAAGACCCTACGGTTCACTGATAATTATAAAAATTCATGATTATGCTGATTAGTAATAATAATAAAAATTAATAAAATAATAAAAATCACCATACAATTAATTTCCCCACACCCTCCTATCTGTTCTTTGAAAGCCGGGCTAAACGAATAATCACTGTTATTGCATTCCTGACATAAGCCAGACCCGCAGGCACTATTCAAATTGCAAATAGAGATGTATCTAACAATTCTCCCCTTAAAGATTTCCCCCCTCGATTGCACATGTTCTCATTGTTCTAATATCTACTTCATTAAACAAATATAATCAAAAAGGAAAACAATGTCTTATTCATGCAAATCATTACTATGGTTATATATTTGTATTGTTTACTAATGATTATTTTGAAAACCATGAAAAGTAAATAGGGAGAACTTAAGGTTTAAACATCACATCCATATACTTCTTCTCAAATTTTCCTATAAATTAGTTTCAAAACGGAAATTAGATAAGCTAAGTCTTCCTCTTTGGCACTTGTCCCTTTGTTTAGCAAGCTATAGTGTGGTTATATTAAAAGACTGGTAAACCCTTTGAAAATGTCATTAATCATTTCAATTTCTACAATTTCTTAATTAATCTCACATAGGTTCCACTACTACTATCATCATTGTTGGTCGTTTTCCCTTGTTAGCAGTTCAGGCGCTTTTACGGCCCTTTTCATGTGTGACATTATGTCAGTGATATTAACTGATATTAACACTATAGTCTTGAATGTTAAAACAACCCCATGTTTCCAACATTGTGCCCACTCCCCCTGCTTCAGTCTCAGCTCTGGCCATCGATAGTTCTGTCATGCGTTCCTTGATGAGACGTCTGATTTCTTTTAAAGAGGCCACAGTCAGCGGCCACCTCCCTCTTGTAGCTGGTTCAAAGGCTGGCACACCCATGTTGTTCTTTCTGCCACCTTGACGTCCGTGTGCATGGTCAGAAGCACCTGGTAACGGTCCCCTTCCTCGCTTCGATCTCCAACTTTTTTCGTCTGTAGTCGTGCATCACCCCACAGTCTCCTTGCTTCATGCCGTACAGTGGCCTTTCTGCAGTCTTCCGCTGCGCTGCTTTCACCTGTACAGAAATGTTAGACAACACATAGACAACACCTAGACGAGACATTTCCTTACCCTCACTCAACATGTCACATTCATACAAACCTGTGGATGGCAGCAACTGTTTCCCTCA
>JAUMHG010000054.1:17143693-17170865 GCA_032359395.1 Enteromius anoplus
TTAAATATTATGTTCCTCAAATATATAAATCAAAGAAATGATTTTCATGTAAAAAAAAAAAAAAATTTAAAAAAAAACTGTACTTATAAATGTAAGAATATATTTAGTATATTATACTTTTGAACCATTGCAGTAATGTATTGTTTGGATTTATTAAGTTTGTTTACATTTTTTATTTATCTATTAACAATATTGTATTCAATCATTAATTAATTACATCATTAATTCTTTATTTAAATATTATTTAATTAAATGTTTATCTTTGCACTTCCTTGTGACACTTGGTTTAAAAAAACAAACAAACTTATTTTTAGGTTTACTTGCATCTAATAATATAATGAAACATACATAATGAAACTGTTAAGGATCAAATTGTCGTAAATAATAATTTTAAAAAGTCTTTACTTAAACAAGTCTCTAAAAGCATAGTGTTGATTTGATTATAATTAAAATGAATTGTTTTCTCCTTAGCTTTAAAGTGTTTTTGCAACCAGGATCTGATATTTGACCATTAACTTTTATATTTAAAAAAAACTAAAACTTAATGTAGCCATAGCTCATCCTTGTTTCCATTATTATGGTGGTTATCAGAATATGTTTATGTGCAATGCAGATAAATTAACATTAAAACAATAGTATTAAAAATGAATAAACCAATTTTTAAGAAAGTATCAAATTAAAACTATTTCTCACCCTGATGACGCTGCCAATGTGATTCTGCTGGATGATGATGTCAGTCAGATCAGATATGTTAACATGAGACTTCAGGAACAGCTGGAAAAACAAAAACATGAGTGAAAATATAATCTGCATATTTATTATTTGCGCTTCTAAATGTAACGTTATGTTGAAGCGCAAATTAGGCAGTTTACGTTATTTCTGTTTGTTCAGTGCAATGCAGACATGAATGCCTCTGTAACTGACCTGTTGCAGAAGGGTTTTAATGCCGTGAAAGTCGTTGTCAGATATTGTGTGTGCTTCAAAATCCACGATAACCTCCTAAACACGAATCAAAACACATAGATATGGTAACACAACGACGTGACGTTATTTCAACACAGAGCGAGTCTGGCCTGCACATTACGACATTTTTAGCTGCCCATAACAGTTAAAATCGCAACTTACCTCGTTAATTTCTTCTTCTGAATTCTCACTATCCTCGTCGCCAGAGTCTTCCAGACCCTCGTCCGAGCTTTCATCGCTGGCTTGAGGGTTTTGTCCCGTTTCAATAGCTCGCCTCTTCGCAGATGAAGCCATGCCGCTCCACTAAAGCAGGCAGGAAACACACGCACGAGTTCACGCAGAGCGACGTTTTGTGTTATTCACATGGTAGGAAACTGAAGAGTCGTATCGGCCATGTCGGATCACAATAGACCTTTAGGTATACGCACAACACCTCTGCATACAAGATCCAAAATGGCGTCTGTTTCAGATGACGATGTTTCGGAAGCCGTAGATACAATATTTTACACAGGGGGTGCCTCGTGGTAATTATTTATTATTTAGCAATGGCATGGATTAAAGATCCAAACAATCTTCTGTCCTACATGGAAACATAAATATAATTTAACGCGGTTTTAAGGTTTACTTAAGCATGATGTCACGTTACAAAATAAAAGTCGCTGCTGTCTGTTGGTTGTACACAGCGTTGGGTATAATGCGTTACTTAGAATTTATTGACTAATTGAATTGCTTAAAAAGTAAAGTAAGGGATTGTTATTATTATTTCTGTGATTTAATCAATGGCTTTTAATGTGATTGCATTAAATACAACGTCTATACAAAAATAAAAAATATTCAGAATAAAAACAATACAGTTTCATATAAAAAACCTGGATGCAACACCAAAATTAAATGTTTAAAATATTGGTTTTTAATGTAACGTTCTCCCTTTTTTCGGGTTATTTCATGAATAAAGAAAGCAATTTTATATTGTTTTGTAAAACAATTTATCTATCTGTATTGGAAAAATAAAATACTGTTAGATTAAGATGACTCTACTTTGATTAAATAAGTATTTATCTCTGTTATTTGAGAAGGTTCGGGAAATATCTCAAACTCGCTCGTTGGCGTCATTGGGGGGGCGTGGCCTATACCGGAAGTGCAGGTGGATCTTTTTGACTTGCACTGGTAGTATGTAGAAGAGCGTCAATTTCACACAATAACAGACAGATATCAGCCATGGCCCTCAATAACAATCATTCCGAGTCTGGCGGAGTTATCATCAACCATAGCGAAAGGTAATGTCGCGGAATCAGACTCTGAGTAATATTGCCGTTAATAGGGTTTTTTATATAATTATAAAATAATTTTATAATAATTTATATAAAACAGATAACGTTACTGTCCTATTTCTGACTTAATGTTAACGTATTTGTCCAAATCGTCCATATTGAATTCATTATTGTGTGTTATTCTATATGCGTTTTTCTGTTCACATAATAAGAATAGTACAGTCTACAGTGTCATGTGTTGAATAACATCGCGCGAACCGTTAGATCACACCCATTTATTCATGTGTTCTGTATTCATTAAAACAGACGCATGCGTCTGTTTTAAGTAACGTTATGTTCACACGCTGTAATTGCAGCCCATATTCAGTCACATAGCTTGTTATCTTTTAAAAACACGGATCTTGCGCAGCTTTCAGAGTCCTACTATGGCGAAGTGTGCTCTATGAATATTAATTTAGTCATGCTCAAGTTGCTTGGAAACCTTCCTGCAGCGTTCAGTCACGTAGCCTTATTAATATTCGTGATGCGTACCGTCTGACGTGCGTCCAGTTTGTCTTACAGCCAATCAGCTAGACCCACTGGACGAATGCCACGTTACGTCATTAATATTAATGAGCTCAGCCTTCGCCGTTCTAGGATTCGCGTCTGTGCTGTGAATGGCTGTTAGTCGCAGTAGGTCAGCAATAATCTTCTTACGCTTCTGCTAAAAGAAAGACATGCTCTTAAGAAGAATGCTCTTAAAGTTTCATAGTAGCTGTGTGATCTCATTACACATCTGATAAAGACTGAAATTGATGACTGCTGCAATTACATCATATCTCTTAACATATAAACAAACCAATAATAACCAATAATCAGATACCATTTGATACCGTTTTATTATTATTATTTTGTTTTTTATTTACTTCGATTTTATCTATTCTACATTACATTATCTTCATTAACTCTCAAATAAATCTTAGAATACATTTATAGGCTATATTATTCACACAATAATCCTCAACAAAAGCAATATTATTATTATTATTTTTATTTCATATATTTTTCTTGTGTTCTTTTGTGCTATTATTATTGTGCACTTGATTTATAATCATTAATATTTTTATGTATTTTGTACTCCTACTAGTATTATTTATTATGAATTATTACATTATAGACAAATGTTTTTAGTTATAATTTACATCTTATAGTTAAAATAATAATAATTATTGTTTATATAATGTTTAATGTAATATTTTTATACCATAAAAACATTTATATTTAGATTTTTATTTATAAATTTTTTTTATAAAATATAAAATCTTTATGTTAATAATAATAATCAAAATAAATTTCAAAATAATGTATTTTATTTCTTACATTTTTGTGTTATTATAAATATTGATTTTTAATTAAAATATTAATATTTTATCATTGTTATTAGGGTTAGGCGCAGGGTAATAATATTATATTATTATAGGAAAATGCTCTTAAAACTACTTCTTTCTTTGACACTGGTTTTCTTTAAAACTATATACAAAAGTCTTTGTTCCTTGGTAGAGATGGCTTTGTTGATTATGTGTTGGCACAGAATGTGCTGACTGTAATAAACCAAATCTGTTTTCCTACAGTGTCTTGATGTCATATGAGAATGTGGAGCTGGTGTTCAGTGACGCAGAGCGCTTGCCAGAAGCCTTCAGAAAAAGCAAGAAGGGAAGCATCTACCTGACACCGTACAGGGTACGTAATACAAGAGAAGGAATTAGATCATCGTCTTATATTTTAATGATGATAAGGACAGAGCAAGGAAACAATTACAAAATAAATGTAGTGCTTGATATTTAAACATATTTTTATTATGGTCTCGTCCAGTGGTTTGTAAAGAACCTCAGTAAATGAATATGTTCATCATTTGGTTTGATCTTTAGGTGATCTTCTTGACTAAAGGGAAGGACCCTCTGCAGTCGTTCATGATGCCGTTTTATCTCATGAAGGGCTGTGAGGTCAAACAGCCAGTACTTGGTGCCAACTACATCAAGGGCACGATCAGCTCCGAGCCTAGAGGTAAAACACAGAACTTAATTTTAACACGTAAGGAGAAACCAGGCTCAGTGGCTAGTTCTCAAACGCAGCCTTGTCAAACTTATTGTTTGTGTGAGCATAAAAAAAGAGAAGAAACAATGTGCTCGTGGAACTAAATCGTGTTTCCATCACTGCTCCAGGAGGCTGGGAAGGTTCTGCAACCTTTAAGTTGATTTTTGTTGCGGGAGGAGCGATTGAATTTGGACAGAACATGCTACAGGTGGCAGCACAGGGTACGTTTGTGCTCAATCAGTTTTCAAAATGTAAATAAAAAAATGTTTCGGCATTAGATTTGATGTGGAAGCAGTACATTCAGTAACTCCTCGCTCACTCATTAATTTCAGCATCCAGAGGGCAACCGGTGACTGTTAATTACGGCTGTCCTTACATGGCGAACGGGGCGTACGCTTACCCTCCTCCTCCTCCTGCTAACGGCATGTATTCAGCCGCACCTCCTCCTCCTGGATACGCCTACCCTGGACCTCCACCTCCAGGTACTGACATTTAAAGGGCTAGTTCACCCCCAAATGAAAATTCTGTAATTAATCATGTCGTTCAAAGCCATGAGACCTTGGTTTATCTTCTGAACACAAATTATAATGTATTTTTGATGAGCTGCTACCTGACCCTCCATAGACAGCAACACAACTGATCCAGAATGCATCGCTAAAACAGTCCATGTGACATCAGCAGCTCGACTTCAGTTTTGCGATGCTACAACGATACTTATTTTTGCAAAAACAAGAATAACATAACTTTTTCACTGGTTGAGCCACTGATATCACATGGACTGTTTTACTGACATTTATGTCATTTCAGTTGTGTTGCTGTCTGCGGAGGGTCAGATGGCTCTCTGATATCATCAAAAATATCTTACTTTGTGTTCTGAAGATGAATGAAGGTCTTATGGGTTTGGAGGGTGAGTAATTAATGACTGAATGTTCATTCTGGGGTAAACTCATATTCTAACTCTGAACTGCTGTTTTGTATTTGTGTCCTGTAGGTGGATTTTACCCCAGCCCTCCTGGATTTGAAGGACCAGCAGCCTACATGCCTCCTCCGCCGTATACAGCTCCGATGAACCACGCTCCTCCAGACCCCGACCTGCCCAGAACACCCGCAGGTATAAACCTCTTGAGTTTTATAGCTGTTTTACTGCTTAACTCTGACAGACTTTTCATACAAGCCGACTGTATTTGTTGTTCTAGCTGAAGCAAAGGCAGCTGAAGCTGCAGCCAGTTCCAGTGCACCTACGTTTGCTCCGACACGGGTCTACCTGCCCGAGGTGAGTTAACCAACTCCTGGTTAATAACCAGGTCCAAGCTAATAACCAAATAAATTTATAGCAAAGCATTTAAATGTTAAATGTGTTAAAGTCTATAACCACCAGGTCAAACGTGTTGGCCAAGTACAGTATATCCTGCTCACAATGTCTACATTTAACAGAGTTAAACTAGTTAAACTCAATATACAACCAGGTCTAACTTGTTTCCAAAGTTCCTGTGCAAGAAAGTTAAATCTTAAAGTCTATACAGGTCTATAAAACTCTATACAAAGTCTATACAACCTCCCATTAACAAACTCCATATATGCTCACTTCCAATCTGTAGACAAAGCCCAGTTAAACATGTTATAGTCTATTATATGCAAACTGTTAACCAAGTATACTGTATTATGTTAACAAAATCACTATACTGTATAACCAGGTTCAACTTCATCTATCCTGTTAGTCAAGTCCATATATTTTCATATAGTTTCAACGTGTTAACCGATAATAGTTCACAAGTAACCAGATGAAATGTGTATATTACCAGATCTAACCTATTAACCACGTTTATCTTGTATCAAGACCCACGTGCAGTATATGTTCATATACCATAACCAATTTAAACATATTAAAATGTCATATATTACCAAGTCCAACTTGTTAACCACAACAAAGTATATATATAACCCAAGTTAATGTATAACAAGGTTTTTATGTTACGTAGTTAAATCCGTATAACCAGTAACTCTGTCCAAGTAACATCCATTTGCAACCAAGTTCAGTTTGTCAACCATATATAACCTGGTTCAACCTGTTAACCAATGTGTTAAAGTCCATTCTATACAGTACAGTCAGCCTCTTAGTCAAGTCCAGAGTCTTGAGCTGCATCAAAGCAAAACCAGTTTTGGTAATAATTTGAGAAAACGTTTTTTGTTTTAATTCTGAAGGACAAGCCTCCACCCTACTCGCCACCCGATGACAAGAAGAACCAGTAGACGTGTCTGCAGCGAGCATACATCCTCTCCTCTCTCTCCATACCCTTCATCTCATCCTCTCTTCCCCTCACCATCTCCAGTTAATCGCCCGGCGAGGCCGCTCGCAGTGACCGGGGGCTCCAGCAGGTCTCTGCACTAACACGACCCGGCCTATGTAGAGGGACGATAGAGAGAGACGTTAATAAAATGAGAGGGGCCGACTGTTAGCTTTCTAACCAACAGTAAATGATTGAGCTTTTCGAAATTTGAAAATTAGTATATCTAGGAGACATGATGAGTGATTTTGTATAGATCGACTGAACGAGGTTTGAAATGTTTTGCTAGCTGCACAAGAGTTGAGGCCCAAAAACGCTGGAGCGCCGTTCACATTAACAGCGCTTCCGGTCATTGCTCTGCGTTATCAGATGGAAGATCGCTAGTTGTCGCCACTCACCTGTTACTCAACACTCGAGCAGTCGCTTCAATCTGTCTTTGAGAAGAAAAGACTCCCGGATGCTCAGCTGCTGCCAATCAAATGCGAACGCCCTTTAATGCACATTCAGTCAAACGCATCACTTAAAGAAGTAGAGGAAAATGAAGATGCCTCAGACTGCAAATTTTCAGCATTTCTTATTTTTAGGTAAATTGTTCTTCTAGCCTAAACCTACATGCTACAAGTCTCATTTTATACAACAGTTCTGGTTCTTGAATCTGATTGGACGGGCTGCTAGTTTGCTGTTGATTCCACTTTGGCTTCTTTTGCACTCATTTTTCACTGCCGGAGCAAAAACCCAAGTAATCAAACCGACTGAGCATTGTCTAAAGTCACCTTCACAAACACTACATATGATGTATATCTGATGAAGCTCGTTTCAGACGTGTTTTGCAGCAGTGTGTACTAGTCTTGGTATCTCTGTAGCATGCAGCAGTTAGACTAAAGATGCACTTTAACCCTACATGCACCTTAAGTCTCCTGGACAGAGTTTGATGATCCCCCCCTCCCTAATTTCTTTCTTTCTTTCTACATTTAATGAGTTACGCATGACCTTGACTGTACTGTGTTAAAGTGTATTTTATTAAAGTAAACCTGTACAAGTGGAACAATGCATTTGATTTATGGATGTCTTGTATTCAATGTTCTTGTACATGATGACCAGGGTTTCAAAAGCAGACAGATATCAAGATGCGTTCACATTCATCGGTAAAAGTCTCTGAGGAGATTCAAAAGAACTTGTGCTTTTCCAGGTTCCCCTTTACTCTTCCAGCCCTGATGGCTTGTGCAAATTGAATCGTTTTTCTAACATGTTCAAACATTCCCTCAATATTAAGGACAATTCTACCTTTGACTAGTTAGTGCATAAAAGTCAGCTCAAAGAAATGAGCTCAGACCTCAAGTACGCTACAAAAGGAAGGATTTCATATCATTATGATCCCGTATTCTGATATAACGCACACAGTGTTCAACTGAATAGAAGGGCTACGTTCAGAATAGCATACTAATAATCTATACACACTGCATCCCACAATGCAACATTCCACTTGGGATTGGGAGCAATATAAGCTTTTTGACTGGTCTGTTTGGACCAAATTCAACCAAAAAAGGCTTTCATTGCAGGGTTAACGCTTGCTAAATTAAGTAAAAAAATACCCAAGTATGCTATTCTGAACAAAGCCAACGACTAGATTAGAGGATTACAGAGGGAAATTTAATATCATATTCACAGATGTCAGTATCTGAAGTGTTAAAAGATAAGTTTGATGGAGATGAAGTAGTTACACTCTGTAAAAAAGAATCAAAACACTACTAAAACTGACACAGTAGAAATACGTCCAAATACAAAACTGTTACTATAATACTACAGCACAGAAAAACAAGATGAACACAAAATACATGTTCTTCGAAATGGCAGGTGACCAGATCTGATTCTGAATATTTAAAAACTACTAATGGGAATCATGTACTAGGAGTGGATACGGCAAAAAATTACTTTGACCTCTCCAACACAAAAAGAAAACAAAGTGCACAGCTGGCCCTCGATGCAAACTCTTCAAAACATCTTAAAGGTTCATGTAACCTGCCAGACTTTGGCCACAAGCAAAGATTTAGGCCAGAAACACACTTTATGAAGTACACAAATACAGATGTTTAATATATATATATATATATAATTACTATTGAAGAAGTCTCTTGGCTGACCAAAGCTGCATTTATTTGATCAAAAATGCATTACAATTTTTAAAATACAAGTTATTTCTGTGATTAAAAACTGATTTTTTTAGCATCATTCCTCCAGTCTTCAGTGTCACCTGATCCTTCAGAAATCCTTCTAATATACTGGGCTGGGGGTTGTTGGGTTTATGGGGGGTTTATGTAGCCCAATGACCATATACCATTTCCATACCTAAGATACATATTTCACAGTCCCTGCTATGCAGTTTGATCATAAACATAGCTAAAAGTCTTCCTACCAGTGGTCGTCCTTCATAAAACTTACGATTTAACCACCGTTGTATCACAGGTAGAATGCACGATATGTCATTAAAAGCATTTTAATCAAATATAATGTATGCGATATTTCAAACTTTTAACACACGGGAGAAAATCTACCTGCTGCAACAGTTTAAATTCAGCCTAATTCCATCCAAAAATGAGGATCTGGCAACCCTTCATCCAACAGGTTCTGCAGCTATTAAAGTGATTTAATACTCCGCATTTTGATAGTGACTCCCTGATGCGGGAAAATTGTATTCAACATTAGAATGTTTGCAGGAGGTCACCCTAGACTAAATAAAATGTATTTATTAATGATATATTTGAAATGGTCACAATACTTCATATTTTTGAGCACAAGAGACTTCTTTTAAAACGCACATATTTGACCCTGGAGCTCAACACCAGTCTTAAGTAGCACAGTTATATTCGTAGCAATACTTGATTTACCTTTTATGTAAATAAATATTAGGATATTAAGTAAAGATCATGTTCCATGAAGATATTTTGTACATATCCTACAGTAAATATATCAAACTTAATTTTTGATCAGTAATATGGACTGCTAAGAACTTCATTTGGACAACTTTAAAGGCTTTAATTTTAATTTTTTTTAGATTTTCTCAATATTTAGATTTTTTTCGCACTCCCAGAATCCAGATTTTCAAAGAGTTGTATCTCGATGATCAGTGTATGGAAAGCTTAATTATTTAGCTTTCAGATGATGTATAAATCTCAATTTCATAAAATTGACTGGTTGTGTTGTGTGGTCCACGGTCACATATATGAGCATCTGCATTCATGTACTTGTGTGAAGTATATTTCGGCCCTCACACAATTCTCCACAGACCATCCCGAGCCATCCCAGGCTGAATCCTGAGCTCATCAAATCTCATCACCGCTCAGAAACACCAGGAGTTCAGCTACGGTAAGGACGCGTTTCCCAGGATCGAATACGTTCATGCTCGTGGTTCACACAGCGTAATGGTGACGCCCTCCCCGATCCAGCAGGCTGGGAGCAGCGCTTGTGTAAAGGCGCAGTGAAAAGCATGCAGCCGGACCTGTCCCTCGCCGTAGTATGTCAGCGTCCCGGCCTCGTAGTCCAGCAGCATCCCGATGCGCAGCGGCTGAGCGCTCGGCTGCAGCTGAGCGCTCGGCTGCAGCTGAGCGGCAACAGACTCCTTGCAGCCGGCATGCCACGCGCTCAGCTGCCTCTCGTCCAGCTGCAGGCTCCAGGACAGCTCGTTCATCCCCACCATGCAGCGCTTGCCCTTCTCCTTGCGCGGGATGTTCGGGTACGTCACACCCACGTAGGCCCATGGTTTGGACACCTCCAGCTCCCAGTAGTGCTGGCCGTGAGTGAAGCTCTGGAAACACAGCACCTGCCAGGTGTGGTCAAAGCGGGACTCGTCGACCGGGACAGGGCGGGGCCCCGAGATCAGATGCTCCGCCCTCCTGTTGCTCTGGCAGAGCCGTAAGTGAGCGTTGGCCGTGCGAGGGTCGAAGGTAAGGTTGCAGCGGTCTGGATGAAGAGAACAATTTCACATGAGACTGAGAATAATAAAGAGGTGTACTATCATGCGATGACATGATATGATATGAACGTACATGCGTTTAGTCCCTCTTTCTCGGCTGGATACGATGGTGTTGCAGGACTGGGAACAACAGCCAGTATTGGCCTCTTATCTTGAGGAGAGCCTATGAGAAAAACAGAAAAAATGATGTTGATCAGACAGATAAAACAGTATTTAAAGAAAAAAGATATTTGAAATAATTATTATTAAAATGGTTTCATTGCAAAAAGTATGACTGTTAATTTTAATATATTTAATATATTGAATTTTAATTTAGATTCAAATAAATAAAGTAAATACTGCTAAAAAAATAATTGATATTTTATACATAAACACATTTATTAAATTGTCACAACAAGGACCATTATTTTTTCTGTATTTTTTAAATAAAAATAAATAAATAAATATAGACACGGAGTGATATGTGCTGAACATAGGGCTGGGTGATTTGGCCTACAATCAAAATCGCGAACATTTTAACTCGATTACGATTAATGAGCGATTATTTTATTGATTTTTTTGCCCTCATAGTTCACTGTAAAAATAAAATAACTCTTGTATATCCTGTAAATCATATTTTAAACAGTGCATTTCTTGCATCTTCTGTAAAGAAATATTTTAATGTGCAATGTATCAATGTAAACAACAGATTGCTGTAATGAATATAGAACTCTCCTAAACACGGTTGCATGAGGTGTTCTTGGTGATCTTGTCATGTCACTATATGAACATGAATTCACTCTAAGTTCTTACTAAGAAACATGAGCATGTTAAACTTTTCAGGTTATGTCTTGTAAATGTCTGGCAGCGCAGGAGAGATGTGATTGCGACGGCACAGTGTATCTTCTGGCGAGAGTTTTAGCGAGGTGTTTAAGCCCGCTTCGCTCCACTGTACCCAAGGGAGTCATATCCTTTGCAATGTACAGAGACTGGAAGCGCCTGGCAGAAGCGCCCCCCCTAATGTGAAGTGAATTTAATGCGCGAATGAAGCGAGTAAACTTAAAATGTTTCAGCGTCCAACTTCGCGTGAATAGCGTGATTTATTTGCACAAGTCGCGTCTGGTGTGAACGTAGGGTAACGGAGCGGGTCACGGGACTCCACACACGGTATTGTTTTTAAAGTGAAAGTAATCAAAATAATCGACCTGGAAATATTTGACCGATTATAGGTTCTGAATGTCGATTTAATTTATTTTTCGATTAATTGCCCCGCCCTAGCTGAACATATGATTAATACTGTATTTTTAGACCAATATAAATCAACATTGTTTAAAAATTAAACTATTATTATATAGAAGCAGCTAGTGATTTCTGAGCCATATCTGTGTGTACTTCACAAAGACAGTCAGTGAACAAACTGTGATCATTCCTCACCCTCTTTATCCTGTCCTGCGGACACCTGAACGGCTCTCTCTAGGTCCTCACACACCAGCTTGGACACGCGGGACAGGACGTCTGTGATGGGCGTCAGTTTCTCCTGTATGCTCACATGCACATGCACATCCACAGGAACTTCACTGCATTGTGGGACCTCTATAAACCTAGAGTCCTGCATCAGCATAACCACAGACATCAGACACAAATGACACCCATTCACATCTGTAACAACATTTACAATTATTAGTAAAATAAGCATATCATAAACAATAAAAATACTGGACAATAACCAATAATATTTCCCCCACCTAAACAACGTAAAACAATGCAAGTAGTATCAACAACAGCAAGGCTGAAAACAAGCATTTTTATTTCTATATAATACAACAAATTCACGTTAAGATCATTTAATGGGGCAATTTTTTGTGATGCACATTTCTGAAAATAAATAAATAGCATTTAATTAAATGTAATTAAAAATAAAACAAAAGCACTATTAATAAATCAATTGCATTAAAAATAAATAAATAAATAAATAAAATAAAACAGACCTTGATGAGCTGGCAGGGAGGGAGGGAACGCAGACTGCTGATCTCCTCCTGAAGGGCAGTGAGCTGCGTTGCTCTCTCCTCCAGAACAGCCAGCCTCTCCTCAGCCTGCAATAATGTCACATCCTGCTGCTGCTCCAGATACAGCTCTGTCACTTCCTGTTTCTCTGTCAGCACCTTTATCAGATGTGAGAACTTGGTGTTCACCCACTGAGACGTCTGCTGTAGTGATACCTGATAAAGCAGAGGGAGAACAACACACATGCCATGAGCAGTCATCCTTTCTAACATGAATCCTTCAAAACCATTCACTAATATACACTGCTTGGCCAAAAATAAGTTGCTGTATAGAAAAAATAAGCAAATAGTTAAGATTGCATGATTAAGGCCAGACGTTAGTGTAGATTTATGGGTATTATGGATATGTATGACATGCATTAATGCTCAGATAAAGTCCCTAATGAATGAGGTAATGCCTTGCCTTTGCTGTCTCCATGTTCTCCATGAGCTCCAGACGGTTTCTCTCAGTAGTTTCCTGGTGTTTTTTTAATTTTGCTCCCTTTTTCTTTAATTCTGCCTGCACATAATTAAAATATATATATATATATATATATATATATATATACATATATATGCATTTTATATGCAAGACATTTACGGGTTGAACCTCACAAAATCTATAAATATATGTTACTCAAAAATTAAATTCTCATTACTGTGAAGCACATACATATTACAGTATAATAATAATGATATACTACTTCAACTTTACAGTATTTCAATGTTAATACCTCTCTATTCTTCCGTTCTTCTACCACCAAAATTTTATCATGGCCCTTGCACTCATTGACAGAGCACTCGTAGCAAACACACATGCTGTCGTTCCTGCAGTAGATGACCAGAGGTTTCTGGTGCCGCTCACAAATCTGCTCAGGCTCCGGATCCGTGTGGACGGAGGCTCCTGCGCTCATATCCATCTTAACTGGACTGTGCGTGCTGATCTCCGTTAACATGGACAGAGACACGTTGCGATTCAACTCAGGTCTTGTGTCAAAGTTTGTTTTGCAAAAAGGACAGTGGAAGTCGTTGTCTTTTCCATCCCAGAATTTGGAGATGCAGCCCTTGCAGAAGGTGTGACCGCATGGGATTGTCACCGGGTACTGAAATGGATCCAAGCAGATCGTGCACTGCACATGATCATCCATTATAAATCTGGAAACCTGAATGTATAAAATAAAAGTTAATGTCATTGTTAATGACAGCAGAAAACTTTAACAGGGGCATGTTGTCACACACAGACACATAGAGATAAATACATAGATAAACTATCTATAGATAGATAGATAGATAGATAGATAGATAGATAGATAGATAGATAGATTGATAGATAGATAGATACATAGATAAACTTGTAGACAGACAGACAGATAGATAGATAGATAGATAGATAGAGTACAGTTGATGATAGACAGATGTTTAGATAGATATACACGTATAGATAGATTTAAGCATCAAATAAGTGTATATGTTGAAGTGAAACGATCTATAATCTATAAACCGAGTTAAATAATTTGACTGATGAATTATAGTCATTAGTAATTGTTCGGTGAAAACATAGAGACCGTAAATAAACAAACTTCACCTGACCTTACATCACCACTAAACAGCATGTACTTTTAAAATTAAAGCAGAACATTTGCTAGTCGACTAACTCCTCCTTTGTAATACTCACTGGAATATTTGCTCATCAGATGTGTAGAAACGTGAAATAATCCTGTATCAGCGCTGTGGATTTCTCGCAGGCGAACCTCGTCGCTTTCCATTCGCATGAACGCACAGACGCGGTGACGTGAAGCGCAGGTTACGTCACGCGTCTTGTGTGTTGACGTCTCGCCGCTTTCGGAGCGGTTCATCATGGCGCTGCGCAGCGCGGCGTGTTTTCTGCTGCGGGTGGCGGTGGATGGGGGGCTGAAGCATCACGCGAGGGGTCTTCGGTCCACCGGTGAGCGGTGCAGGACGATATTTGTGTGAATCCGGTTAATCCGTTTAATAATCAGTAACGCCGCTGCTGTGCGTGCGCGAGCGCGAGCCTTCTGGTGTGAATGACCTTTATGTGTAACTTACTTATTACATTTATCTGTCCAACGTTACTTATTCTAATCATTCTAATCAATTAATAGACAATTTATTTATTAGTCTGCATTTTAATTCCGTCCGTCCGTTTTTCGTGTCTTTCTGAAGCACTGCTTCTTTTAAATGTTCTCTTATCTTTATTTATTTATTATTATTATTACATTTATATTAAGGCCTTGTAATATTTATTTGTATGTTTCAGCATTATAAATATTAATTGTTGTTATTATTATATTAATATCCTTGCTATATTTGTTATTTTTATTAATATAACATTTATTACAGCAGCATATGTACATATTACAAAGTATAATTATGCTTTTTGCTTATTGTTTACATTAAAGCAATTATTATTATTATTACATTTGTGCTACAACACTTTTGAAATTGTTGCTTTATATTATATTAAATGTTATCATAATGTTTATTATTATTAAATTTATTATTAGTCTCATAATGGTGATTTGATATAAAATAAAATGAACAAAATAATATATTATTCATATTTAGTTTTTATTATGTATACAAAATACAATAATAAATATTTATAATATGTATTACTGTTGTTTTAGTTTTAATTATTTTATATTGCAACATTTTATTATAACATTTTATTATTATTTATCTCAATTTTAAACGTGTATGATTATCACATTCATGTTACAACATTTTTATGTTCTTATTATTGTTGTTATAATACTAATAATAAATCCCCTGTTGATTTTGTAGCTGTTCTAGGTCACCGGTCTCCCCCTCAGGGTCCGATGCCTAATGAAGACATTGACTGGGCTCAACTGGACTCTCTGGAGAAATATCGCAGTTATACTTGCTACATGAGAGCGGCAGAAGAGGCAGATCGGAAAGACGTCTGGTGGAAGACCTATAGGAAATACAGAGAGGAGGAGAAGAAAGAAGGTAAATCATCGGTTACCTGGTTATTTTTACAAGAGCTACAATACCAGTGTGGCTCAGAGAGTGTTGATTGTTTTTGTTGGCAGCCATCGAGCTGGTCAACATCGGGCTCCCATATCAGCGTCCCTCCAGGAAGACAGAGGTGAAGGAGAGGAAGAAGGTGATTCTGGAGAACAAAAAGAACCCAGAGATGGAAAGAGAAGATCGGCTACGAACATGTAAGTGTGTCAGTGAACCGTCATGACCTCTGAAGAGTACGCAGAGCCAGTTAAAGGCAGGGTATTTTGTTTTATTTTTTTATACAACTAACAAAAGCAAAAAAAGACATCTAATTCTTGCTCTATCTATCTGTTCTCTTTTTATTATATAATAAAAAAAAAATCTTGCTATATGTACTGCAGTAAGCTGAATGAGACTTGTCATATCAGTTGCATATCATTGCTCTTTTGTTCATTTTGATTGCTGCCTTAAGTCGCTTAAGTTGCTTAATGACGAAATGTAAGATCAACGACTGTTTATAATTGATGTAGAATGTGTAATCAAGCAGCAAATGCAGTGACTCATCAACGATATCAAAGTTGCAGGTTTTCATAGAATTAAATGAAAAATCATTGCAAAAAAAAATTGCATTGCGTATTTTCCAACCAAATTATTTTTTACTTTTTTTCTGTTGTTGTAGAAATCAGCATAAATAATTAAATAAATTCTGTACAGTGTATATTTAAACAGTACATTACATAAATGTAATTTTTGGCTTAATGAAAAACTGTAAAATTAGTGATTATAATTTATTTTAACTGTAAATATATAAAAAGGACATTTAACTGAACTTTTTTTTTTTATTATCTGCTTCCAGTGCGCGTTTCCCTTGACAGAGTAAAGACGCAGTGGGAGCAGAAAAACGGACCGTACCACATCAAGAGGATCGCCGAACACTACGGGGTGTACAGGGACCTCTTTCCCATGGCGTACTTTATGCCACGGGTCATGCTGCGTGTGGCGTACGGAGAGGACAGCAGCGCTGCAGTGCATTATGGGAATCACTTAACACCGAGTCAGGTGAGGACTCAAAACATGTGACGACTGTTTCTGTTCAAAATCAAGAAAACTGACTTTGATTTGCACTGTTTGTCTGAAATCCTCAGGCGGCACAAGCACCTCGGGTACATTTTGAAGCAGAAGAAGACTCTCTCTGGACGCTGTTGTTAACCAGCCCAGGTACATCAAAATATGAGCTTGTTGGAAATAATACTGTTCTAATAATTTTGACCGCCATAAATATATAAACATAAACAATTACATTGTTTTATTTAAATAAGATTTTTTGTGGACGCATACATTTTGTTTGTGTTATTTATATATATATATATATATACTGTATATATACATATAATATATATGCATCACTAGTGCACACTAGCGGTGGTTGACCCCTGTCCCCACATGATTTTAAAGTGCTTTGGGTGTATGGCAATACATTATAAAGGACTATATATATGCTGCATTCATTTATTCATTCATATATAAATATAGGAATGTGTGTGTATATAAGTAAATATATTATTCAGAAATAGTGTTTAGTAAACTGTTTGAAGTTCCTCCACAAGATGGTGATACAGTGACATAAATGGTATCTGTTCTACAGATGAGCATCTGCTGGACGGTGAGCAGGAGTATCTTCACTGGCTAGTGTGAGTATGTTTGTTATCCTGTATCACCTTACATATATATATATATATATATATATATATATTTATTTTAAAAATCAGCAAAGCTTACATTTCAACAAGAACAATATCCATACTTTTTTATTCAAAGGAGGAACATCTGGTATCATAATGTTTAGATTAGATTAGATTCTACTTTATTGTCCTTA
This sequence comes from Enteromius anoplus, assembly GCA_032359395.1. Taxonomy (NCBI): domain Eukaryota; kingdom Metazoa; phylum Chordata; class Actinopteri; order Cypriniformes; family Cyprinidae; genus Enteromius; species Enteromius anoplus. The sequence continues at coordinate 17,161,141 of JAUMHG010000054.1, forward strand.
CACACATGTACGAACGAAATGCAGTTTAGGTCTAACCAGCAGTGCAATAAGCAGCAAGTACAGGATACACGCATAAGTTATAAGTACGCTTATAGCTGATATGTACAAGCAGAAACTGGATAATATTACAGATGGATGTACAGTACTACGAACATAATACACAGTTTGTGTTAACTATAATCAGAAATTGCAAATAGATAAACAATGTACAGATTGCTATAGTAGTTATGAATATGCAGTAGATATGAACATTATTTACTAATGTTATAGAGACTTGAGGCCTGTAAATGTTAAGTGCTATAATGTGCACCATGCTTACCTTGACCTCATGCACTGACATCATTCTTAACTTTGGAAAATCCAGGCACAAATACATGATTTGATCTGTTTTTTAATTCCTAATTTAATACAGTGGGAATATCCCTGGAAATTCAGTGTCATCAGGGGAAGAGCTCTGCCCTTACATCAGTCCATTTCCAGCCAGAGGAACAGGGTTTCACAGATACATCTACATCCTGTTTAAACAGGAGCATCTGGTTGATTTTAGCACAGACATCCGGTCTTTCCCATGGTCAGTATTTTCAGCCACGGTCTTGGCAGTAAGGTCTTGATTTATTAAATATATACATATATATATATACACACACACAGTACTTGTCAAAAGTTTTCAGAATTCTTGCATGTTCAAAAGAACAGCATTTATTTCAAGTAGAATCTTTTGTAACATAAATGTTTTAACTCTTTTGATCAGTTTAATTCATATTGGCTGAATTAAAGTATTAATTTTTTTAAAAGCATATGCAGAAATATATATTCTTTCTCTCGTATTTATAGTTACTCTTTAAAGCAACGGACTTTCCGAACATTAGACTTCTACAGGAAGCACCAGGACGCAATTACTCCAGCTGGTCTGGCATTTTTCCAGAGCCAGTGGGATCAGTCTGTCTCTCACATCTTTCACACACTATTAGGTGAGTAACAAGGTTTAAAAAGTGGCTTAACAATCAAAAACTCTGGAACTGAAAAAAAAATGTCTTTAAACATATTTAACAGATATGAAAGAGCCAGTGTTTGAGTACAACAGACCTCCAGTGTATCACCCACCGCAGAAGAAGTACCCTCACGGACAGCCTCTTAGATACCTGGACCGCTACAGAGACGGAGCCGATAAAACCTTTGGGATTTATTAAATATATGCATGTTATGTACACCGTACTGAAACAGCAGGGATTTTGTTTGTAATAAACTAAATGTTATAAGCTGTGTTCTGTGTTCAGTTGTGATCGGCCTTTAAAGGTGTGTTAGCAAAATGTTGTGTCCAAAAAAAGGTTTTCAGTTTTCAGTAGTGAGGCATAAATCAAATAATAAAAAAAGAAGGTATGTTTCTGTTGATCAACATTTTTATGTTTGTTAATAACTTAAACCTGTTGCGAAATCTGTGTGATAATATAATAAAATGATAATTATAATAATAATAATTCAAAGGTGATTGCAAAATTCAGATTTTTGACTTAAAATATTGACTTTTTTTCTTGCAACCTTTTTTTCTCAACACATAATTTAAAAAACATACAAATATAATAAAGTTCATTTCAAGGTACTCTAAACTCAAAATTCTACATTTTTTCCCCTCACATGAGTTTATGAGATAGAAGTATCTCATTATTTAAAATGTGTCCTTGAAATTTTGATTCTTACTGTATTTTCCCACTGCAACATAAAAAATTGAACAGAAAAAATTAAATAGAGAAAATAAAAACTGAATTTTAAGATAAACACTTTTTTTATACTCGCTTTTTCTGCGTTTTGTATGTCGCAGAGCCGTATGTCTCTGTAGCCAATCAGCAGTAAGGAGGCGTGTCTTGTACCGGAAGTGAAGAGAGTAGAGCGCTCAATTTGGGTTCACAGGACGGCTATTAGCAGATCATTAAAGTGAGATGGCCGATTAAAATAAAGGGAAAATATCAGAGAAATTAACATTAAGAAGGATTAAGATCAGGCAAGAGTGAACCTCAAGGAGCGGGAAGGGCTTGAGATTCTGTTGTTTCTTTTTTCACTTGTTTCGGCAATCGTCGTTGCCATAGCTGCGTACGTATGAACATTTACGTCAACTAAAAGCTTCTTATGAAATCATGAGAACATTTCGGATAACGTTAACTGAAAAGAGATTTTCACTAGTGCGTTTTAGTTTTAAGACTGCTACGGATACGCCTATTGTTTACAGTACTTTGGCATTTTCCAACCTCGAATACGCTGCAGACCCCGTTTTAGTGTAAACAAAGACTAACAGTTATATACCAAGACGGGTCCCTCACATGGTGCACAACCAGTGTTACTTTTATATGATTGGTACAGTAACGTTACGCCTTCCAGCCACAGCACACAAATCTGGGCTCCAGTAGTGCTGAGGCTTACAACTCTGGAACAAAGGTTTCTTTCATATGTTTTCTGTACCAGGCAATGTTCCACCAGCAGAACACATCTGGGGCCACATTTATAAAGCGTGCGTATGCTTAAATCCACGCCAACACTCATATTTATAAAAATACGACATGGAAAAGTTCTCAGCATCACTGAATTCTGGGCAGAATAAGTTAAGAGTTCTACACTTACTCAGAGAATCAGTTCAGGAGAAAACCATATGAGCCTAAAGACCCATTTACACAAGGATACATTATAAAACTATAAAGCTCCAGCATATCGTGCATTGGAGCAAACCAGCCAGCAGCTATTTTGTACATTTTAAAATAACTGACCAGAAGTCAGATCCTTCAGCAATAAAAATAATAATAATAACCTGGGCCTGAAGCCATAGTTGCTTCTGAAATAGATCTGCCATGACAAACAACAGTTACACCACCAAACTAATGTTGGTTTTAGCTAAGATAAACAGACAGAGAGTTTAGAAGAATAACTTTCTCTTTTTCATATAACAAAAGTTAATCCGGAGACTCGAAGAACTATAACAAACAACAAAACTTTTTAAAGGTAATCTATATTATTTCCAGACGTCTAAAGTCATATAGTGAGCCACGGACCCAAATTTCCAGGTTCATAATTTGTCATTTTTCATTGTATGAACAAGAGCAGCCTGAACATTCAGCGTATAATTGGAGGCAAGGATGAGGGTTACTTTCACAGATGTGTTTCGGTTTTAGCACAAAATGATTGTGGATGACGTAACTGTTGGCAGCGCTGCTGTCTTCTCTGAAGGCGTCATTGGGTTGGATATTAGGACCAGGCTGCCAGACGTTTTTTCCCTGTTTTTTCCAGGGATTTTGCCTCTTTTATCCTCCTTTGCATTGATTTTTTTTCAGTGTAAGAAAAGCCCCATTCTCACACCTATTGACATACATGACCCAAAAATGGTAAAAATGTTTTGTTTTCACATCAAAATCTTATTTGTTTATTTTAGAATATACATATTTTTTTCTCAAAGAATCAGCTTTAAATATTGGAAAAAATTGCTGAACGAGAGAAATATCAATAAACACTGAGATTTTGCATGGAGAGGGGCCTTGGTGTATATTTATAATTCATATCAACAGCTGAATAGCCATGTTAATGTGATTTAAAATTAATGTAAAATGTCCTCATCTTGACATAAAAAAAAAAGACAAACATTAAAATTAAACAATATGAAAAATAACATTATTTTTCAAATTGTCTTTTTTTACTAATTCATTTTATTGCCATATTAAAATAATAAATAAATTACAAATCTAAAAATATTAATGATCATTTAAATATTTTAAACAAATTGTATTGCCATATTAAAGCAATAAAAACATGAATAATCTATAATGCTTTAATATTTTCACATTTTTTTTCATTTAATGCATGCCTTTACTCAGCATTTTAGTGACGTGTTAAAAATAATAAAAATATGAAAATTATAATTAAAGAAAAACAATTTGTAACAATGCCTTCCCTCATAATATTGTGATATTTTCTTGCACTATGCCTTCACACAATATTATGCCTTTAATTTTTAATATCATAATGTTAGAGAATGTCTTTAAAGTGCCACATAGTGTGTACCACATCTCTAAGTGAATGAAAACATCCTGTAAGGATTTAAATCTAAAAGCGCACCATCTTTTTAAAATAATTAGGTGTCGCTTCTTTAGCGTTAAACACTGCTTTAAATGAAATTGACCATTCACTGGAGCGGTTTGGAAAAATGAATCATTTCGTAGAAAAAAATTGCAAATTATAAGAAAATAAAAGTATTGTTTGAATTTGTATGCATGCATGCATCCCAAAACCAAAATACCTTTCATTACCCGTAATAGGGGCACTTTAACACAATATCTCAGTAGTCACTGTCCTGCATCTTCAATAAATAAACTACAGATAGTTCAAAATGCAGCTACTAGAGATCTTACCAGGAAAAATATGATCATATTGCCCCAATTTTAAAGTCTCTGCATTGGCTGCCTATTAGATTTCGCATCAGCTATAAAATATTACTTCTTACCTATAAGGCACTTTTTAGCTCCTGCGTACCTAACTAGTCTACTAACACGCAAACCAGCACTCTTCTACTCCCCACAGGAATTTCCTCATTTGTGGTCTGCATTTCCATTCCACTGCAAGCAGACATTCAGGAGATTATGTGTCCATCCTCCCTCGGGATCTGGTTGAAGCTCTGCCGGAGGTGAGAGTTGAAGACCTCCCTGACAGGGGGCTCTGCTAAGCGTTCCCAACAGACCCTCTTAAACATGAGAATCAGATTAAATGTTGCCAAGAATGATCCACACTACAAACAATAGAGAATATCGCTTCTGGTAACACTTTATAATAACTACAAACTATGAATGATTAGTTAAGCATTTATTTAATCCTTTATAAACCATTTTTTTTATTTTACTATGCGTTAGTAAACAGTTTAGAAGTGCATCTATAAATGCCTTGTTCTTGAGCATATATATAATGTTTAATAATTGTATTTTTATACTTTATTAATGATCAGTTTATTTTATTTTTTAAAAATGATTACATTATTTACAAACCAGTTATTTAGGAGTTATCAGTGTTTAATATATCCATTGAGAAAGTCTAAGTAATGACTAATAAATTATTTAAATGTACATTAATAAATCTGATTATTTAGACACATGATAATAGTTATTCCGTGTGTTAATAAATGCTTTATAAACACTTGTTCCTGCTGTTATTCATGATTAAGTCAGGTAGTTATGAACGTCTGGCAGGTAGCTTTGTGTGAGCTCATCTAAAGTGAGGACTATTTCTACCTTGTGAAGCGTTTATAAAGCAGATGTAAAGACTCATTTATATCCTAAACAGCAAAGTTAAACAAACACAACACAGAGGGATACAGAACACAGACATACTTTTTCAAGATGTAAAAAATAAATTGTACAACTCTACACTAGATAAATGAAAAACAAACCTTCAGTTGCATTGAAATAAAAAAGTGTACAGCTGTACAGTTTTATATTGTTTAGCATGTTCAGATATATATTTCAGCATCCCTCTGTGTTGTGTTTGTTTATTTCTTTATGTTAGGAAGATAACTGACCATTTAAATCTCCTTTGTACATTTAGATATGCTTATAAATCAAGAACAAGGCATTTATAGCTGAATTAATTAAAACTGCTTACTAATGACTATTAATGTTGGAACAATGCTTTATAAAGGATGAAGGCAGAAAATCACTGTTAGTAGGTGAGTCATTGTGACTGAACCGAATCGTTGATTTATTTAGTGTACGGTCTAGTCTCTTTTGTTATTGTCCTTGGGGACGTCACATATGGTAAACATCTTCACAACATTGAGTCCACACTCTATATTATGATGCTGCTGAGGGCAAAGGCAGACTGCGATGGCATCCGCTCTACTGGGAACAGCACAGTCCCACTCCTACTCGCCACATCTTGACGTTTGGTCAAAACACTTTTGCGTCGCTTTTTGAGGCTCAAGGTACCCCTTTTCAGTCACTTTTCGACGTGAGGGCTCCTTTTAGCGTCAATATACCGACACAATATTTTTTGCTTTATTTTATCGTCATAATTAAAAGATATATTGGGTAAAAATATTGGCATATATGTAGGGGTGTGATTTTTTTTTTATGTAAACAGTCAAAACAGTTTTATTTAAAATGATATTATTTACACATTTATGAGCACGTAACCCAAACCCTGCCCCTAAACCTACCATCCGTCAATAATACACAAGATATAGCAGGCAGATACAACCACAGTCATCATTTATTTGAAATACATTAATATTCCAAGTCTTCTGAAGCAAAACGATTGATTTGTGAGAGGAATAGACGCGGTCGCAGTCTCCGTCTTCTGTGTACTTCCTGTCTGTGAGCGATTTCAAAAAAATGCTGCTACAAGAATCCTTACGTCAACGTTGGTTTTGAAATGTCATTGACTCTTGCGTGTCTCGTGATCGATTGCGTCATGCTACGGGACAGGAGCATGATTTCTGAATGCGATGTGCAATCGCAATTATGTTTGTGCAATAAATACCTGTGACTGCGTTTGCCTGTGTGTGTGTTTATATTGTTCAGAGGTGGGTAGGTTTAGGGTAGGGCTGGGGTTTGGTGCTCCAATAAAAGTGAAAAATGTTATAATAGATTTGTATATGCATGCAAACCATTACATTAAGCCAGACACCTGAAAACAATGTAGAATCTTTCATGTCGAAGAGTGACTGAAAAGGGGTACCTTGAGCTTTAGAAAGCGACGCAAAACTGTTTTGATCAAGCGCCAAAATGGTGGAGTGAGACTGTGTTTCTGGGAAGTCATTAACATTTCCAGTTAAGGATCATTCTCTATACCTATCCAGCAGGAAGCTGCAGTCCATAAAAAAAATCTCACTCCACAAAGATTTATACACCTCCATAAACAGTACACACTGCATTAAATAAAATCAGACTCATGTGCACTGGCACGTCTTGCTCATATTACATTATTGTAGACTAATACAGTTAAACATATTTAACAGTGAACAACTACACTGAACCCCATACATTTACAGCTAATATATTTCTTATACATTTCTGCTTCTTATTTAATATCTTTCTCTCTCATTTATCTCACCTTACAACATTCATCTTTTTATTTATTCTTGTATTCTTATCATCTTTGTTAGCACCATTACACCAAGACAAGCTCCCTATATACCCCCAGTACTTGGCAATAAAGATGTTTCTTTTAAGACTTCTGTATTTGAAAGAATGGTTGCATGACCATGATTTAAATGCTAATTATTCAGCAGATTATTTTGGTTAAAAACAGCAGAAGTCTGTTTATATTCAGGACTTTTTTTGGAAGCGCTGGACATATAATCTAGCTGTTGTGAAAGCCCACAGGAAAAAGTCAGACTGTCTTTTCACCTCAGACCCACAAGCCCACAAGTGTGTTTAGAGACATTTGGTCAGAAAAAGGCAAACAGAAAATGCAAATATAATTTTGTTTATAGAAATGCACAAAAAAAAAAATTATTGGGAGAAATGGTGAATTACTGGTTTTATACAAGCTGAAACAGTGCTAAATCTTGTTTCTATTCTATCTTCATGTTTTAACTGAGCTGACAGTGATAGCCTACGCCACAAAACACTCACACTTCGACTTGTAAAAGTGCTCAATTAAAAAATATAGATTTATTAGTACATTAAACATGCATTTCATTTCCTAATGCATGTGATTAATGCTGCCTTTGTATGCTATTGGAAATGTCTTATTCTGAGGATCAGGTGGCAGGATATGGTTCCAGACACAGAAGTCCTTTCCAGAGCATGCCAAGTTAAACCCTGCTGATGAAAGCCCAGACATTCTGGACAGGCCACGTTGCAAGGATGCCAGACCACGACATCCACAAACGATGGAAACTCCTCTATGGTGAGCTGATTTATGATTTCTAAGCAGAACCCAGCAGTTAAGTTTAAAACCTGCTAACACTTATAACAGAAAATACTTTATGTATTATATAAACACTAACATGTTCTCAAAATATGATTTGCACATGCACATTTGAATTTACAAAATGAGATGACTGAAAAGGCACAAGGAAGATTAACCTTAATAATGATGTTACTGCGTGTCAATTTTATTATTATTATTTTAATATTTTATTGCGTTGGCTGAGCTCAAGGTCCTTACCTGGAATCCCTGTTCTGCCTTCCTCTCAGCCTGCCTGAGTCACCTCGTTCGCTGAACTTTGCTACCTCATCTGAAAGACTGAGTATAACTCTTAAGCCCCTTTGTTGAAAAGTTCGCTGTGGGATTATGTTTTGTTGATGATCACTTACCTCAGTTACTCACCTGCAACAAGCCACTTACCTGTGATGTCTTCCTTCAGTTTGTTTATTGAACCGGAGCTTTTGAGTTGTCTTACCTGAATGACTTACCTGAGTTGCTTACCTGCACCGCTCCTGTATGTTCATTATCAGCTTGTTGCTAAATAAATATATCTTTCCGTGTCTGCCTGGTGACTGAGCGTGACAACTATACGCCACCTTGTAGTAGTATAGATATTAACAAGCAGGCACTGAAACTCATATTGCTCAGTAAATGCACTACAATTAAAATTTTTAATTAAATTAAGTCATTATTGCTTCTCAGTCAGTGGATTATCTACCATGTTTACATCTATTGCCTTATCTGAGTTTAAAACAATGATTTTCTTGACTTGATACACTATCCTTTATCTCAAACAGGTTCTGGGTTTGATTCTCATGGAGTTCATGAACTGATCAAATATAAACAATGAATGCAATGTAAGTTGCTTTGAATAAAAGTGCTCATGTGTTTTTTACTGCTCAGTCAATCACATTATATCACATTTTCTGGATGATTGCTGTTGTCTTCTTCACGTTCGATGCACTGACACATCCTCTTCTAGAATCCACAAGATTTCTTGAAGTTTGGTTTCTTGTTGCCAATGAGTGCCATTATGATGATGAGGAGGAGGATAAAAAAGGCCCCACCTGCAGCAATGACGCTATCCTTATATTCATTGTCATCTTCTGATGATGATGGTCCTAGAAAAAAACAAGCAATTAAACGGCTTGAATTAATGTTTAAATAATAAGCATATCAGAAACCTGCTGCTGAGAATCCGATTAAACTGGATTCAAGGGCAAATCTATAAAGTATCTGGAAATCTCTAAAATCTAAACAATACCTGTTATGCTCACAGTGATTTCGGTTCTTATCCTTCCACACAGTGTTTGCAGAAAGAATCCGATTTTTTCTGTCATAGCTGAAGCTGGAGTGTAGCGGGATGTGAAGCTGTTTCTCAGATCACAGGAGTCCACAGGAAGCTCATGTTTACAGACATCGGAGTCATTAACTCTCTCAGGGTTTTGAAACTTATACAGTTTAATGAAGCAGTAAGTCTCCAGCGGTGTGACGCCGCAGGTGAGATTTACTTCTTTCCCCGCGAAACCAGTCACTTTCTCACAGCTTACATTGACATCTGAAAAATAACAATATTTATCATATAATACAGCAATTAAACAACAACAACAATATATACAGTACAGGCCAAAAGTTTGGACACAAAGGCATCAGAACTATGAATGAACACATGTGGAGTTATGTACTTAACAAAAGAGGTTAAGATAACGGAAAACATCTTCTATATTCTAGTTTCTTCAAAATAGCCATCCTTTGCTCTGATTACTGCTTTGCACACTCTTGGCATTCTCTCGATGAGCTTCAAGAGGTAGTCACCTGAAATGGTT
>JAUMHG010000054.1:17170965-17182959 GCA_032359395.1 Enteromius anoplus
GGGTTCAGGTCCAGTGACTGTGGAGGCCAGGTCATCTGCCGCAGCACTCCATCACTCTCCTTCTTGGTCAAATAGCCAATTTGGACACATATTTCCACTGATCTAATGTCCATTCCTTGTGTTTCTTGGCCCAAACAAATCTCTTCTGCTTGTTTCCTCTCCTTAGCAGTGGTTTCCTGGCAGTTATTTGACCATGAAGGCCTGCTTGGTGCAGTCTCCTCTTAACAGTTGTTCTAGAGATGGGTCAGCTGCTAAAACTCTGTGTGGCATTTATCTGGTCTCTGATCTGAGTTGTTAACTTGTGATTTCTGAGGCTGGTGACTCGGATGAACTTGTCTTCAAAAGCAGAGGTTACTCTTGGTCTTCCTTTCCTGGGTCGGTCCTCATGTGTGCCAGTTTCGTTGTAGCGCTTGCGATTCCACTTGGGCACACAACTAAAGTCTTTGCAATTTTCCGGACTGACTGACCTTCATTTCTTAAAGTAATGATGGACACTCGTTTTTCTTTAGTTAGCTGATTGGTTCTTGCCATAATATGAATTTTAACAGTTGTCCAATAGGGCTGTCGGCTGTGTAGTAACCTGACTTCTGCACAACACAACTGATGGTCCCAACCCCCTTGATAAAGCAAGAAATTCCACTAATTAACCCTGATAAGGCACACCTGTGCAGTGAAAACCATTTCAGGCGACTTCCTCTTGAAGCTCATCGAGAGAATGCCAAGAGTGTGCAAAGCAGTAATCAAAGCAAAGGGTGGCTGTTCTGAAGAAACTAGAATGTAAAAGATGTTTTGCCTGTACTGTATACAGTATATATTGACAACTCATGAAACTCTTATTTGTCTGTGTCTGACCGTGTTAACAGTCATACAATAAATAAACAATCTTTCATTAGAGAACCTTTATTCAAAAATGAAACCACTGCATTGTGTATTTTGAATGTTAGATTTTAAATGTGACCTAGTGATCTTTCTTCAATAATAGATTTCACTATTGTGTAGACTCTTCAAACAGAAAATCTGTATTTTGAATCAGACAAAGAGCTAAAAACACTTACACTGTGTATTTCTAAGAACCATGTGTTTGTATATATTTGAATCAGACTTGACCATGTTTTCATTATCTTGGATTCTTTTAAATTCTCACACACTCTCAAGGTGAAGTTTATTCTCTTACCATCATCAGCTTGACAGAGAGCAGAAAAGGCCCAAAACGGAATGAATAATTGCACAGCATTTACAGCATTCATGGTTGTGATTCTGCAATAGAAATAATGACAGAAATTTGATCAGAAACGAAACCTTTTGATATGTGAGCAGAAATGTCACACCATTTACTAAATCAGAATTTAATCAGTTCTGGATATATAGACTAGGATATATATATAGTCTCCAGTGAACTGAATTTACAAGAACAACTGGCGAACAATGTGGCTGATGATGCGTAAAGTTTGTCACTAATGTCTAAATTAAGGATTAATTAACTTAAAATCATATTTAGGTAAAAATTGTCAGTTTGTTACACAGCAGTAAAGGGTGATCTATTTAAGTCCACTGAGATGAATGCAGACACATCAACATCAGTGTCTGCTGTAACGTTGACAGTTTTATTAAAATGCTATGCATTTAGCTCTACGTTTGTTTTTATATAGGTTATCATCGGTCTACATTTTTATATGGTCTGGATCCACTAGCCGAGTAGACAGACATGAATGTTTATTCATAAAAATATACTGAAAATAAGTAGGTCTAAATATTGCTATGTGATGCTAATTGTTTAGCTAACAAGCTTGCTGGTGGTAAGTTAAGGTAATTTTTAGATAATGTCCAAATATCTTTTATATATTACATCTTAAAAGAAATGATGTGATGTTCAGGTAACTACAGTAATTATCAAAGTGGGAAGTAATGCCCTCTGGGGTGTTTTTACAACACAAAAAAGGTTTGAGAAAAAAAAATAATAAAATAATGTTTTTCCTAATTTATTCTCATGTCATATATAATTGTGACGTTGTGCAAAACAATAGCCTAAGCTTTAAAACACTTTTCTTACAGGTGAAAATTAGATGGTCAAATCTGTGATTTAACAATGATAGAATTTTATTTTGTTTCGTGAAATATTCTTTTATGCTTCCAAGAGATACCAACATCTTTTAATACATTTTTAATGACTTACAGCCTATTTTATCTAATACACAGGCCTAATATAATAATTACACAGTTTAAGTCTGCTTATAGACTCAGCTAAAAAACACTTCTTTTCAATATGAATTTTGGATAATGTGGCTATTGTTGGGCTTATGTGTTTGTATTTTGGGTGTGCAAATGTTTTGTAAAGTGTCATGTAAAGTGATGTTTAGCAAGGGAAAGGCGCTATAAGAATAAATAAAACTTCTTCAGCACACCAACATATAATTTGCAAGATTTTACCAGCATAATATTGGCATGATTGCAAAATACAACAGCAAAACCACAAGATTTATCAATGACAGCACACAGTGAAACTGTGCTGTAAAAGTGTGTCCGCTGGATCAAAAGTGCCATGAAATTATTATTTTTTGTGTTGCATATCTTCACTGGCAGAAAACATGCACTCAGACAAAATTATTAAGTAAAGAATTCTATTTTCATAATAATTTGAAATATCTGCAAAATTGGGCTTGTGCTGCATTAATATTTTCCAGTAGTTGGTTATAGATGAGTTCATATAAACAAAAGTTATCATTGCCTACCTCTGTGCTCTGTATGTTTTCACAGTCTCTTTGGTTAATTCCCTGGCTCTCTCTGCGCACACGAGAGTTCTAATAGGGGTTAAATCAACGCTCAGTTTCAAAGTCATTGTAAACAGCAGCTCGTGCTCAACCGGTAACTCCGACTTTATGCCGTGAGGTTGATCTCATTTTTGATGACACTGGCTACTTATGAGGCTACTTATGTGTTTACTCTATCACAGGTGTTGGGGATTACGTCATTTCATGCACAGCAGCCAAGATATTACCTTTGCTTTATTTATTGTTCATTATTTCAAAAGATTCCACATGTGTTATCTCGATTCTCAAATATATATAAATAGATGCATTTTCCACCTTTATAGATTATGTTGATCTATAATGGGCCAAAGTAGACTAATAACGTAGTCAGACTAAATATGTAGTCATTGCTTTTATAAACTCAACAGAATTGCATGTGATTATTAGCCATCACTCTACACAAATTATTCACAAATAATAAGACAGCCAGTGAATAAGGCAGTATTCGGTTACACTTTATGTTGAAAGTCTGACACTCTGGAGACCCCTTTGTAGGTTGTATCACTGGCCAGACAGAAAAGAAACACAAGGGACTGGTTTGTCGACAATTAGGCAGTGCTAATCCTGTTGGAAATTTGCCCAGTGGGCACATTCAGCTTTATCCTGCAGTGCAGGAGTTTGATATACTTTATTTTAGGGAAAACAGGAAAAGAGAAATTGTTCTCCATTCTTCTCCCCCGAGTTACTTCTTCTGACGTTTTTGAGAGTATCACAATGCATACTCACACTTTCTCCTAAGCGCAAACAATGCTTATTATGTCAAATGCATTCTTAAGTAATCTCCAAAATGATGGGAGCCGTAACTCGGGGGAGAAGAATGGTCGAGTAAATATTTTTGTTTTCAGTGCACAAAAAAAAGTATTCTTCTAAGTTGAGCCACTGATGTCACATGGACTTGTTTGCAAGCACAGAGGTCAAACCTTTCCTGTAATTGATGACCAAGTTTGCACACATTTTAGGAGGAATTTTGGTCCACTCGTCTTTGCAGATCATCTCTTAATCACTAAGGTTTCGAGGCCGTCTCTGTGCAACTTTGAGCTTCAGCTCCCTCCATAGGTCTAATATTGGATTAAGGTCCGGAGACTGACTAGGCCACTCCATGACCTTAATGTGCTTCTCCTTGAGCCACTCCTTTGTTGCCTTAGCTGTATGTTTTGGGTCATTGTCGTGCTGGAACACCCATCCATGACCCATTTTCATTTTCTCGGCAGAGGGAAGCAGGTTGTCGCTCAGGATTTTACGAGACAAGGCTCCATCCATTTTACCGTTGATGCGGTGAAGTTGCTGTGCCCTTAGCACCAAAACAAAATGTTTCCACCTCCATGCTTGACGGTGGGGACAGTGTTTTGGGGGTCATAGGCAGCAGTTTTCTTCCTCCAAATTCAGCGAGTTGAGTTAATGCCAAAGAGCTCAATTTTGGTCTCATCTGACCACAGCACCTTCTCCCAGGCACTCTCTGAATCATTCAGGTGTTCATTGGGACTGCACATGTGCCAAGGGGGGACCTTGCGAGCACTGCAGGATTTTAAACCATTGTGTTGTTTCCAATGGTTTAATTGGTGACTGTGGTCCCAGCTGCTATGAGGTCATTAACTAACTCCTCCCGTGTAGTTCTAGGATGATTTCTCACCTTTTCTCAGAATCATTGACACCCCACAAGCTGATATCTTGCGTGGAGCCCCAGACCGAGGTCGATTGATAGTCATTTTGCACTCCTTCCATTTTTGAACAATTGCACCAACAGTTGTCACCTTCTCTCCCAGCTTCTTGCTAATGGTTTTTTAGCCCGTTCCAGCCTTGTGCAGGTCTACAATTTTGTCTCTGACATCCTTGGACAGCTCTTTGGTCTTTCCCATGTTGGAGAGTTTGGTGTCTGCTTGATTGAATGATTCTGTGGACAGGTGTCTTTTATACAGGTGACTAGTTAAGACAGGTGTCTTTAATGAGGGTGACTAATTAAGCAGGAGTGTCTAAACACTCTGTGGGAGCCAGAACTCAGGGGGTTACAGGGGTTCAAATACTTATTTCAATCAATGAAATGCAAATGAGTTTCTATCTTCTATCTGCTGGCTGCCCAATGCTGCTGTGTGTGTGCACTTGGATGGGTCAAATGCAACAAGTCACTTTACTTCACAAATATTGGCACCCTTTCAATTCTGTCAGAAAACAGAAGCCCTCCTCTCAGAAAATTGTTGCAAATGTTTTGGTACTTACACATTATTTGATTTCTTTGCATTGAAACAACAAAAATTCAAATCTAAATTCCACAAAGAACCCCAATAATGATCTGGACAAAATTATTGGCATCCCCTTTAGAAAATGTAACTGAAATCAATCGCTTCCTGGAGCCATGAATGAGTTTCTTAGAGCTCTCTACTGGAACTTTCTTCTTTTGCAGACTGCTCCAGGCCATTCAAATTTAAAGGAAGCCTTCTGGTGTTTTGAGATCTCTCCACAGGTTTTCAATGGGATTCAGATCTGCCATCATATCCTTTACAAAAAGCTCTGTCTCATCTATCCACTTTACATTTTGTTACATAATATTTGGCAAACTCCAGTTTTGCCTTTTTATTTCTTTGTGCCAGCAGCAGAGTTCTCCCACAGCGGTAGATCAGCTTGAATTTGTTTGCAAGCTAATCAGGTTTCTTTAGTCACCATTCTTTATCCACCATGGCCAAATGATGAAGGCTGTGAAAATTAATCTGGATTGTTAATCCTTTTGACATTTTATTAAAAAAATTCTTACTAATGACATACTAATGACACAAGCACTTTTGTGTGGAAAGCCCGCTTTCTTCCAAATACTTGCTGAATTCCCTTCGGCCAATTAGTTGCATTTGGAAATGAGTGTCTCATTTAAAAATAATTGCATTTTCAGATTGGCCTCAGATGCCTTCATCAGAGAGAGCATGTAATTTCAGAAAATAAACCACTATTCTAGAATTGCAGTATTTGCCTCAATAAAGGTCAGCGTTACAATGGATGCTTTTCTGTGAAATAAATGAGACATTGTGCATGGCCCAGAAATGCAGCACAGCTTGCCAAATGCAACACACAAAGACTTAAATAACGCACAAAAAAAAAAAAAAAGGTCAAGCAAAAGCCAAAATGCTGATGTCATGTGCATATGTACTCTTATACTCTTATATGTACTCTTTCTCTCAGATTTACAGTTACTCTCTGGTGCAATGGACTTTTCGGAATATACTCTTTTACAGGAAGCACCAGACTGTAGTTACTCCTGCCAGTCTTTCAACACTTTATCTCTCACACTCTTCACATGCTTTTGAGTCATTAACAAGAAAAGCAACAATAATTTATCTTGTCCAGTTACTACAGTTTTATATATAACCAGCTGTCGCTGGCTGGTCTAGAAACCATTATGTTATGTTTGGATTTGTGACCGTAGCGTTTGACATTTCCCACAGCTTTAATGCCCACACAAATGAAAACATCATGTTCACTGCTTTGTTATCAAACCATCTTACATTGTCCTGGTTCACTTTGAGATCCGTTGTCCCTTTCATTCATCATTCAGCAGTTGGTCGTCCTGTTCATTAGGATTGTGCAGTGGATTTCCCTTTAATGTGCTGCACCAGGGGAACTGATGTGAAGTAATTGTCTGCAAAGACCTTGTGATTTTTTTCCTGCTGGAAGTGTTGATGTCATTTTCAGCACAACTTCTCTTGTAACACCCACTTCTTGACAAACATCAAAATCGTAAAGAAACCCACTTTGTCCAGCATGTCCCCACGTCCTCAAACCCCATTTGTGAGTTTTTGCAGGCATGTAGACAACGGAGATGAATTTTTCCCTTAAATTTAATCTACCGCATGACATTATGCAAAGAAACTGTTCTTGCAGTTTTTTTAATCATGGCCTATAAGCTTCCAAAGTTTATCTATCTTTGCATCATCAGAAACACAGAAATTATCCTGAAAGTGAATCAGTGGGAGCAATTTCAGAAACCGATTACATCACAAACTGCAGGAAGCTTTGTCTCCATCTCCCAATATTCTTTCACAGAGGACATCTGTACTAATCCTGTCTGCATGTACACGCCTAGAACTTTCTCTTTTGCACATATGAGTACTGACTTGCCCGCTTTTTGTTCTGCCGTTTCCTGTAGCATTTCATCAGTGACAAACTTTTTAAAATAGATGCATGGAGTCCAGTTGTAGCTGTCTTCTGTCCCTTCCTCATCAGATGCAATGAATTCAACAGATGCAGATTGAAATAGTTTTTTTCTCCATCTGTATTCTTTCTTCTTTGCATTATCCTTCACTGACTGCTTTTTGATTGTGTCCTGTGTTGTTGGGACCTAAATATCTACGCTGCTCTGGACTACACTTTCTTCTGATAATCTTCCTCACCACTTCTCTCTGAACTTACATCATCATGCATGGCCTGAGGAATCCATTCCCCATCCTCCTCTTCCTCTTACTGCTGTAGGTCACTTGAATTGCCATCCATTATCATGTCGATGACATTTTCAAGATACTTTCCTTTTCTCTCTTCTTCTAAAAATACTTACAAATATATATATATATATATATATCTTGTAGGTCTAGTTACTACAGTTTTATTTGTAACCAGCTTTCGCTGGCTGGTCTGGGAACCATTATGTGAGTTTTGGATTAGTGACCCCAGCGTTTCACATTTCACTTAGGTTTAATGCCCACAAATGAAGACATCACGTTCACTGCTGAACATGATTTTATGAATCATCCCAATGGTGTGTGTTGGCATTGTGGTAGTCATTTGTGACATGACTGTTTAGATATAAAGCGCCATTAATACCTTTAATTGTAATTATTCATTGTTTCAATTCAGAAAGTGTTTAATTAATTATATCAGGTGCAATACAAATGTTATTTCTACCTTATCAACTTGAAATCAAGTCTTTGTTTTCCTGCCGAAAGCATCTGGCGTGATCCAATCACAGTCGCCATTGCTGGAAAATCATGGCAGAATACATGTATCAAAATACATACAACAGGTTTTCAAATAAAGTATTGCTCTCATTGATTCAATCTACAGTATGTCTAAGAAACTTGTGTTTCAAATATGATATGTTTTAAAGGGTTAATAATTTTCACATTTGCACAGTCCTTGCCATTGCTTCTCAGATATTGGTTATGGTCACATGACATGCAGGTAAACAATTAAAACATCTAATTTTAAGTCTAGAGTATGTCCACGATTGTGTGCATGAGTCCATGGACATGCTGAATCAGGTCAAGTGTTTAAAACGGCTGTTATCAATTTATTTCGTAGTTTTGATTTCTGCATTAATATTAAAATCCCTTTGCAACTGCAAAACAATCAGAATCTGAGGAAATCCTTGATTGCAGTTCTGTGGACTGTTCAACAAAGTCTGGGGAGCATTTTGGAGGCCTGTAAATAATGATAAAACCGAATGCGTGGAGCACCTTTCAGCACAACCCATGCATATTCAAAAGACAAGTACTGACCAAATGATACCTGCTTGCACTGACAGTCATCTTTAAATGGAGAAACACCTCCACCTCTCCGAACACAAGTAAAGCTAGGACGGGCTATTTCGTTGAGGACTGTAACACTGAAGGTGTATTCTAGCCACATTTCATTTGAAAACATTAAACACAATAAAATGCTATCTTGATAGTTTATTTTGTGCAATCTTAGATTGACGTATAATACGCTTGAGAAGGCCTTAGACGTTTTATAACAGCTAAAAAAAACTACAGGCATTCCTGCTTGTTCTGAAACATTTGTGAATGTTACTGCTACCATAGCGGGGAACTGACAGCTGCTATAAGTATTTTTTGGTTTACTTGCACCCAGTGCTGTCCCGTCCAACAGACAATAACAGGTGGTCGCCTGAGACCCTGTCTTGCTTTCCGATTCCCGTTTTCTGACATTTTTTGCCATCTGATTGAGTTATCAGATAAGAGTACACTTGCTCCAAGCCTAAACGTGACAGCTTCTGAAGGTTAACTTTGTCTTTTTGTTTTGCTTAATTTAATAAAGTGATAGAGACTAAAGTAAAAGTCTGTCACACTCTTTATTGATATATTAAAAAGAATTTATTATATATGAAAATATATCTTACATTCATATAGGTAAACCATGGTATAGGAGCCATAAAAGCGTTAATATTGTTGTATAGTGTTTTTCTATTGCAAATGTTCTTTTGACTGCATTTTGTAGGTTTTTTCTGTGCTGCCCCTGTGGTGAATGAGATGAATTGTAACCCTTTTTGCATTTTCTGTGGGTAGCCATCTTAAACAGGAAGTGATGTGACAATGGCAGTTTTTTGACATGCAGCCATTATTCCTCACTAAAACGTTTTGTCTTATTTTTTCAAGTATTTATGTTTTTGTAACAATAAACACTAGTCTTTAATCAAAGGAGGCCTTGGAGCAGTGTCAATTTTACTTTTTCACCCGGAAGTGGCCAAATGTTTAATAAAAAGCCACTACAGTGGGTGTTTTTCTTAATCTCGCTTGGGGCCCCAAAACCCTTCCGGCCAGCAATGCTTACACCAGATGGAGTAGGGTTTGGCCCTGGCGCTGTGACAGTGGTCGGAGAGCTCTCACATGAATTGGGAGAAGAGCCCACAGTAGAGATGCACTAAATATTCAGCTGAAAATAGCAAAAAGGCTCCTCAGAGTCCAGCTGAACAACCGAGAAGAATAAATTATGCCAAACAATGTGATCAAATATAGGCACGCGCTAATGCAGTAAATACATTGGTACTGTAAAAGCATTAAAAAGAGCCTGAGAAAATCATTACAAGCACCGACAGCGAATCCGAAATTACTATTTGAGGGGACAGACATTTTAAGTGGTTAACGAAACCATAGTGGACATTCTCAAATGCACTCATTCAATCCCACAATGCACTGCAAATACGAATGTACAACCAATGTACAAAAAAAGTGTTACTGGTCAGCTGCTCGGTAACGTTTTCATGCATTTTTTAAATAAATAAGACAAGAATATTGATGATACTAATAATATTTAAAACAGCTTTATTTATCTTAATAATTCTTTATAATTATAATATATAATTCTCTTCTGCTCAGCAAGACTGCGTTTATATGTACAGTAAAAAACAAACAAAAAATAATAAAAAATACATGCCTGATTCAAAACCCAATTATTTTAAGTTTAATTATTATTTGTTTGTATAGTGTATACATTTTTTAAGGTTTAGTTTTAAGTAAATGTTTAAAAAAAATATTTTTATTATTATAATTGTTTTGAAAAGCTAGACAAAACAATAAAAAGCACATTTTGGCTATTCAATTTATTCAATGGTGAAAAAAAAAATTGGCAAAATATATGGGGAGAAATGCCAAAAACGGCCTTTGATCCTTACAGCGAAAGAGCGGGAGTTTTAAGTCCCAATATAGTTATAGTTATCTTCATAATGATTCATTCTTAATTATTTTTAAGAATGGCTTATGCTATTGTCTAAATGTTAAAACAACACAGTCATAAATTACATCAAAGGGTGTTTTATAATATAAAAACATGTTCAGTGTGGATTCAAGTGATTTCACATAGGCATTCTGGCAAGAACAACATGGATAACAAAACATCAGCAGGTAGTGACTAATGTAAACTATTTGGATAAGAACTGGTTCAACTTCATTGTTTGAAAAGCACTTAAGAGAAATGCAAGTGATTAATTAAAGTCCATGTCACGACATCACAGTTAAACAACTCATTAACTGGACTGTTTCTGATACAATCTGTACTTGGTAAAAGAATGCATGAACCGTGAAATCTAGCACATCTTTCTTTTAAAGTAACAGCTGTAAGATGCCATGAAATGTGTGTCAGTTTGTATCATTACACTTGATTTAATTTCTGGTAAGGAAAAGATGAGGTTAAGAGCACCACCCAGTCGCTCTAACTACACAGCGACACTGGAATGCGCAAGAAAATGTCATAAATGTTATAATTTGTTAACTACTTCCAGATGTCAATTTTGTGTGAATAACACAATCGGTATTTGGAATTTTTCGTTTCATATTAACAAGAGCAGCAAGAACATTTGGCCCGACATGACCTATGTTTATGTTCCACAGAGGGAAGAAACAGCAGAAATTTGGGGGTGTTTTTATGACTCTAGTTAATTCACATTCAATCTGCCGCCTCCTCCTCTTCCTACGCTCCTGGCAGCGCTTCTCAGGACCAGGCAACTTTCAGCATCTCATCAACATCCAGAAGTTTTTCTCTGGGTTTTCCCACGGATTTGCCTCTTTTCTCCTCCTCTTTATTAATTTTCTCCCATTGTGAAAAAAGCACTGTTCTCACACCTGTTGAGAAACATGACACAATGATGAACTTTTGTTTTCGCTTCAGCTTGGAACTAAAACTATTTCACTTCAAAGCATGGCTCTTATTAATGAATCATCATAAGATGTATTCCAGACCTCTTCTGACTGTGGTTCAAACCTAGTGAAGCGTTGTTCCCCTGCTGAGCCAAAAAAATGATGCAACAGCAGAGTAACATGTTTCTGGCCAAACCAAGCGAACGTTCAACGTAAGCAGCAGTACAGTACGTGAAAGTCATTCCAAGATAGAATAGCTAGTATAACAACGCTTCTTTCAATCAATCCCAGATGCACTGCAGTGAGCTCACAGAAAAATGTGCAAATGATGAGAGAATATCAATAAGCAAATTCAAGACATTACCTAATCTAAGTAATATTAGCGATGTTCATTTTATTTGAATGTGAAAATGACTTTATTTGACATTACATGCCATCTTAAATAACAATTCATATATTTTTTAAAAACTACTTTTTTATGTTATGAATTCATTTAAGTGCATATTCAACAAAAAATATATTTATTTATGTAAACACTGGCCATTTATCTGCCATGTCAGAATCATAAAAACATTAGCATTTAAATATGAACGATCTACAATTGTTTTAATGCATTGATGTAGTCACTGTTTTTCATTCAGTGCATTAATACCATGTTAAAAATACAAAAATTAAAAGATGTTTTTCTTGCAATATTTCTCAGATCTTCACACAACATTATGATTTATTCTTACAATATCATCATCCTTTCTCAAAATCTTGTATTTTTTGGTAATTAATTGTTATAGGGCACTACAACGCCATCTCATATATATATATATATATATATATATATATATATATATATATATATATTATAA